>JBBMOL010000058.1:2458927-2517557 GCA_037954665.1 Laguncularia racemosa | reverse complement strand
GAGCATTGAAATGGTTACATCGGATAGTCTCAACCCCCCCCTAACTCACTATTTCATTGTGTTCTACAAGTCTTCACACCTCTCTTAAATCCACAAACAACATTTGGCACAATCTTTTAGCGAACCACAACAATGGTTGGTAGTAGTAGATCTAAATCCAAAATCATTAAAAACACACCTACCCAAACACACAACGATCCCCATTCCTTAAGCCAACGACAACAAAGGTCTTAAGGCAAGGAGGATAGGTTGGCTCACCTTGAGCAAATACTTACCAACCTTCATGCTGAAAACATACAATTCTATGCATGAGTGGATCAACTCAGTAGCAATAGCAGCACCATTCGCAACACGCACATTTTGGAAAGCATGATAATGATCATGCTTCCCCCAATCTCTACCACTAACCCTACCGATAGCTACCTAGAATGCAACACCGCTTACACCACCACAATAGCCTCAGCTTACTATGTCACACAACCAAGCATCACCTCCTTCGCCCTAACCATAACCATAGCCATTTGAAGCGCACTCTTACCACTTATTGCACAATGCAGACATGGGTAAGCAAGAAGATATGATCTAGAGGCTTTCTAACCTTTGTGATACAAAAAAGTCTAATCTATAGGATCAATAATCCTTCACCTAATCTCTATTTACTCAGGAGATCCAAGATAAGGTGTTGTTCCCACACATTCACGTCCTAATGCTCAAGTTCTATGATGGTACTACTAACCTAGGGGATGACCTTAGCTACTTCATGTCACAGATGCGTCTTCTAAGATGCAGCATTGCAATCACCTACAAGGCCTTTCCAAGCACTTTGAAGAAGTCAACTTAAACTTGGTATAATTACTTAAAGTCGAACTCTATCTCTAACTTCAAGGAGCTTAGTAAATAATTCTATCAACCATGTTTGTTAAAATCACGAGCCAATTGTACGATTCTACGAATTTGCAATTTTATGAAGTTTTTCATAATCAAAATAGAATAAAAATCATTTAGGTATAAAATTTTAATATATTTATGAGTTTAGATATACGATTCTACAAGTTACCGATTTTACCGATTCTATACGATTTTATACCATTCAATTTCAGGTAAAATCGCAATTTTGACAACTATGCTATTAACATTTCTTGGTTAGTAAAATAGAAATAAAGGATTCCTTAAGCCTAAAACTTATTCATCAGAGGTAGGATGAATCTATTAGGGATTACCTATCCCAACTCACAATAGCCATGCTCAAGATCCCTAATCTCAACATGCAGGTTGCCCTCAACACTACAATTATGGGTGTGCAAGCTTCAAGCCATTTCTTCCTCTCTATTTCAAAGAACAAGCTTGAGAGTTTCAATGAATTTTGCAAGCAAGCTACAAAGTTCATCACCATGGAGAATAACATTAATGCTCACAAGAAAGCCAACCAAACTAGATTAGAAAAGAAGAAAGATGAAAATGAATGGCCAACCATAAAAGACTAGCTTGATTCTAGAACTGATGAAGGGTTGTCCCACAAAAGGAATAATGATAAGCACAAAAAAAAAAAAAGCATGTCATTATATTTTATGTTAACCATACCCCTCTTAACTAATCCAAAGGCCAAATATTCTTTGAATTCCATAACAGGGGCATCCAATAGGGCTTAACAATCTTAGGGGAACCCCTTTCAATAGGAACTCTAAAAAGTACTATGAGTTTCATAGAGATAGAAGACATAACACAAAAGATTGTGTCTAGTTGAAGAATGCATTGGAGGATGCCAACAGAAGGGGCTACCTTTGTAAATGCATTAATAGTCATCCTGAAGAAGTTGAAAGGCCAACTTAAAGGAGAAGGGTTTAGCTAGAAATCTAACTAAGCACCTCGACTAACACCAATAATAGAGCTCTAATGATGCAGTTGATACCATGGTTGGGGGACCCTCTACGAGGGGGTGACCAAGCTCATGTAACAATGTTTACACCTAGTCACAACAAATCATGAGCTTACATAATAAAAAACCTAAAGTAGTTAACTCCATTTCCTTTTCCAATGAGGATTTAAAGGGTATTCAAAGTCTACATGATAATGCCTTTGTCATAATAGCCCAAATCAGTGGTTTTAAGGTTTGAAAAATACTTATTGACATTGGAAACTCAGCAGACATCATTTTTAAGGCCTCTTATGACAAAATGAAGTTGAAATTGAAGGTTAAGTTGAAATCGTATAACCAAGACCTATATTGTTTTAATAACCAACCCGTCCAAGCTGACGAAATGATTTCTCTCTCCATAAAGCTCGGTGATGATGACAACATAGCCAAATAGCTCATTAACTTCATAGTGGTTGATTGTTAGTCCCCATAAAATGTTATATTAGGAAGATCAAGCCAAAATTCCTTTAGGATGGTTCACTCTATGGCATACTTAAAGGCTAATTCCCAACCTTTGCTAGAGTTGGCATTTACTGATGGGACCAACAATTAACAAGGTCATACTACCTCCAAGCATTAATCAGGAGAGAGATTCTTACTATTGAGACTAGGCCAAAGGAAAAGCCAGGTAATAGAGGGGAACTGGACAAGAAGATGAAGACAATACAACTCGATAGTAGTCTCGAGTAGACCATGCAAGTTGGGAAGTTAACGCTTATGGAATTGAAACAACATCTCGTTGACTTCCTTTAATCTAACAAAAATGTTTTTGTCTAATCACCATCAAACATGCTAGATATTCCCCTAGAGATAATCACACACTGACTCAATGTCAACCCAACCTTTAAGGTCATCAAACAAAGAAACTCCACTTCACCCTTGAAAAGGTAATTGACAATTGAGGAAAAGGTGCAAAAGCTATTGCAAGTTGGTTTCATGAAGGAGAAGCCTTACCCAACTTGACTAGCCAACTGCATAATGGTCAAGAAATATAACAAGAGATAGCACATGTCCATCCTAAAGGATTACTTTCCCCTCCTAAAGATCAACTAATTAGTCAACTTAACCTTGAGTCATACACTTTTGAGCTCTATAGACACCTTTCAAGCTACAATTAGATTAGAATGCATAAACCCAATCAAGTTCATACCTCATTTATCACAAATTTTGGCAGATACTGCTACAACATCATGCCCTTCAAAATGAAGAATGTTGGAGCAACTTATCAACACCTAATGACAATGATGTTTAAGCCTCATATTAGGTGACATGTGGAAGCATATGTGGACGACATTATCATCAAAAGCGGATAACCCAATGACTATATTGAATACCTCTAAGAAACTTTTAATACCTTAAGAGAGTATAATACAAAGTTGAATCCCCAGAAGTATGTGTTTAGGATTACCTTAGGGAAGTTTCTTGGGCACATAGTTATTGTTTATGGAATTAAGGCAAACCCGGAAAAAATCTAAGTTGTCTTAAACATGCAGCCCTAAAGAAATGTGAAAGATGTACAATGCTTCACAAGACTGAACACCACATTAAGCAAATTAGTGTCTAAGTTGGCCAACAGATGTGTATAGTTCTTTAAAATTCTAAAGAACCCATCAAATTTCCAATGGACTCAATAATGTCAAGCGGCATTTGAAGATTTGAAGACCTTCTTGACCATTCCACCAATATTGTCTAAAATGGTTCCTAGAGAAAAGTTATACTTGTACTTATCCGTAAGTGACCAAACCTTTTTCTCAGTGTTAGTCCAAGCCAATGAAGGCAACACAAGTCTATGTACTATGTGAGTCACATCCTCTAGGGACCTAAAATCAAATATTTGAAGGTGGAAATTTTCTCTTTAGTAATGGTGATATCTGTGTGGAAGCTTCAACCTTATTTTAAAGCTTATCAAGTATTTATCTTAATGGATCAGCCACTGCACAAGATATTACAGAAACTTGATGCTTCTAGAAGAATAGTCAAATATGCTTTAGAGCTAAATGCATATGATGTCTAGAATCGACTAAGGGAAGCCATCAAAGCACAAGTCCTAATTGATTTTTTTGATAGAGTAAACAACATAAGAGAAGGCACCTATTAATGAAGATACGCTAGTTTAAACTCTCCACATTAATGGATCATCTACTCATAGAGGGGGGTTGGTAGGGGGTGGGTTAGGGGGGTTGGGAGTGGAGCAAGACTAGTGTCAAGAAGACTACATGGAATAGAGGTGCATAATACATATAATTTTGGGTTTCCTATCAGCAATAGTGAAGTTGAATATGAGGCACTTGTTACGAGAATAAGGTTAACAAAAGAGGTCAATGTAGAAAGGTAGAAGGTTTTTTCAAACTTGCAGTCAGGTCAAAAGGGACTATTCTATTACGGATGATGGAATGACTAGATATCTAGAGGTCGTACAAGCACTTAAAGTGGAGTTCTTAAGCTTGGGATATCATAAAAATCCCGCAAGTAGAAAACTTCGAGATAAATGGATTGTCTAGGTTAGTCTCGACTAGTCTCTCCAAACTAGATAAGAAGGTTTTCATTGAATATCTATCAAACAAGAGCATCGATAGACCACACCACCAGTTCCTTGAGTTACAACCAATGCCAATTGAGCCTAGCTAGATGGATCCATTCGTTGCATTCCTAAAGGATGGCACTATTTTAGAGGATATAAAAGAGGCAAGAAAGTTCTTGCATAAAGCGAATCGATATACACTCATAGGTGGTCATTTGTACTGACATGGATTTAGCCTCCCCTACCTTAGATGTTTGAGACCGGAGGAAACTCAACACATGCTAGAAGAGCTGATACGAACCACGTCAACCTGTGACGAAACCCAATACCAATACGTTCAGAAATTCGTTACCTAAGACGCCCAAACACCTAAAGTGGAAACCGTGACCCGTTGTCTATAAGCGAGACAAGAACCTTGGTATAATGTGAAAGACCGATTGATAAGTCGGGTTGAACGCCACGGAAATAAAATCCAATAAGTTCTAGTTAGTTCTTGAAGAACCAAGAGAGGAGCCTCTCAAAGATGTTTAATGTTCTAAGATGTATGTTCTATATCTGTATTCTAATCCTAGGAGCTTATATTAGGGTTTACAATGCGTAACATTAAAGCCCAAAACGACATAACTTAGATAAGTTGCGTAAAAACACGAAAACAGAACAAGAAAGCCGGTGGTGTAAACATGAAGGCCGGCGGTGTTGGAATGAAGGCCGGCGGCCTTGAGCCGGCCTTGAAGAGTTACACGGCCGTGTACTTCTAGACGTGTATCTTTATGTGGATTTGCTTGACTCCATACACGACCTTGCCTTTTAGCCATGTGTCTGGCCGTGTATGATTCTGTGCAATCTTGAGATTCCTACACGGCCGTGCCTTGAAAATACACGCCCTCTTCATCCTGTGTCCGGTGTGACTTGTACAAAAGCAAGGGTCTTCCCATGGTTGTTCCAATCCGTTCCAACTTCATGATTGCTCCAATCCTTTCCGGCTTCATGGACAACCTTTATCAACTCGTTAAGTGCTTCCTCGAATCGTTTCGCTCGATTTCTTGTGATCGGTTCAGGCGACACTTCAAGAGGATCCACATTTCTTCTTCCAGCTTGGCTCTCATCATGGATCTCATCAAGAGCTGCATGCTAGTGTATGCAACAACTACATTAAGAGCCAAGCCCTATATGTTAAAGCCCTTCATTTCGGTTATTATCAACCTACAATAAAGAAAGATGCCAAGGATTTGGTTTAATGCCAAAAGCATGTGCCTGTAGACCAACTATTGAGTAATAATCTTTTGCCCATTACCAGCCCTTAGCCTTTTGCTCAATGGGGGATTGATACTTTGGGCCCTTTCCCTAAGGCAACTAACCAGCACCAATACATCATTATAGCTGTTGACTATTTTATTAAGTAGGTAAAAGTAGAAGCAATAGCCAAAATCACCAAGAAAAGCATAGAAAACTTCATCCTAAATAACATACTAAGCAAGTTAGGTATGCCATACACCCTATTCGCTGATAACAAAAGTCAATTCAATAATGACAAGTTCAGGGAATTCTACTCTAAGAAGGAGATTAGAATACACTACACCTCAATGGTCCACCCTTAGTCTATTAGACAAATTGAAGCGATGAATAAGACTATATTTAACAGTCTTGAAAAAAGGTGGACTACGTGAAAGAAAAGTGGGTAAATGAGCTCCTATATATCCTATGGGGGTATTGAAATATGCGCAAGACAGCGACAGGCTGACCTTTGGTTCAAAAGAAATAATTCTGATTGAATTAAAACTTTCTAATGCACACATCAAGGCTATAAACGTATTAATTAATGAAATTAGTCTAAGGGCTAACATAGACCTAATTAAGGAAGTTTGAGACTAGGTAAGTACACGCATGGTAGCCTATCAATAGAAAGCAACACGGTACTATGATAAGAGAGTTAGACACAAGGCCTTTTGACTTGGCGACTTGGTATGGAGGAAGTTAGAAGCTACTGGATCCTAAAAAGAACAAGAAAAGTTAGCATCTAATTGAGTGGATTCAGTTAGAACCAAACAAGAAGTTAGCCATGATGCATATCGGCTTGAAAGATTATATGGGCAACTGATCCCTATGACTTGGAATGCTAGCAATCTTACATATACTTCAAATGAAACCCGTTTATAAATGCATTATACATAATGAAATGTCTATTTGTTCCAAGCATCTATGTCTATCGATTTCATTTTAAGAAGAATTAAGCTCATTTACTTAGTATGTAGCCAATGAGCTTTAGAAATACTAGTTTCATACATTATGTATTTCTAACCTCACATGAGGTAAATTAATGGCTAGGTCTCCATAATCCCTTTTGAGAGAAGAAAACAACTAACCTTTCTAACCTTTTTTAAGGAGATGGATGACCTAACCCTAAGGGTGTGAATAGGTTGACCCCATGCAAAGATAGGCACACTGGCCTCAACAGACCAAGCCTACTAAGATAGACGAAACCTAAAAACATTTTGTCAATCAAGATTGATCTTAAACATTCAAAGTGTTATTGGCAAGGAGAGAGAAATTCTAAAAACGAGTTATCTAGATGAAATTGTTCCAAATTAGTAAAATTAACAAACATGTAATAAATCAACAAAGTAAAAGACAGCAACATCAACAAACATAGACTTAATCAATGAGTAAAAGCACTAAAGTGTGATAAAGAAAGGAAGTGCATTATGAGAATAAGGATTACAATGTCGGCAAGAAGATGGGGGCTCAAAAATTTACACTATAGGGTTGGCATACCGACCCAAAAAATTACAATCAAATCCCTAATAACCTAAAGATGAGAAAAGTCATGTTTGTTGTTTAGAAGGAGGAGGATCTAAAGAAGCCTCGGCCTTCTCTTCATCCACGACCACCTTAGGAAGTTTATAAGGAGCTTCTTAAGGAAGAGTAAGGTCTTCCAAAGGATTAAAGCTAGAAGGACGAGAAACTTCATTAGTAAGAGCATCTTTTAGGCTAATATCCACTTCAATGGTGTTATCCATGGCTCTAATAGGGGCTTTAGACTCTTTAGGAGGGTTACTCTTATCTTCTAGCCCATCAAGGTTGAGGTTTGGGTAACACTTGAGAATGGCCTCCTTGGTAATCTCAAAGCCATCATTGTACACCTCTTTTTGAAGTTCTACCCATTCATCATTGTTCATGATTTTACAATGAACCTTTTTTCTCAAAGCATTGTGCTCCTACTTGAACTCCTCAATTTAAGCTCGATGACGTTTGAGGTCGTACTCAAGGTCAGCAATTCTCTCCTTGTAAGCCCTCTCCCTAGCCTCAAGGGAGCTCACCAACAACCCCAAGATAATTAGCTCACCTTGGGCCTCTGATAGCTATAGGGAAAGCTTTGTTGTTGTCTTTAAAAGCTTGTCTCTATCCCTTTGAATCTTCTGTAACTCATCTTAGAGTATGTTATTCTTGCTCACAGCAACTTTGGTTTGGTGATCAAGCTCCTTCATTGGGGCTTGGTTTTGCTTCACGAGCTCCTCCAAAGTAGCCACTTTCTTTCTATGTAAGGCCTTAACATTCCCCACCTCTCTATAAAAAGACTTATAGTTTAGTTAAAGAATTGCTATTTCTTTACCCAAACATCTTCATAGTTAAAGCAAAATGCACATACCTTCCTCTTTTCCTCTCTAAAGGCATGGCACAGTGTAAACACCCCATTTTTGCCCCTAATAATTAATAATGGTCTTTTTTTTTTCATTTTTTATGATTTTTCTTATAATTTAGCAAAAAAGGGAAAAAATATTCAAAAAATAAAATAAATAAGGAAAATATATTAATTTTGGAAAATAATTGTAGAAATAATAAGAAAATGTGTTAAATAATTTTTACAAATTTTTGGAATTTTAAAATAATACAAAAATAATAAAAATTGCATTGCATATATGCAAATTGAGAAAAAAAAAAAAAACTAAGAAGTGGGTTAGCCCAACTGGTCCGAGCCATGGCCTAAAGGAGTGCAAGGGTGGGCTCGATCGCGAGTTCAAAACACAGGGGAAGCAAATTCGTGTTTTGCAAAAAATTTTCTCCCCCCCAGGACACGTGTCAGCTCGTGATTGGACGGAGGGAGCGCACGCGTCGGGTGTGTGATCGTCTTCAACCTCTATTCGAGATCATCGCCGGTGAGGAAAAATTTGAATTTCGACCGTTTTGATGCGATTTTTACATGAAATCCACCAAATCTTTAACTGAAATAGGATAAACATCATCCCATTGGAATCAAATCACAACAAATCGAAGGATTTACACAAATTGGATATGGGTTTTTCAACCGAAATCAGATTTTCCCCAATCGGAGGAAATCCAAGTTTATCCAACTCGATTTCTAGTGTCTATAAATAAAGCAGAATGTGGGGAAGCCAAAGCATGGATCAAAAAGTGAGAAAAAAGAGAAAATAAGAGGAATTGAAACTTCACTGGAGTTCTCGAGCCCGACCGCTGATCACCACCACCTCGAAACGCTACCTGGGGAGGTTTTCGACCGCAATCACTACCGGCCTTAGGTTCATCATCCTCTGAAGCTTCAGAAACACCCCTCATTCAATAAAAAGCACCGTTAGAAAGCCGCCGACGAGGATTTCCAGCCACCGTGGTTTCGATCCGACCTGATCCAACCCAACCGACTCGACCCGCGCATTGTACCCTGATCCAGGTAAGTCAGATTTTTTATTTTTTATTTATTTATTGTATTTTATTTATTTATTTATTTATTCACAATTCGAAAAAAAAAAGTAAATAAATAAATAATTTAGATTAGTTTATTATTTTTATGTTTAGTTTAGGGTAGATAAAATAATAAAATAAATTATAAAATAAAAAAATAAATAATAAATAAAATAAAATAAGAAATTAAAATAATAAAAAATGAAAAATATAAAAAATAAATAATAAATAATATTATAGGTAGGTTAATCATAGGGAAACAAAAATATTTTTTTATCACTTGGAAAAATCTTTTTCTTAAATAAATCCAAAATTGGTTTTTCCTTAAATTAATTTTTTTTCAAAAAAAATAAAATAAAATAAAATAGTCAAGCTTAAGCTTGGATTTTTTACAAAAAAAAATGCTAAAAACATAAATTTGAAGTATTTTCATAATTAAAATTAACCAACCCACTAAAGTTTTTATAAAAAATGAACTATAACTTGTTTGATTCTAAATAGCAGATACATAGGCACCCGTTTGGGGAAACTCTAAAAAGAATAAAAAATCATTTTTCATATTAGAATAAGTTGCTTTTAATCAATAAGAAAAAACACAACAATAAACAAAAACAAAATAAATAACAATAAAAGATATTATGATAGGGTTTAGATTTCAGAAGAATAAGGTGGTAACTTTAAAGTTTTAATAGGTTAGCTTCCAAGTCTAGCAACTCTGGTTTTCTCTTTCCTTTTTCACAAAAATGAAAAGAGGAGATCTCGTTGACTAATTGTCCAAATTAAGATTAATCTGCTCAATTATTCCTAATTCAATAATACTTCCCAACTTCAGTTAGGTGGCGACTCTAAAATAAAATGAAATTCCTAATTCAAGTCGAGGATTTATATTAGATGAGCATAAGGTCTAGTATAAATTGGATTAGGAATGAAAATAAAAAAAATAAAAAATTAGACTTGACACACAACATAAACATAAAGGTATCAGTTCGATGAAACATATAAAGTTGTTAGGAGAAAACAAGGAGATAAAGATGAAATAAAAAATATGCAAGACTAACCTCATATAACCTAGGCTACACCAACATCTTGACATTTTCATACATCACCTTATACCCTTGTGCACCAATCTCGCCTTAATCCAATTAGAGTTTGGCTTAAGACATAATCTAGTGGCACATCTCGGGGTTACTAACTACCTTGTTACCTACTCTAACGTCCTAGCTAGGGAGGTAGATTAGGCTATGTTATAAGGTGCTCGAACTAAGGGAATGGCTTTAAGACGTATTAGGTTGAGAAAATGGTTCTTAGAGTTCTTTAGAAGACTAAGTAGTTAGAACCACCTACCCCGAGCTAGCCTCCACCTTCCGCTTTTAGGTTAGCTAAAGTCCCTTAGATGACTAAGTAGTTGGAACCACTTGTCCTAAGATAGCCTCCACCTTCCCTCCGCTTTTAGGTTAGTTTGGTAGAGGGGTCTTCGATCACTTCCTCTTCATTCAAGACATATCGATCAACCGTAATCTTGTTGCTCTCACCTTTCCAACAAACCCCAACTTCATCTTCCCACGACCTCTTCTTTTTCTTTGGGGGGTGGATTGGATTTCTCAATCCGTTTGCCTTCCCAATAGGCTTAGTGATGGAGCACTTCTCTTGAGTTGGTTGCAACTCCCCAATTTTTATCCCCTTTCCTTGGATTGAGAAGGAGCAATCTTGTCAACATGGCTCTAGCCTTCCCTTTTGCTTTTGGCCATGACTATTCGTAGCATAAAGCTGGGCCAAATTTACCTTCTTAAGCTACATCTCTACAAGAAGATAGAAAGGAACAAAGTTAAAAAATCGGAAAAGTAAAAAGAGGTATAATAAAAGAAGGTGTATGCCATACTGAGCATGAGCCACCAAAAGCCTCCCTCTTTAAAAAGGCCACTGATGAGCAAATTTGTTCAAGAAGGTCTACTTCAACATAACAACCAAGGAACAAATAACACCTTTAACTTCTTCTTCTTCCTTGTCTACTTCATTATCTCCTCGTTTCTCACCTACAGGCACTTTTTCTCCCCTCTCTTCCAAGATAGCTCCAATCTTAAATTGCATGCCAATAATTAGTTCGGCATTATAAAATTGTCACAACTCACCTAGATGCCTTAGAAGAAAATTTGCCACCTAGCTATCAGTGTCAAGAAGGTCTATTGGTCTAGTCTTGATCAACTCGACCCAACACGTCTAGAAATCAAGCTTGTTGTCCAACTTTATTTTCACAAACTTTTCCTTCCAACTGTGAATAGATGAAACTAGCCCTTTGAATAGTTTGCACTTGGGCCATCATGTTAAATAATACCACCTTATCATCGACCTATTCCTTTTAATGGTGTATAAATAACAAAAGAGCTCAAGTGTAGGTCGTATCTTGTGATCCATGAATAAGATCTTGAAGGCAACTAGAATTCAGAATGAGTTTGGGATAAGCTAACATAAACTGACTCTATGATAGTTAAAGAATGCTTTATGGAACTTTGAAAATGGCAATCTACTCAAAATGCTTGTTATATATGAGAAACTTCCAGTTTCCTACCAAAGCAACCTGACCAAGTGGATCTAACTTGACAACTTGCCACCTTTAGGGAATTGCTTGAAATACAAGAAGACACTCTCTACATCATAAATGGACAACTTACTTTAGACACCATATGGCTTATCACCACTAACTACAACATTGTTGTACAATGTCACCAAAAGATTTTTGCCTTTGCCATCATCTCCATAAGCGTCCCTCAACAGCTCTTCGATAGCCATCTACCTACCTACCTCAATTGTCGTTGCCGTTGTACCAGTGAACCTAACATCATCCTCTATCACCATCACCGTCGCTTCTTGGGGGGAAATAGCCCTCTTGGGTTTTAGTGCTAGCACTGCTACTAACCCTTAGTTAGTAGTAGTGTGAGAGGAGCTTGATCCAATATCTAACATACCTATGTTATAGAAAAGATAATATGGGAAAGATTTGAAATTGAAAATGAAAAGAGAATGCAAAAGCTTGAATAAGAATCAAGAAAAGATAGAAAATAGAGAGAAAATAAACTATTCAAATGCGAGTGTAAAGGCGTTTTTCTCTCTCTAGCTCAAGTATTTATAATCGAGCATAGATATCGGGATAAGCATATATCAAAGCATTGTCTACTAAAATGACTCCAAGTGATCAGATCTTAACACGTGGCACTACATTAAAATGGACACACCTAATGAGTTCGTACATAACCACTGTATCAAAAGAAATCCTCCCAACATGTGACACGTGTCTTACTGCATTTAATGCACTCAAATTTACTTGCGTTAAGAAAACTCAAATTAGAGCTTCTTCGAGAAGCTAGTCAATAGTCAATCAAACGACCTCTCCATTGGTCCACCTATGCAAAACAAGTCACACCTTCTCAGTCCGGCCTGGGGAGCAACAATTTTCAACAAAAGAGATCGTATTCTCTCTCTCTCTCCCTCTCCACACTCCTTCCCCCCCCCCCCAATAGTTCGAGTGGACATGGTTCTGGCCAAAGAGGTTGTACCTCTTTAGTCTTGCTTTGTGTACAACAACTCCCATTGCGACCCTAACTATATTAACCGCACTTATGATTGGAAATCATCATAATCATGGGAAACAACTCGGACTCCCTATCCACTCTAACTCGATGGTCAAGCCATTGATCATCAAGAATATACTCTTTTTGTTGACTAGTTACCAAAAAGAGTGGACGGCAAATGTCGATAGGGCATCTCGAATCGAGCCTTAGCCTAGCTTCATGCAAGGGGTACGATCATGAACCTAAGCGGTAGCCCAGCCTCTTTTTTCCATGGCCTTTAGATTCGGTCAATCACAGATAAAGCTTATTTTAAGTCGTTACCCTCACAATTGCCGACTATCCCACTACTTAAACACTATAGAGGTGCAACTAAAGGCATATCCCACGTTCTTCATGACCAATCTTCTAATAGCATTCTCTACAAATATTTAAAACCATTTACATGTAAAAAGATCCAAATCCAATCCTTAAGCTTTCTTATTTACCTTTAAACTTCCTTTAACTATTCATATCCTAACTTGTGTGCGAGAATAGTTACGCTAGATAAATCCAACACTTTGTTTCATTGTATTATGCAGATCTTCACATTTCTCTAAAATCCATAAACAACAACAATCATAGCATGTTTTATTTTATATCCATAGCTAAATAATAAACCGCGAGACTATCCAATCCTTTATTGGATGATCCCCAAAGGGATCCACCAAAGCTGCCCATGTCCAATATCTCTGTCATAATTAATTCACGAGTCACACTCACGGTCTGGGCCCTGGGTGCGCAGCCACCGTCGTTTCGGCTCGTACATAATGGTAAAATAGATGGCTGCTGAGGAGGTGTTTCATCCCGGCAACGTACGCTGTTTCTCCTCAATAGCTCCATTCTCGTATTATTTTCTGTCTTTACCATGTGGCTGGCGATCTCCGAATCCAATGCTCCCACTAAAGACAAAAGAAAAAAATGCCCTCAATTATTGAAGACAGTGGGGCTATATGTTTTTTGGCGAGGTAGCTAAGTGACCTAAATTTATGGATGTATCTGAATCGTGAAAAACGTTTTTCGCACTTTGTTTTCAGATATTTATTAACTATAGCATCAATGTTGTTCTTATCCGTAGCTAATGGTTTAAAAAAAAAAAAAAACATAATGAATAGTAATGGTCAATAGTGATGATAGACTATTATAAAAAATATCAATAAAAAATTATAAAAATAACAACAATAAATTCCATTTTTAAAAAGAGGTAATTATTTTTCTTATTTTTTATTGATATTTACATCCACTTTCAAACCAATAATATTTTCTTATTTTTCATTGTAATTAAGAAATTCTTTCTCAACCATCCCAAGACTATTTTTAACTACATCCACTTTCAAACCAATAATGTTTTCTCTTCTTTTTTTTTTTGTAATTAACCAATTCTTTCTCAACCTTCAAATCCTATTTCCAATAACGCTTTTATTAAAAAAATTATATGACTCTAAATTACCTAGAAAAGGGAAAAACGCTTTTGTTATAACTACAATGAAATTTTTCATTTTGAATGACTTTGTTGACAATAATTCTCAAGATGAGTGATAGACTCATGCAAAAGAATTGAATGATATTATAATAAAACATCAGAAATAAGCATATGACTTAAGGTCCTAACTCTACTACATTGAAACTTTCTGGTCAAATAGATAACACAAAAGCTGTAGCGTTGGTAAACAGTGGAAGTACCCACAATTTTATTAGGAAAATATTGTTACAGAACCTGGCTTACCAATTCAAGCATTACAAGAATTTCAAGTCATCATGATTTTGTATTGGAGAAAGAACGGTCTTAAAAGGAAAATATCCCTAGTTATTGTTTTCCGTCAATAGTCCCAGGAGTATAATGGGTACAATGATTAGGTACTAAAGTTCTTCAACAGTTCAAGAACATCTGAGACACGAGTGAGATTGGATGATCAAGCAACCATACAGAGTCCCGATCATAACATAAATCCATCCGACTGCTAAAAAACACCTTATATCCTTTGTATTTGTTCTAAAATTAATTAGACAGCAATCAGATTTTACGTAATTTTTAGAAAAATTCCAGAGTAATCATTGATCTATTGTTAAGCCAAAAGCTACACTGAATATTAGATGTATTGAGCATTAGGGAAGAATCATGGACAACATCTTGAGTTTATAGAATGTGTCTCATGGGAAGATAAGGCTATTTTTATAGGAGCCTTTGCAGATTTTGACCTTAGGGATAAGGTCGATATTTCAAAGCAAGAGGCAATTGATACAAACATAAGAAGAAGGAATCTACTTAAATAAAGTGATTTTTTTTTAAATTAATCATAAAATAAGGTATTTGGAAAAGATATTACTAAAATAGATAGTGAAAATACATATTTAAAATACGCCTTCAAACACAATCCAAATAATTTGTCATAAACAATTTTTACAAGCCCACCCTCACCATTTAGTAATTTTATCACATGCATACAAAGTAAGACCGAATGATTTCATTTGTACACACAAAACTAGGCCCCTATCATATGAAATAGTTTGTCCACACATATATATAGTACACTCCTTTACTCTTTAAAGCTTTTTTTGTTTTTTCACACTCCACCTTCACAGAACATTCATAGAACACTTTCACCTTCCTTCACACACACAACAGTAGCCATTGTTACACAAATTTTAAAAAAAAAAATTATAGATCTATAAGGATTATCAATGCAATTCACTAAAATCCTTGAGATCTTTCCATTTCTTCAACAAAAGACTCGATCAAACCACATTTTAGTATATGTTTGCATCAATAACTAAAGTTTTTTCCTTATCATGTTAATTTTCACCATATCAAAAAACCTTAGAATATTTGAGTTATAATTGGTTATAGTATTTTGTTATTCTGTAAATATTAGTGCTCTTTATTTGTTTATAATGTTTTAAACATGATTTATGTAAATTTTGTAGTACATAATATGAGGTAATTTTTTTTTTTTTTTGCTATTATGTGAAATGTTTACTAACGCAAAATTTTGTATTAATTTTATCTTTTTAGAAAACCTTAAAATATTAATATTGTAATAGTTGTAGTGAGTTTTTTTTTTTAAATATTGGTACTCATTATTAATTTATAGTGTATTAGTTTGTTTTGTTTAATATTTGCTGACTCAAACAAGACTATTTGCGAAATAGGTGTTGTATGAAGATATTTCCAAATAAAGGAGAAATTTTTTTAATTTAATTTTTTTTTGTAGTTTAAAGTTCTATAAAAAAATTGTAATTAAATTATTTTAAAAAATATATAATTAAAAATATATGTTTTATGAAAAAAATGTAAATTTAATTTATTTTTTATAAAAATATTTCTATATATAAATTAAATAATTTTAAAATTTTCAATTTTAAATTTTTTCCGTTGTTTAAAAAATTAAGAAACTTTTTATTATTTTTAAATTAATATTGTAAAAATTTTAATTTATAAATATTTTTTAGTAAATTATTTTTTGTATTCTTCTTATGTAAACTTTGAAATTTTTTTAAGAAGAATTTAAGAAAATCTAAAATTAAAGAAAATATTTTTTTTTTCTATTCAAATGGGAAAAAGGTGGATATTGTGATACAGTGTGAACATTAAGCAATCATTATTAACTATTATTGTAAAATAACTAATTATTTATCTATGTTACGAATAGGATAAGAATAGATGACTTCGTGAATTTTTTTATCTACACATTTGGAAATATTGTAAGTGGCAATTAGGGGCTAAAATATAATAAAGATGCGATTAAGAAGTTGAAAATAAGGAAAAATGTAAACTATACTGAATTCTTATACAAAATATGTCAAAGTATTAGATTCAATCTAATTGTAGTGGGAGTGGAGATAATATATAAGCATCATGTTTTTCATGTGAGTAATGCATCTTAAGTGTTGATGATAATTATAGACAATGATGATGTAAGAAATCTAATTGAAATGGCTGAATCCTTTAGAGAACAGGGCATGTAACAGTTGTACATTAGGATATCTGAAGAAAATAGGCATACACATTCACCACCAAATAGGGAAGAGATGATGACTAAGCCACCAATGTTTAAAGTATATGATCCAACCCTTATGGAAGAGGCACCATGCAATGACAAAGATGAAATAAATGGAATAGTTACTCCGATATTGTAACGACCAGCCACACTTGATCCCTATATGGTACATGTGGGCACAAAAACTGTAATGGATGCTAAAATGGAAATGAGTGTTGAAGAAGAAAGTTTTGATTATGACGAAAGTTTTAGGGAGGAAGAGGAGGAAAATGTAAATGAAGGAGACGGTATGGCTAAAAGCAATTGTCCTATCACACCAAGACACTCCACACAAACAATATATCAGCTAGTGCAAGCTAAACGAACTTATATGGTGGTTAGAGATCCTATTCCCTTTTACAATGTTGGCACTAATGATGGTTACATCTATTTCAAGTAGGAACATAATGTGATGTGTAGTAACTTGAGCAGTAGTAACAAATTCAATAAATGCATGAGATTTAACACAATATAAGGAAAAATCTAAGAGAAGGGTGTGAGATGGGAAGAAAGGGGCAATTGAGCATGTGTACAAGAATTAGGAAAAATCTTATAATAAACTCTCTAAACTACTTAATGCAATTAAAAATACTAATCTTGGAACATGAGTCAATTGGGGGTGGAGAAGATTAAATATCCCCAAAGAGTCCATCCTTAAGTGGGTTTTTTTTGGCATTCGAGCCTTGCGTGGCAACATTCAGATTCCTTAAACCTGCTGTCACTATTGACAGCACTTTTCTATATAGTAACTACACTCACAAGTTGCTAATTACTTATGGCATTGATGGAAACAACCACATACTTCTACTGACATTTTCCCTCGTTGATGAGGAGTCAATCGAAACATGGGGCTAATTTTTGAGAAAATTGAAGCAACATATCATTGGTAATTGTGAAGGGCATGAAACCATTTGTCTAATTTTAGACAAACACTTTGGCATCCAGTCAACACTCAATCAGGCTCCAATGGATGGCAACCTCCCTTTGTTATATGGAGGCTCTGTATAAAGCACATTCCGTGCAACTTCAACCAAGCTCACAAAATATCCAATGTAAGAAACTGGTCACTTACACGGGAATGTAGGCACAAGTTCAAAAGTTCAACTATTTCATGGAGCAAGTGAAGATAATAAAGCATGATGCCCTGGCATGGTTTGATGACATGTTAGTAGAGAAGTGGATACTGACCCATGATGGTTGTTACCGCTTTGGGTACATAATATTGAACATCGTCAAAAGCTACAATTTGATGTTGAAAGGAGCTCAAGGGTTACTAATGGCAACTTTAGTTAAGAAGACTTTTTACAACTATGTGAGCTGCTTTGTGACCAAGCATTCCAAAGCACTGAAGAATATAAAAAGAATAGAGTTTTCACTAAATATGCAACTGAAAAGACTAATAGATGGAGTTCAAGAGCCAATATCCACAAGGTTATCAATTACAACAGATAAGCAAAAATTTTCAGAGTGCTAACTAGCAAGCATCATGTAGCGAGTGGGATAAGGGGAAGTTGGTGGATGCACACTGTCAACTCTGCTCATTACACATGCACTTGTCAAAAATGGCAAATAAACCAGATCCCGTGCTCGTACGCATTTATAGTAGCTACTTCCATCAAACTTTACATATTGTCAACTATTTTATATTAATATAAGTAGAAGCATCAAGAATAGACATATAGGACCCACTTCCTTTCCTTTAGCGACAAGCTAGATTAGAAGGAAGTAGGTTTCCCATTACTCCATCCAAGAGAAAAACTTGCACAAAAAAGGGAAAACCTAAGCATAAGAGATACCACGTAGAGATAGATATTATGGAGCATCTAGATAGAATCACATGTAAACTTTGCCGAGATAAAGGGCACAATAGAGAAACGTGCCCATATATAAATAATAATGGTAAATGGTGGATCTTCAGACAAATAAATCATTAACTATGAGCTTAGCCTTACACATTTATGATGTTAAACCATTAATTGTATAATTCTAATAGTTTTGGTGTTCCATTTTGTATATTAGATGGGGTTTAGACCTTATGATCCATCCATTTTTACTCAACAAGAGAGACATCATTTGCAAGTTTTCTAAGATGGAGAGGTAAAATACAAACAACCTATGAAATTAATGACTTTAGGTTCCATTTTTCATACTATAACATTTCACTTTTTCACTTTCAGGATTAATCATGGCTTGTCATTCGGCGTCAAGAGTTACCACTTTAGCGTAATGAGAACATTATTCCTGTAGATCTACGGATGGAACCATATCTACAATTGATGGGCTAGGTGAGCTGCTTGCCTTTTATACAGCTTCATTAGCATATGAGTACTACCTTGGTTGAGAGGTGGAGGCTAAAGACTCGTATGTTTCACATGCCTACCAGGGAGTTCACCATTACTTTACAAGACGTTGAGGTTTAGTTAAGCCTTCTAGTCGATAGTTAGGTAGTGACAGGGAGTAGTTCCCTCAATTGGATTGCCACTTGTAAGAGATTACTCAAGGCAATACCAAGATCATGTGGTAAGGGGGTGCATTAATTTGATGTGGCTTTGAGATATGTTTTGGGTCTTGCCAAAAGATGCAAACATTGAACAAGTTACACATCATATGCATGTGTACATCTTGCAACTATTAGGAGGATTCATCTTCACTGACAAATCAAGTTCCCTTGTCCACAGTATGTTTTTGTCATTGTTAAAACACTTTGATGTCATGAGCACATACAACTAGGGTCTGCAAGTTTAGCTTAGTTATATCGCCAGCTCTATGTTGCATCTACCTCATCAACTCATGAGCACATACAACTAGGGTCTGCAAGTTTAGCTTAGTTATATCTCCAGCTCTATGTTGCATCTACCTCATCAACTTAGGAGATGAGAGGAACAACAATACTACTTCAAGTCTGTGCATGGGACAGATTCCTAGATATAGTGCCCTTTAACCACCACAAGGCTTTTTGTAAATGCTTGAGCTCCCTTGACTGCACGATGGAGGATGAGCCAAGACACTAGATATCACCCTACGCATGTTGTTATCACTTGTCATTACTTCTAACTCTTACTTACTACCCTTTAGATCAAGTGGAAGCCATACACAAGAAATCTTATTCATAATTTCCCCTCCTTTTGTAGAGCAGGTAGACACATATGGACAACTTAATTTCCCCTCCAAATCACGTTGCTAGGCAATTTAGGGGTTTTTGGCACATCCGCAATATGTTAACAGACAGCTTAAGCCCCATCAAATTGACCTACATAAAAGTGTTGACACAAATTTTCCAGTACAATATGCACCTAATATTTTCTTATGGGACATGCAGTTATCTCAAGTAGTTCATATAGAGGGCCTTCCTACGGTCGAGTACGGATATGTGAAATAGTATAGATCTATCAACTATTGGTATATAGGACATACAGAAATAGTTCTTGGACATCTAATAAGTAAAACATCAATACTAATTGGGTGATGCATTACGTAGCCAATACTAATTCACTTTATGGTATTTTATTAGCGTAGGCTAATACATTCTAGCAGATCCACTTATCCCCTATCCAATCCACAACTGTTGCTCTAATTGATTACGGTCTTTAGTTTCTACATGACCATGAGCGGGTGACATTGTACCCATAAGCTAACTAGGATCAGGGCTCGGAGGTTGAGGCAAAAGCTCAACATGCTAACATTTGGAAACAACATCAACCACCTCCTACACATTATAAGACTAGAGGACTTAAACAACCCCATCACTAAGCTCAACCATAGATATATGCAGCACAAGCCCAACAACTCCCACCCGATGCTAATGAGATGGTCGATAACTTAGCCTCACTGCCTAGCACATATGTCACACCATATCGTCGTTCCATCAATGGTCCCTTCGCTACACCACCTAATTCACAAAAGACATGCCTAAGTAAACAAATAATGTTTCAGAGTGAATCTTCACAACTTGTTACAGATTGGAGTCCAATGCCTCCTCGTGACTTCGGTGATGCACCCCAACACCATCCAACAAGTGAGTCATAAGCTCTTTCTACTCCAAATCCAAAGCCATCTAAACAACACACAAATGCATTTTCGCCGCTTGCACAACAATTCAATAAGAGAATGAATGACATAAGATAGCATACTATTTTATATTATTTGAAATGTAAATTTTTCATTAACATTTTCGACTCATGTATATATAAGTTCTGCAAGCTTTCTCAATTTTTCTTACATTCATCATCGGGTACTTACATCTTATTACTCTCATCATTTCTCATATGTTTTCTCCTTAATTACATAACTTTTTTCAAATTATATACTTTTTAATAGAGATTTTAGTTCACATGTGAAATTGTGATATATATGGAGTTTGAGGTTACAAAATTTTGCAATTACTATAGTATGCAGCTTGGGTTTAAAGCTTTCGGTCTTACCATTAATAATTCATTCTTGTTTCAATTGTTAATATAAGGATTCTTCATTACACAACTCTGTAAACTCTTTACTACATGTGAGTTATCAATAACATATAAATAATTTAATCAAAACACAATTATCTTGAAAATAAAAAATAATTTATTATACTTAATATCTTTCTTTTTATCTATATTTGTCTTATTATAAGTAAGTTTGTCTTAGTCATAATTAAAGGGTAGGAGCTTTAACTTTTTTCCCCCCCTTAAAAATCACCATTAAAGAAAAAAAATTTGGAATTTTTTTTAAATTTCATTTTTGTGAAATTAAATTTTTAATACTAAATTTTAAATTTTTTAATTTAGATTAAAATTTTCAAATTTTTGAAATTTTATATTTTCTTCGATTTTTTTTAAATTTCAAATATATATATTATTTTCAAATCAATATTTAAAATTTTGAAATTTATTAAAATTTTTAAATAGGTTATTTTTCCATTTTCATATCTAAACTTTTCAATTTTTTTAACAATTTTGTGTAAGATTTGTTCACAACTCTTTTTTTTTTTTCCAAAACTCTTCATCACATTTTCTAAAATTTTTCATCAAAACTAATTTTTTTGAAGTTAAATTTTTTTCTTTTACATTTTGTTTCAAAAAAAAATTCAAAAGTTTAGATAAGAAGAATAGAAAAAATAATTTGAAAAAAAATGCTTTTAGCATAATTCCATATACATTTATAATTTGAACAAATCAAATGTTTTTGAAATTGATAGTCTACAAATATGAAAAAAAGAAAACAAAAGAATATTAGAATAAACAATAATTACCCTAAAAATACCAAAACTCATTTAAAATGTTCATCGAATTTAGAGAGGGGAAATTACAAATTGTCCCCCTAAACTTTAGTCTAGGTGTGAATTACTTTTTGATCCCTAAATTATCATAAATTTGCAATGTTAAGGGATATTAACATTTTCTATTAAAAAAAGACATGTGCACCACACATGACTGCAAAATGACATCAAAATAACCAAAAAACCAATCCCTTTGTGTAAAATTACTAAAATGTCTTAAAAGATTGATTTTAATCCATATTATCTTTATCTCCTTAAAACAAAACAAAAGAAAAAAAAAAGTTTTCTTTTCACCAAACAAAACCCAAAAATGGCTGGATGATAATCTCATTTTTAGTTTATACTCTAATAAGATTCAACCAACATGTGGAGGTTAGCACCAACATAAACAACTTCATCACTAAGCTCATCATCGATTCTCAAAAGCTAGTTGTATTCGATAGGATTAAGGATGCAACCGAAATAGATTCGAGATGGGTTCTATAAAATTCTAACTTGTCCTTATAAGGTTAAGCATTTTCCAAAATCTTATAAAAATCCTATAGGGTTTTTGCTCTTATTACCGAAACTTAACCGTATATGGTCATAAACCCTATAAAGGCCGATTAAGTTTTTACAAAGTTTATACAAGATAAGTAGAAAACAAAGTAAAAAGTAGTTAGGTAAAGTAAAGATAATACTTATTAATTTATACGTAAATAAAATTTAAAAATTAAATATGTTGTATAGTAGAAAACTAGTGTAAAGTGTGCATATTATATAGGTTAAAAATAAATATTATTATTGATATATTATTTTTATCAATTCAGGTTTTCCATCGAATTTTTTTAAATTCGCAAAATCCAATAAAAACAATCCTATAAAGTTTTTATCGAATTAAGTAGGTTGAAAAACATATAATAACCTGCCTAATTACATCCCTATATTGGACCAAACCAATTTAATAAGTTCATTTCAATGAAGGATTCTGCAACTCCTTTATAGTTGATAATTTACAACGATTCTGCAATTAAGTCACGTAATTGTATAACTCAAAATAATAACTCACATAAGTGCTAACAAGGAAGGCGGTTAAATCTAAGGTTTAGTCAATATACTAATAAGCATATATCCAAAAATCCTGAAATGGGAACTCAATAAAATATAAGCACTTCTTATGAATAAAATTGGTCCATTCCAATTTGCCATTCATACATATATTTACAAATAAAAAAAAAAAATCAATGCTATGAATCTATAATAATTTAACAGATTATGATAGAGTATATTGCAACTATAACAAATAATTTAACAAATCCTTATTTGCAATATAAATGACATAGATGAATGATAGTTAAACTTTTACGCATTTTTTCTTATCTACAAGATTCTCTTGTCTCCAAGATTTAGTGAGCCTATAAAAAAGCCCATATAAACTTACAATTGTGTAGAATCTACTCATATAACAGCTTCTTTGGGGAAATAAAAGCCACTAATGCCAACAAAAAAAAAAAAGAAAAAAAGAACAAGATAGTAGCCAAAAAAAGAAATTATAAGACAATAGAGATACAATAACAAACAATAGACACAATTAAAAAAAGTAATGCAACAAAGAACAACAAAAAATAAAGACATAAAAGATTAAAAAAAAATCTTCTTCCTTCTCAAAAACAACATAGTATATAGATACCATTTCAGTCTTCTTCTTATTTAAGATGATTATATATATATATATATATAGTTGTTGATTATTTGAAAAGTTTCGAATGGGTCTCTTCTTTACGTTGTTCTTCTCTATCCTGTTCCACGGAACGGGAAAGTATTCTCTCTCCTTGAATAGTTATGGGTACAGTTTTTTTTTTTTAACAGAAAATGTTAATGTCCTTTTAACGTTGCAAATTTATGAAAGTTTAGGGGTTAAAAAGTGTATTTTAAAATTTTGAGAGGTGAATTCGTTCAAAATGAAAGTTTGGAGGCATAATTTTCTCATTTAAAAAATTTATGTAGTACTTAAACATGTCACCACAGCGTTCCCGTTAAATATTGCTCTAGTCTCTCTTGGACTCGCTCGTTCCCGCGTTCTCTACGGTTCGGTCCAGTCTCTTCTTCTTCCTCCTTACCCAAGTCAACTCAAACCCGACTACTCACTATTAAACTCCAATTGTCTCCATCATGTCCTCCCTCCACCTTCCTTTGATCACCACCTCGCACCGCAGGATTGCCATCGCCATCGACCTAAGCGATGAGAGCGCCTTCGCCGTCAGCTGGGCGGTCCAGAACTACCTCCGTCCGGGTGACTCCGTCGTCCTCCTCCATGTCACCCACACCTCCGTCCTATACGGCGCCGACTGGGGAGCAGCCGCGGCCAAGCTGGATTTTGATGACTTTGCACTCGCGAAGGCGAACGAGATCGCGAAGCCTCTCGCGGAAGCCGGAGTGCCGTATACCGTACGGATAGTGAAGGACCGTGACTTGAAGGAGAGGCTGTGTTTGGAGGTGGAGAGGTTAGGGTTAAGTGCGATGGTGATGGGGAGCCGTGGGTTCGGTAATGGGAGAAGTGGTGTTGATGGTGCAGTGGCGGTGCCCAGGGTTAGGATTAGGGATGGAAAGTTGGGGAGTGTGAGTAATTATTGTGTGCAGAATTGTGTTTGTCCGGTTGTTGTGGTTCGTTATCCTGATGTTAAGGAACTTGGTCACGGTGGTGGTGGTGGTGGAGCTGGTGGGGGAATGGTGGTGAAAGATGACAGAGAGTTGGATCCGGTGTCGGAGGTCGAGGAGGAATATCGTGATGCTTTGTCGGAGGATTAATAGTGATCTACGTGATGTTTGCAATTTGACTCCATAACTATTTTCAACGTGTAATTGCCCCCAAAACTCCAAAAGCGTGATTTGCCCTTCAACTTTCCAAAAAAACTCCTCTTTTTTTTTTCGGTTAAAAAAAAAATCCTTATTATTTGCGGTGTCGAGAGGTGAATGCACATGTTACCAATGATTTGTTAAAATATTAATGTATTTACATGAAATCAAATGGTGTTCTTCACATAGTGTAGAAATTGTAATTAGAAGCATCATTAAGCATTAGGAATGGAAAGAACAGAAACTTGTGGTTGGCCGGCCTGCCAGTCCAGTGTAGCGACCTTTTCCGAGTGTGACTGAAAGAGCTTTCCGCAAAAATTGTGACGATTTTGTTGTGCAGTTGCTTATTTGAAATGTTACATGATTGGGCACATTCGATGTTCCAAACTCATTATATTTTCTAGATTCTAGTCTGAGAAAGCCCCAGGGAGTGCAACAGAAGTACACAGACGGCCGACGAGGTGTCGATAATTACAAGCTTGTAAAAGAGTAGCATTACAAGTATGTGGAAGTCGAATGTTGTACATTGTTGTTTAGACTGTATACTAGATGAAAAAGATTATAATATAGGTTTTGGTGTTCATGTTGATTATGTATGGAATGGAGGTACTTATAGTATTGGGTGAATGATGTGCTTGCAATTGCAGGGTTATTTTTATTCTCTCATTTCACTATTTGGCGTGCTTCGTCCAATTTAACTGAGGTTTCGTTTACTTTTTAGCTCTTGCCTGTTCAATCAAGTCGTTACTCTTGTAATCGAACTGGTGTTAAGATTCATTTTTACTACTTCCTTCAGCGGTTAGATCCGTTCTGATTATAGATGGAATTACTTCCTTAATCTTCTGGTCCAAGTTTTGATAATATTCTCTAAATTCAGTTAGCTACCTTGCCTTCGCTTCACGCCTCGCGGCGCCTATGATGGGTCGGCACTACTTATTTGTTAACCGGGCTCACCGGAATGTAGGGATTACCTTAGAAAAAATTATAAGCATGGAGATTGATATTTAAGATGAAGTTCAAATAAAAAATTAAAACTTTTAAGTGATTAATATTATATTAAATAATTAAAATAAAAGATTTTATTATTACGTCATTATAAATAGTAACGAATCTTTTATTTGAGTCACTTAACATGTTTATAAGATAATAATAGATTTTATGTTTGAATCACTTAGAATAATATTGATAATTTATTTTAATTATTTCAAAATTTAATTTTTTATTTTAATCTTTTAGCATAATACTAATTTTTTATTTAACTGCATAAAAGTTTTATTCTTTATTTTTTGGCTTGTAATTTTACCAATTATTGCAAAGTTCATTTTGGGGTTGTGAGGAAGTAAGCTGGGGAGAACCCATTTCAGTATCACTTTATTGGTGATAGTCGGAGCCGTGAATATCGAAAGGATTCTTTCATTCAGCTGTGATAAACCGGCGTCAAGTGAAGCTAGCCTGTAGCGCAAAAGAAAGGCTGATTTTTTGCAGTAATTTTGAAAATTCTCCAGAATGGACTAGGATGGAATGAGGCTGTGAGATGTGGAGTTTTCAGGAAATGCATCTGCAAGATAGATGTCATACTGCTTCCAGCTCGTATCTTCATCCGCCAGATGTACTTGCTATGTTTCTACTGTTTTTTCCATTCCTGAAACCAATTAGTCCATGCTTTCATTTGTTGTGAATTTTCCTTTTCTTTTGTTAACTTGTTTTTAATTACTATTATTATTACAAGATTTATTGAAGTTGCAACAAAAAGGGCTGGATTTGGAGCAAGGAGACTCTGACATCCAACTGTCAAAATATGAAGTTGCCTTATGTGGTTGTGATGAAGTCTGATGACCCTGTGGTGTGGTGTGGTCTTCACTTGAGTAAACAGTAAAGTCTAAAAAGTTGAGTTGAGTACGATTCTCCATGTATATATCTCATTGTCTTATTAATTAAATAATAATAATGTAACAGACCATTTAGAGATAAATGATTTTTCGATTACGTAACTTTTAATAAAAGAAAAAAAAATACAAGATTCAGAAATGGGAAATCTTGGTTTTTAGTCCACGAGTGATGTGGTTTAATGTATGCAATTTATTTATTTATTTATTTACTTCTTTATTTGGGGTTATTCAATTCAATTATACTAATAAGGAATGTTGATAAGTATGTAAAAGAGTACTATTAACTTGTTAGTTATTTCAATCTAGCATAATATTTGTAATGTTGATAAATTTTTTTAATTATAGATTCTTAAGGCTTGATTTGACTTATTTAAATCCTTATCCAAGCTCTATAAGCCTAGACCAACTTTCTCTAGATCACTCTAATAAAAAAAAGTATTAACACTCAATTAATGTGCCTCAATCTGTTGCTTAAATCGGCTATATATATTCTTAAAGTGGATAAGTATGAAAACCTTGAGACAAATAAATAAATAAGCCGATTAAAAATATATTATTCACCAAATTTGAAAATGATCTCAAGTATTAATACACTTATCATATTATGATCACCCTCAATCCCTATAAATAGAAGTCGGGGATTATCGAGTAAAAAATCTTTCTAACTCTCTCAATTCTCAAATTATCTTTAACTATAATTTTTATGCTAAGTTAGATATTATAATAACTTCCAATACTTCTAGAACCTCATTTTTCCTCTCTTATAACCCAACACAACATATGCATATTCCATTTAATTGGAGTATAAAAGAGTTTATAGTTAGGTGGATTATCAACTTTACTGCAGCTATAAATTTTTCTGCTCAACGATTTGTTGAATTTGGTCAGCTTGAATCGATTTCGACATTTAACAAATCCAACAAGCTTAAATGAACCGCGCCAGTGGTATATTACACACAATTTGTAATTGAAATCTAAATCGGGCCCCTCTGTTTAATTCCACCAATCTCGTTTACGGCTGCTTTGAGCTCCCAAGATGTCGAAGTACTCTCTACCTGTTTGTCTTGCAGCAATGTGCTGCAACACTTGTCAGGCCTCGAGTTGAAGAGCGAGGGCATGCCCATGGGGTGACACTTGTGCGGCCTAAAGCCGTCTCCTGATCGTTAAATTCAATAGTACAGCTTGTCAGGTTGTCAACAAGGATAGCCTGAGACTTTCTCCAATTTCTTGCAATTTGCAATCGGTGTCTCTTTGGGAGCCATTGAAATTTAACGAATATGCGCAGGCTGAAGAGGACTTCTACAATTCCCAATGTGGAACGCACCTCCTCGGAGAAAAACTAAATCGATGTTTTACTGATCGACCATTGAATAATGACAAGAGGATAATTATACGCTCAAAATGAAAAGAACAAATATTAGAACATGCAAAAATCATTAGTAGATACATGAATACGAGGATTCGGGGCTGATGGTATCAACACCTTTGTTCCAATGTCCTTAGAAGGAGGATCAAGACATACCCTTTTTTTTTCCCTAATTGAGTTCCATAAATAATGTAAAAAATTTTGAAAACTTAATTTTTAAGAATCCTAAAAATAAAAGTAAAAAAAATTCAAATGATAAAGGTTATAATAATATTAATATGACATCATAACTATCCTATTTGGATCGTTAAGTTTGAAAATATTTTAAAGATTTCATCTTGAAGATTCCCTTATAAAATAAAGATGGTTCATAAATAAAGATAAATTTTTAATTAAAGAATATAAGTACTTTGTATTGGAATAAAAATTATAATAACATGGGATACACAAAAACTTTTAAAATTGTTAAGGATTTTTCTTTTTTTTAAGAATATCATAGATAAGGTGAAAAGATTTTTAAAGGAAGAAGTGTTTAAGTTACTGTTTCTCATGGAAGTCCTTAGGGACAAAGATTACTTAAGATTTCAATTTTTTTTTTTTTTAAATCTTACTTTTTACAATAGGATTGTACATTTTATTAAAAAATAAATGTATAAAAACGTGTCAATTTTTTTTTTTTTAATTTAACCTCCCAACAAATTTAGTGGAACATTCATTAACATTTTTCAAAAACAAAACCTTTTTATAATTCATAATAGAAAAATGTCAACGAGTACTTTTATTGCTGCTATTAGGTTATGTTTAATACTAAAGATCCAATTTAAATCCCCTAAATACCATACAATATTTTAAAGAACTTTTTTCATAAAGACCTTTTTACTTGATGCCTAAATTCTTTCTAAAAATTTCTTAACTCTTTTTTTTTTTTTTTGTTCACTTTTTATAGATTCAATAACATCTTTTGACCGATCAATGACAAAATAAAAAACCTTATCCTTACCCGAGGAACCCATAAAGTTCCAAGTATCCACCATATTGCTCAAGAAACTTAAAAAGGGAGTACTTGGTGTGGAGTATCATGTGAAAGACCCTACATTAATCATGATCTTAATGAAAAAAAAGGAAGACTTGATAAAGAAATGTTACGTCTCTCGTAAATTATTTAAGTAATCATAAAAGTGTGATAGGTGTATGTTCTAAACCCTTTAACGAGTGTTGCGGGATTCCTACGTAATATATTATCATCATTAATACTAAGTTATATAATAAATACTAAGACAACCTGGAAACATTTGCATATAACAAATGTAGACCCAAGCACTGCTTGGAAACAAGAAAAGAATTAGGAAGGAGACCAATGCATTTCAAAATCTCCAGGAGTATATTCCATAAATTTAGAGATATATATTGGCTCCAATTTGCTTTCAGTCTAGCTATCAACAATCAAATTGTATTAATCCATTGCTGCTGAACATGGTAATAGAAAATAAGAAAAAAGATATTCGATTTCACAAATATATATATTCTCTACTTTTCATGCATATTTTTCTGTAATAGTTAAGAACCATCCTTATCAGTGTACTTATCGATTACTATGCTACCACCAGCGCTGCCACGGCACCACCGACTATCATCTCCCTCTAAACTTTCTTATTAACCACAATCAATCTTAAAATTGTACAAATCAAAGAAAAAACGTTTGAAAATTATAAAAATTGGATCAAGACATCCCTAGAAAAAAATAAAAAATATAAAAAGTTAAAAAGCTTTTTCTCTAAGTTATGTTTCAAAAACTGAAACAAGTTGACACATCACCACCATATCACTGGTTCTGTCCATGAATCCGCATCAAGGCTTCAGGACTGTATATCACAGCTGACATAATACATAATTTTGCAGAATAGAAGCAAACATTGATTTGCACTTCAATATGAAAACAAAAAATTAATAAACAAATAAAATAAGATCACACCATGTTTGCAGTAATCGAAGAAAGTAATCCCACTTACAAGCTTTGACGCAGCAAATTTTTTCCTAAACGGATGTCTGAAACGATGACAGAAAGTGAAAAGCTCACGAAATAAATAATCCAACATTGGAACTGGCAAGTAAATAGAAAAACGCATCAAAATCAGCCAAGAGCAACATAGGCTCAGAAACAAAGCAGAACCCTGACCATGGTAAAGTGAATGCAAAAGACTCAACACACTCGGCATTAGAGCTAATGCTATATAATGAGCATAGTATCCATCTCAGAACTCTCCCAAAGTTCCTTCACTGCGACTTCTGCGCATGGAGAGGTCTGCTTTCAACTGCTTGAGATGCTCGCTGAAATCCGAGTGAAACTGGGGTTGATGGTTAGTTTTAATTCCACTTGAGGAAAAGTGAACATGCTTCCCCTTGGAATGCCTAGACAATGTAGTTCCTTGACTTCTACGGCCATGTGAAGAAGTTGATGCCTTGCTACCAAGACCATGGTTACTCTTGCGCATACTGGACTTATGGTCTCCCCTAGAGCCACGATCATACTGATGGGAACTGATTCCTAAACGAACTGGCCGCTCTGCTGTGTCTTTCAATGTGCCAGCTTTTATAAGCTGTCTGTTGTAGTAAGCTAAATGAGGAAGAAGTCCTTGTAGGTGCTTTTTCAATTGCTCATCTCCCACGTTTTTCTGGGCAGGGTTTCCTTCCAAGTTAATGGCTTGTAAAGAATTGTAATTTGCTGCAAGTTGGCCAAGACACTTTGCTGTCGAGATCTTGTTGTAACGCAAATCTAGAATGCTTAGCTTTAGAAGTCGGTGCAGACCCTCAACTTCACTAATTTTGTTCCCAGCTAAGTAGAGCTCTTTCAGGGAGGAACAATAAGCAAGACCTGAACAATATCAAGATGCAATATATTAGGAGGAGGGCAGATCAAAATATATCAAAACATGAGATACACAGCTGATAAGAGTAATGTAGCATAAAGCAGATTTTAATAGTGCATAAAAAATTAACAGCAAAACAGAATGAATTAGCTAGAGGCACTAATTATACCTACACAAGCAACTTGATGCAAAGCAGAGTACAGAATAGAAAGAGAAGTAAATAGGAAATAGAGGACTTGCAATCTATGTTTCAGCAGGACATACCATGTCCTATTTTCAATATTCGGTTATAGCTCAAGTCCAGTACACGTAGTCTTGTAAGGTCACGTAAGCCTTCAATGGTGGAAATCTGGTTTCTCGACAGGTTCAACATGTGGAGTCCTCGTGGAAGTGAACCAGCAGTAATCCTTGCTGAAGAAGCAAACATGTCATTTGATCAGAGAACAAGGTAACCAGCCATGATATGACATCAAACAGAATGATTCAACTGAAAGTATGATAGAAGCACACCTATGGAATTGCCAGAAAGATTGAGCACTTTCAAGCTTGAAAATGCACTTAGAAATGGTATCATAGCTAGACCATGATTCGACAATTGAGCAGTTGTGGCAGAGGGACTCAAGGAAGATATGTATCTTTTTGCAGCTTCAGCACCAGGAGCAATCTTACCTTCAGCCTTGGTTTTAGCCAAATCAATCAAAGCAATTGGTTCTGCATCATTCTGGTCACTCAGCTGGAATGATTCCTCTTTCTCTTCAAATGGACTGCAAGGCTCTAGACTACTCACCCACTGCTCAATACGCTTAAACTTAAAATCCTTGCTTGGTAACTCCAACTGTTCAATGGAAGATTCTTCTGGAAGAGCTTCCAGAGGTGCATCATTCATTAAAGGCATGCCAAGCTCTTTCATAGCAGCATTATAGACATATGAATCATGGCTATTCTGGACTTGATTTACAACTTTAGCACTTCCAATTCCACACACACTGTAATTAATTTCTTGTACTGGCATTTGCTTCGTTTTGGTCTCATCTATTGATGGTTCATCCTGTTTAACATCCAAAACATGCAGATCTTCGAAAGACCTTGACTGGAGAGCTGAATGCCTGTTAGAGCAATCACCAAAAGTAGGGAAGTGTCCATTCATGTTGGGCAGGGAACGGGTTTTAGCTAGTGTTGGCGAGGTATGAGGTGTATGATCAGAGTCACCAGCATGTTCTCCTGATAACTGGTAATCAAAATTTTCCTTCTCTCTTTCTGAATTATCTCCAATGCCGAAGATTGATTCATTGTTGACAGAATCAGATGCCTCGGGAGACTCAGAGGTTGGTGTCTTTTGTTCTTCAATAGGAGTGCTAAACATTGGACTCTTGCTCGTATACTGAACCATCGAACTGTTATGACCATTTGACTGATCAAAGGAAAATCTCTGGTCTATCTCATCATCGGTTTCAGCTTGGTCAATAGGAATTCTCCCCTTGTATTGCAGTCCACTTTCTAGAGATTGACTTTTCTTGAGACCAGTCTGACAAACCACTTTGTCTCTGTTGATATCAAATTTGCTTCGCATTTTCTCCAAATTCCAGCCTCGTTCAAGAGAAGCAACTAATGGAAGATTTTCAGAGTTCTTATTGACTCCATTATCCCCATGCACTTTCAAAAAGGATGTGTTTGGATTATTCCCCTGACCATGAGAGGAACCTTGAAATTCAACCACAGTTTCAATAGAGGATTGAGCTTCTTTCTGCAGGACAAAATACATAAACAAAAAGAAGAAATCCCATTACACATTTTATAACAACCATCGATTAACTTTAACTTAGAAAAGCTTGAATCAATGGTGTCCACTTACCTTTGCCTTATGGCTATTGATTTGACTGTTGAAGCAAGAAAAACGAACCATCTTGACAATTGAAAGTAGTTACATTTACAAATCTTATTTTTCTGTTGAGTGAGAAGTTAACAATGATCAACTATCCGTAATACAAAAACATCAAGCAAAAGAACCAGATCATAAGTTTTTTACAAGAAGCCACCTCAAGCTTTAACTCAGGTGAGGGTGGCTTTAGCCATAATCAAGTGACAAGCCCTCCAAAATGCGACACAATCTCCAAGCATACGATGACCTTGATCTCCTGGAAATGCAAAGAAACCCTGCTACATCATCAACCCACACCCTCAAAGAGGTGGGAGAAAACTTTGAACTACTAGCAGCGGCCAGAGTGAAACAAAAGCTTGTCAGCTAAAGAGTACCAATTCCAACACATAAAGGCAATCCAGGCCTGAAAACATCAGAAAATGGAGAAAAGGGTATCATCACCAGTGTTTTCTTTTCCCCCCCCCCCCCCCTTTTTTCCAAGATGAAAAAGACTTTAAGAAAAATACTTAAGGAAGCTTCAAAAATGACATTCAGAGACAATAGCTTCTCAAGATTTCGACTACAAAAGGAAGGAAGGTGGAAACTTCTAAGAATAAAACATTCTTTTCTAACAAGATCAAAAAGGAACAACTGCAAAGCAAGACTTGAATTCCACAATTCCTTTCCTTACTCTTCCTGTAACACATCCTCTAGGTGGTAAGTTTCTGGATAACTATCAAATGTGAAGAATACAAATCATTTTTTTTAGCCCCCTATCTAGGGAGAAGAACAAAACTCACCATAGTGCACATACTGGAAAACAAAAATGAAATTCCATACAATCAGATATATGTGCAAGCACCCCATTAGACCTATTATGTGCACATACTGGAAAACAAAAATGAAATTCCATACAATCAAATATATGTGCAAGCACTCCATTAGACCTATTTGTTATCCCTTTTAAGCACGTGTATTCCCAAAGGAAAAACAAAAAATAGTTAATTTATTTCTATTGTTGGTTAGTAGGTTTTCTGTTTGAATAAGAGGATGCATGTCCGGTTGCCCAAGTGACAAATAGGCATGGCATACATCAGTGCAATGTTTGTATATGTGTCAGTATGTAACATAGGCAGTTGGGGGAGTTGCAACTATCTTGTGTTGAACATTATTTGAATAATAGAACTGGGAAGAGATGCCCATGTTGTTTCCTGAAATTTTTTTACTTAATTTTTCTAGAGATCCAAGGTTTTTTCTTAAGTAGCCCTACACACACATTAACCATAGGTTATTTCAGAAGGAAGAAGAATAAGGACTTACAATTTCTGCAAGAAGAAATAAGTTGTAATTGTCCTACTAACAAATCTCAAACTCGATCCATTAACAAATTGGTATCAAAGCCAATGGACAAAATCAAACAATTGCAACAACAGTTCGAGACCTTTCCGTTGATGTACAAAGAGGACCGGGAAATAATGTAGTCAAGACAACAGCAATTGAGTGTGCAAATTGCTAGACTGTCACGAAGGGGTACTGGTTCTCGCATAGCTGAAGGACAATTGGAAGGTGGCATAAACTACCGGAGGATAGAAGAGGGTGAAAACAACCAGGGTAGCCACTCCAGCACAGGAGTCATGACTCCAAAATTCTCCAAAATAGATTTTTCCAAGTACGATGGGAACGTGGGTCCCATTGGCTGGTTGAATTGTTGCAAACACTTCTTCAAACATCAGAACATCATAGCAATTAACATGGTTGATTTAGCCACGTTCCACATGGGAGGAGATGCGCAACTTTGGTTCTTGAAGTTGGAGAGAGAAAATCCAGAACTGACGTGGGACGAGTTCAAGAGGATGTGCAACCTTCGGTTCGGTCCTCCCTTGAGTGCCAATAAACTAGGTGAACTCACTAAGTTACTGTACAACAGGAATGGTGGAAGCTTACCAGTGAAGATTTGAGCAATTCACCGCCCACACCACTTCCCTGTTTTTTTTTTCGGTAATTCATTATTTATTGATTAGAAATAAAGGTACATCCGCCAAAGACGATTACATCACAATACAACATAAGTAACTAATCTATTACAACTTTAATACCATACCTATAGTAGTAGGTACAAACTAGTCTAATCAAATTATTCTAAGTAAACATAAGATTTGATTTGATTGGCTAAAGAAGAAGTGCCAGGGATAGAGAATCCAAGTCTTGCTTTGTTGCACTCTCTCCAAATGCAGTATACCGTTGCTGCGAGACTCGCTCTCTAAGTCTGGTGTTGTTTGGCATTAGACTGGTTTGTTGCCATTAGTACTCGTATGGCTCCCTGCCAATCCTTACAGGAAGGGGGGCATTTGATCATATCGCTCACTATCAGCCATACTCGGGAGGAGTATTGGCATCCGAAGAATAGGTGGGAGTGGTCCTCATCTTCTTGTTGGCATAGGTAGCATGTGGAGGATGTGATTAGCCCCCATATGGTCAGTTTATCAAGTGTAGATAACTTTCTCAACCAGGCTAACCATAATATGAAGGAGTGCCTTGGTATGGTAGTTTTGTTCCATACAACTCGGTACCATGGGACTGTTGATCCGACTGGATTGAGGAAGAAATAGCCGCTTTTGATGGTGTATTCCCCTGCAGTAGTATGAGTCCATTGGAGTTGGTCAGGAGTGTGATGATTGGGCTTGATGTGCGCGGGAATAATGATATCAGACCATGGTGGATGGTTTGGTAGCCGCCATGTGTTATTTTCCTCCAAAGAGCATAATTTTGCCGTTATTGGTATCCCAGAGTTCCTAATTTCTCTTGGAGAGTATAAAGTATCCAGAGGACCCATGGGTAACCAAAAGTCAGTCCAAATAGAGATAGTTAGGCTGTCTCCCACTTTCCATTGAAAACAATTTCGCACTAAAGGTCTAAGCTTTAGGAGTTTCTTCCAAGACCAGGAGCAAACTGCTAGGGCTCACGTTGTCCAGAAACTTTTGCCTTTTAACAATGTCGAGTGTGCCCATTCAGGCCATAGGCTACGCTGTCCGCTCTTGCATAGGTGCCAAATGTGTTTAATTTGTAAGGCCTTGTTCCATTGATGAAGGTTAGGAATCCCCAATCCCCCACATCTAATTGGCTTACAAACCTCTTCCCATCTGACCTTGGCTTTGGTTCCTGTATGAGGATTTCCACTCCAGAGGAAATTCCCGATTAATTGCTCTACCTTTGTGATTATCCTCTTTGGAAGGAGAAATACTGAGCACCAGAAGGCCTGCATGGAGAATAAAACTGATCGAATTAGCTGGAGTCTACCAGCATATGATAAGAATTTCGCTGTCCACGAGGTGATGCAAGTTGTGATTCGGTCAACTAAGATGTCACAATCCTCTGTTTTGAGTTTAGTAGAGAGGAGTGGGACGCCTAAATATCTTATTGGGAGAGAACCTTCCTGAAACTGCATGATTTGTAGGATGCTTTGCTTATCCCTAGGGGGGACATTGGAGAAGATTATGGAACTCTTAGAGTTATTGGCTGTCAGACCTGAGAGTACTTGAAATTGTTGGAGGGTGTTTCTGATCAGTGTTATAGAGAGTACATCTCCTCTAGCAAATATGAGTAGGTCATCCGCGAAGCAAAGGTGATTGAGGCGTTCCGATTTGCATCTCCAGTGGGGGGAGAATGTTGGGTTGGATATGAGTTGCCGAAGGGAGGTGGAAAGGACTTCCATACCTATGACGAATAAATACGAGGAAATAGGATCCCCTTGTCTAAGGCCACGCATGCTAGAAAAGTAGCCTGCCAACTCCCCGTTGATATTGACTGAGAATTTTGCAGTTGATAAGCACTGCTTTATTAGTCTGCAAAAATGCGAAGGGAATTGCATGGTTCTCAATACTTCAAGTATAAAGTCCCAACGTATGGTATCATAGGCTTTCTGGAGGTCGACCTTTATGGTGCATCGGGGTGCTCCTTTTTGTGTCTAATAGCTTGCCATTAATTCCTGGGCAATGAGGATGTTGTCTGTGATCTTCCGTCCAGGGATGAAAGCTACTTGCTCTCTCCCAAATAGTGCATGAAGGACCTTCTTTAGGCGGGCAGCTAAGATTTTTGAAACTACTTTATAGAGCACATTGCAACATGCTATTGGTCTAAAGTCCCCCATGCTGGTTGGGTTGGGGGTTTTGGGAGCCAATGTGAGAATGGTAGAATTTATCTCTTTGAGGAGATGTCTCGAGTGGAGGAATTCCCTGATTGCAACGGTAAGATCCTTGCCTAATATTTCCCAAGTTTTCTTGAAGAAGAGAGTCGTATATCTATCTGGACCTGGGGCTTTCTCATTTGCTTGAGAGTAGAATCCCCATCTGATTTCCTCATCCGTGTAAGGAGCAAGTAGTTCTTCACATTGCTGCGCAGTAAGCTTCCACGTCACCCGGCTGGCTATTTCCTCCGTATTAAGTTGTGGACATGCTTTGTTGTACATTTGTTGAAAGTATTCGACCGCTTGATGCTTGACCTGTTCAATGCCAATTGCTTCACTTCCATCCTCGCAGGTGATTTGGAAGATGTGGCTTCTGTTATGATGGTTTCGCATTGATTTATGGAAGAAGGATGTGTTCTTATCTCCGAGTTTCAACCATTTCACTCTTGATTTCTGCTTGTAGAAGTTCTCTTCAGCTTTCCTTAGTAGATAGAAGTCTTTGAAGGCTGCTCTTTCGGCTTCCATCAGGGATACGTTGCTACTACAATGAATATTGGACTGCAGCTGAAGGAGTGTTTGCTTGGCTTCCTTAACTCGATTGGATAAGTCTGAGTAGTTGGTGTGGTTGAGCTGTCGCAGCTTCCCCTTGATTAGCTTAAGCTTACTTACAACTTGGTACATTTTGGAGCCTGCTATCTTGATGCTCCACACGCTTGAGATTATGTTGTTGAATTCTGAATGATTAGTCCAGTAATTGAAAATTTTGAAGGGTGTTTTTCTTACCTGATGTGTGAGCTGAATATGTGTTACGGATAGGGAATGATCTGATAAGATTGGAGAAAGGAATTTGGTGTGGGAGCTAGGGAAAGTTTGCATCCAGCTTTGATTAACTAGGACGCGATCAAGCTTCCTCAGGATAGGGTTATTGGTTTGTGGATTGGTCCATGTGAAGAAATCGCCTCCATATCTTAAGTCCTCCAATTCGGTTTTTGACAGGCAATTTTGGAATTCCATCATGGCAGAGGTCATTCGCCCCTGACCACCCTGCTTTTCAGAAGGGGATTTGATTATGTTAAAGTCCCCAAGGACCAGCCATGGAGTGGCGGTGTTTGTGAGGGAAAGTTCTTCTAATTGTGTCCAAAGATCCCTTCTATCACTGCTGGTGTTCGCTCCGTAAGTGAAGGTGATGCTAAAGCTAATATTGAGACTATGATGAGTTGCAATACAGTGTGATAGTTGAGCTCCTTCCATAACCATATGGATATTCCACACTCTCGGTTGCCAAGCTACCCAGATTCGCTTGGGTGCTTCTCGATTGATAGCTACTTGCCAATTGTGTCCCATTCGTTGCTTTACTATTGCTTCATTGTTAGGATTCACTCTAGTTTCCAATATCCCCATTAGGGATATCTTATTAACGCCACACTCTTTTAGTAATTCTATCACTTTGAGAAGGTCATTTAACCCCCGTATGTTCCAAGCCGCTATGTTCATTGAAGGATAAGAGTGTGACAATGGGATCCTATCGGTGCTAGTTGAAGGAGCGGCACCTCTTCCTCTGTTTCTTCTTGTGTTTTCCAGAGGAAGTGGAACCTTTGTTGCCCTTGAGGGAGCTCGCTGCTGGCTTTGAGGCTATATGCATTAGTTTGGACAAAGGGGTATTCTCATAATGACTGTCCTCACTGTCTTCTTGTGGAGTTGTGGAACTTGTTTCATTGTTTAGAGTAGTGTTGCAAGGCTGGCAGTCTGGTATGGGGAGTTCCGTGTTAATGAGTGGGGATGTTGTGGATTCCTGCTCGTGGGCTTCTATTGTCGCCGTGTACTTAAGGTCTACGCTAGGAGCCTGGTGGTGATTGTGGATGACATCGTGTTTGGCCTGAGCTGGGATGGAAGTCTTGCTATCCTAGGCTAAGTCTGGAATAGGGCAGTTACTGCTAGGAGGGGGAGGGAGGTCTCCGCTAGGCGTTTGCGTTTGGGTGGTGGGATTACTTGATTTGTTCTATGTGGCTTCATCCGTGTTAGGAGGATGAGTTGCGATTGTGGTTGTGTCGGACGAGGTGGTTTTTGGGGGGACAGTGGTAGCTGAGCATCTGTGCCCAAAAACTTGGCATTTTTTGCAATGGGGGGGGGGGGGGATCCATTGATAGTCAACTTCAATGAATGCCACTGATCCATCAGCTCTTTCTATCTCAATATGCTTCACTAGGTCCTTCTGTCCATCCAGTTCAACCAAGACGCGAGCCTGGTTGGGGCGCTGTCGTGAGGCGGTGAGGGTATCAGCTTTTAGGGGGAGGCCGACTGCGCTTGCAATGTGGCTTATGCTTTCCGCTGATAGGAGCTCGCATGGAAGACGATTTAGTGCGATCCAAACCAGAACGTGTGTTGGTTGAGGTTTGTCCAACCTCATACCTTTCCTCCACCTTTGGATGATGAGAAAACGATTGGAGAAGAACCAGACCTTCTCTAGGATGGGCGTTAGGTCCTTGTTTCTATCGAACTGGAAGTAGAAGAATCCTTCAGGGCTTGCCAATATGCCTTGGAGTCCGAAGTCCTTCCAAAGTTTGGTGGCGATCGCATGAACAAGGGTGTAAGGCATCCTCCGGCCGATGAAGTATATCCTACTAGCGTGGACTCCCAGTAAGAGGCTCCTTCATCCTCTACAGATTGAGGAATTGTAACCTTGGGAATGTTGGACGAAGTGTTTGGTGGGATAAAACGTAGTTGGAACTCTGGAGGGGAAGGGGGTGATCCTTGGCGGCAAGCAGAGGCATAGGAGAGTGGTTGTTTCAGATGTACGGGTTGATTGTTTTCCAATTGTTTTTGGTCGGAAAAGGAGCTTTTTTGGTGGTGGACAGGTTCCGAGGTGTTTTTGCCGTTAGTCGAAAAGCTTTGGGAGTGAAGTGGGGCAGTGTTTGGCAGGGGAACGTTGCGTGGGGCTTTTTGGGTAGACAATGCTGCAGGTGCAGCGGCTGCAGCAGGGGTGTGGGTCTCCAAGTTTGCCATTTTGGGAAGGTTAGCTGTGACTTTTTCAAAAGCTTGAAAAGTTGCTATTGCTTTTTCCTTATTGAGACTCCTTGGGTTTGGGGTCTCTTTTTTGTTGTCTGGTGGACAATGAGGGAGGTAGTTGACATCATGGGTGCTCCGATGGTCAGACGAACCTCCTGACCGTCCGTTGGGGGAACCTTCCGGCCGCATTTGGTCAGTGATGGCGAGGAAGGAGGGTGTTTAGATATTTCCTAGTTCTAATGGGGTGCGTAGTGTATCCTAAAGGGGTTGGTCGTCTAAGGGGGCGTGGGGGGGCAGGGGTTAGAGAGAAGAGAGCATTTTCTCACTCTAAAAGGGCGTGGCCTTCTTGACCTCAGGATAAAATCGTGATTTTATCAGAGGGTTAAGGGATTATATCATTGTGGAAATTGAGTTACACCAACCTCAAAGTCTGAATCAGGCCATAGCTTTAGCCCGTTTGTATAAGAGAAGGGGCATCCATTTCATGAAGGACAAGACGACACCATCCGGGAGAAATTTCACTCCAACTATTTCCAATAACAAGGGCCCTTATATTCGTAGGTTGAGTAGGTTGGAATTGGCGAGTAAGAGAGAAAAAGGACTTTGTTTCAATTGTGATGAGCCTTTCACTAATGGACATAAGTGTAGGAAACTGTTTTGGTTGGAACTTGAAGAAGAACCCAGTTCATATTTGCTAGAGGAGTCTGGTCTCATAGAAGATACTGAAGGGGAGTTAGAAATATCCTTACAAGCAATGGTTGGACTCTCGTAGCCATGAACGATGAAGATACAAGGTTTCATCAAGGGTCGTTCCATCTTAATCTTGGTAGATTCTAGCAATACCCACAGCTTCATAAGTTCAAGTCTGGTTCAATTAAGTTGCATACATGTGGAGCCTAAAGAATGTTTGAAGGTGGTGGTAGCTAATGGTGAACGTGTGCAAAGTCCAAGAACCTGCAAAAATGCCGCGTTATAGATTGGAAATAATTCTTTCGTAGTGGATTTGTATTCTCTACCATTATGTGGAGTTGAAGTGATATTAAGAGTAAACTGGCTTAAATCTTTAGGCCCAATTACTTGGGATTTTTCTTCAATGAAGATGAAATTTATCTTACATGGGAAGCAAATCATCTTATGCGGAGTCGCAGGTCAAGTAATCCCTTCTAAGGTTGCAATCATGCAAGACGCAGCAAATCGCAAAAGGGATTTAAAGCTGCTGTTAGCAGAATTTTCTGCACTTTTTAATAGATCAGTAGGTCTTCCACCTAGGAGATCATGTGATAACCAAATTCGTTTAAAGCAGGAAGCTCTTACAATGGTGGTATGCCCTTATCACTATCTGCATAACCAGAATGATGAAATTGAAAGGTAATGCGAGAAGATATTAGCTAAAGGAATTATTTAACCCAGCCAATCTCCTTTCTCGTCTCTCATTTTGCTAGTCAAGAAGGCCGATCAAATGTGGAGGTTTTGTGTTGACTACCGTGCTTTAAATGACAAGACTATCAAAGATAAGTTCTCTATACCTGTTATTGATGAATTATTAGAGGAATTGCACAGAGCATGCTATTTTTCAAAGCTGAATTTATATTCTAATGTTGATAAAACTGCATTTTGCACCCATCAACGCCACTTTGAATTTTTAGTCATGCCATTTGGTTTAACTAATGCACCATCAACATTTCAAACACTTATAAATGAAGTATTTAAGGGATATTTGAGAAAGTTTGTCCTAGTATTCTTTGATGACATTTTGATCTATAGCCGTTCACGGGTGGAACATTTATAACACATTAAAATGGTTTTCCTCATTCTCCAAAAGCATTAGTTGTATTTGAAGCATTCGAAGTGTATATTTGCACAAACGAGTATGTCATACCTTGATCACATCATTTCAGGCAAAGGAGTTCAAGCAGATCCTCAAAAGGTTGAGGCAATGTTAACTTGGCCAAGACCTAATTCTGTTAAAGAGTTACAAGGATTTCTTGGATTAACAAGGTATTATCGGAAATTTGTTAAAAACTATGGTTTAATTGCTGCCCCTTTAATACAGCTTTTACGAAAAAATAGTTTTTTCTAGAATGAACAAGCTGATTCCACCTTCTTGGCCTTACGGGATGCAATGACCAAATCCCCAATATTGGCTCTTCCTAATTTTGAAGTAGAGTTTATTATTGAATGTGATGCATCGGACATTAGTATTGGGGCAGTTCTGCAACAAGACGCACATCCTATTGCTTTTTATAGCCAACCATTTGCTCAACAACATCTTAAGTTTCCAGTTTATGACAAGGAACTAATTGGGTTAGCTAAGGCATTTCGACATTGGCAAGCTTACTCATGGGGCCACAAGTTTTTAGTGAGAACAAACCATTATAGTCTCAAATTTCTTCTTCAGCAAAGAGCCACCACCTCTCCACAACAACATTGGACTAGCAAGCTGTTGGAGTTTGATTTCCACATTGAGTACAAGGTTGGACGTGAGAATCGAGTAGTGAATGCTCTATCATGCAAGAATGATCAAGAGGGTACGTTATAATCCATCTCATACCCCCAAATACAAATTTTTTACTCCATTAAACAGAAAAATCTTGATCTTCCAGAGCTGCAACAGCTTATCCAGCGCATTGAACAGCAGGAACTAGATCAAAATTGGAGCTTCAATGATGGGTTGATTTTTTACAAATAGAAAGTCTATGTCCATCCCACATCTGCCCTTTGTACTTGCATCATCGCAACTATCCATAGCATCGCCCATGAAGGATGTCAAAAAAACATTATTTCAAATAACACGTGATTTCTTTTGTAAAGGACTCAAAAAGCAAGTTCAAGATTTTGTACATGCTTACTTAATATTCCAAAAGAACAAAAATGAGCATTTGCAACTAGCTAGACTTCTTTAGCCGCTCCAAGTTCCTCACCAAATTTGGTCCAACATATCAATGGATTTCATTGATGGGTTACCCTTATCTTATGGCAAAATCAATCCTGTTGGTAGTCGTCGATCGTTTGTCAAAATATGCCTACTTTGTGCCTTTATCTCATCCTTATATTGTAATTTCAGTCGCCCAAGCCTCCTTCGACAGCATTGTACGTCTCCATGGAATTCTTGAATTGATCGTGAGTGACAAAGATGCAACCTGCACAAGTGTTTTCTGGTACGATCTCTTCAAATTATGTAGCACTAAGCTTTTTTTTTCCTTAGCTTACCATCCCCAGAGTGATGGTCAAGCACCATTAAAATGTTTTTGAGATGTTTTGTAAGTGACCATCCTAAGAAGAGGATTGACCAGATTTCTTGAGCGGAATATTATTACAACACAAGTTATCACTCCACTTTGAAATCCACACCATTTTAGATTGTATATAGCCGGCCTCCACCACATCTTCTCAACTACTGTCTAGGCTCAACAAAGCTCAAGGTAGTGGAACAAGCTCTACTCAACCGTGATTAGATCATCCAATAAGCCAAAAATAAACTCCTACAAGCACAGCAACATATGAAGAACACTTATGATGCTGAACATTAAGATCTTCAGTTTCAAATCGATGTCTTGGTCCTCCTCAAATTGCAACCCTATCATCAACAATCATTGGCCATCAGGAAGTACACTAAGTTATCTCCTCGTTTCTATAGCCCTTTTACCATCATTGAATGAATCGGATCAATCGTGCATCGCCTCCAACTTCCAGACTCAGTTCGCATTCACCCGGTGTTCCATTTCTCTTGCTTGAAGAAATTTCACGGCATAACTCCCGCTCAACCTTCACTCCCTTATATGAATAAAGGACATGTTATCCCAATGCCACAAGTGATCTTGGAAGTTCGCAATTCAGCATTCTCTTAGTAGAGGCTCATCCATTGGTAGAATTATTCTCCCTCTGAAGCCTCTTGGAAAGACGCCAACCTGCTCAAGCTTCGCTATCCTCATTTCACGTCTAAGGTCATGCACACTCTTGAAGGGAAGAGTAATGTTATCCCTTTTAAGCATGTGTATTTCCCAAGGAAAAACAAAAAATAGTTAATTTATTTCCATTGTTGTTTAGTAGGTTTTCTATTTGAATAAGTGGATGCATGTCTGGTTGCCCAAGTGGCAAATAGGCGTAGCATACATCTATGCAATGTTTGTATATGTGTCAGAATGTAATATAAGTAGTTGGGGGAGTTTGTAACTGCCTTGTGTTGAACGTTATTTGAATAATAGAAATGGGAAGAGATGCTCAAGTTGTTTCCTAAAATTTTTTTACTTAATTTTCCTAAAGATCCAGGGTTCTCTCTTAAGTAGACCTACACACACACTAACCATATAGATCGTTTCGGAAGGAAGAAGAATAAGGACTTACAGTTTCTGCAAGAAGCAAAAGTTGTAATCGTCCTACTACCAGATCTCAAACTTGATCCGTTAACACTGTTATTCTATTGATTACTTTTCAACTAGCAATTCAAGCTTGTTATCAATCTCTATTCTGCAGAGATAAGTGAATTCATTTACCACATGTTAGCAACAGCACTACACGAGTTGATACACACAGCACAACCACAAACAAGTAAGAAACTTCAAATGCCTCAATTATATTGGCATCGCAAACTAACAACCGTCAATACCAAATTAGAATAACGGACCAAAATGAAATTTCACAATGCTGCTACAACAATAACACCACCCAAATCCCATTGCACAAGGTAAAAAAAATTCTAATAGAAACAAGAAAAGTGACTTTTCTCTTCGAGAAAATGAAAATCATTTTACTTACGGTAGCTTTCAATGCAGACATCACTTATCGCCACCAATGGCCGGCCTCTTCCATCATTTTCAATTACTTATGCTACTATTTTACAGAAGTATTTTCAATTAACTTTGAGAGCTATGATTACTTTATTAAAAAAATTAAAAATTTGCAGAAAACCTTTTGTCTTAAAACAACTGCACCCTGCATAAGTAAATCAACAACCATTGCCATAATTAAAAGCATTAGCCATAAATTTGATTCAATTCCCATATTTCCTAGATGTCTACAATACCTTTGTGCAATGAAAAACGTTTTCACTTACAGATAATTTTCAAGTCTCCAGTTAAAAAGGCAATAAGAATTTTTCCATACACTTTCTCATCACTCACAGGCATGTCCTACAGTCTTCAACTATCCCAGCCAATATCCATCTGGCACCAACAGTAAGCGTGCAAGAGCACTATTTATCTTTTTCCTGTTTGTTCTTAATATGTTTCTTATATACACAAATAATAAACGAAAAAACTGCTAACTGGTCATTTATTTCACTGAAAATATTTTTCGGTCTTTAAAATTAAGCAATTACATGTATCAAACAGACATTCTTTAAGTAATGAAAACAATCTCCTATTTCAGAAGGCAGAATTCAATTTTCTCAATTTATTGTTCACTTTCAACATTGGCATAACCATCACCAACACAACCATCTTCAGCTCTACATTGTACAAAGGGGCATACTCTGCTATAGTAAAGCATTTCCATAGTAAGTTGGGTCATGGGGAGGGAAGCCGCAGAGTGGCGGACACAGAATTTTCCTTGATAAGGGATGAGTTGCAAATTTCAATTTTTAGGTTGGTCGAAAATATAGAAATATCTACAGAAATTTCTATATTTTCTTAGATTAATTTAAGAAGAAAAGTCCGAAGTTAGGGAGAGGCTGCAGGGACCTGCTCAGGTCTACCATTAAAGCCACATATGTTTCTACAGCCTTATCCTTAAATTTTGAAGAGGCTGTTGTTTCTGTACCTCGAACCTATGCGCCTTTGGTCACCGGGAGACACTAGACTAGATCGTAAGTGTATCTACCTTAAAAAACCAGACTATACTTCTTCCTAAAACAATTCGGAAAACGTGTTCCGCGAAACAAAAGAACCAAACTTGCATCTAAATATCTTAAAAGTAGGAAACTTTTCCGATAACGAAACAGAACAGAAGCACCCGAATAATCAAGAACCAACATGAACGCATAAAATTACCATTCATACATTTATACAGTCTTCAAAACCTGCACGTAACAACGCAATACGATTTCATAAAGAAGTTAGCCGATGGAAAAGAGATCCGGGTCTCTTACCTTCCAATAGCCAGATTTGAAAGACCTGTCGGCTATGGGGTTTGGAGAGAGAGGGAGAGAGGGAGAAGAGGCTAATGCTTGTTATGTTAGGCGCTATGGAGTTGATATTGAGCTTTGTTATTATGTTAATGTTGTTTTAATAGATGACTTATTATTAATAAAAATAAATATAAAAAACCGAATTTATATATCTAATATTTTTGTAAATAGTTAATTTGCTTCGTAATCATCTAATGCCCCCAGTATAGGGTAAAGCGGTTTCTTATATTATGGTGACCTATTATCCTATTAAGAAAATGAACGGCGGCCGGTGGGATACGTTGTGATTTCGTTTTTCGATTTTAACGATTTAAAAAAAGGAAATATATCACAACTAAATGTGGTTACAATAATGGATATTTTTGTAGAGGATGTTATTTGTTTATATTCCAATAATATATATATAGAAACAAACAAACAAGCTCCAATGAGGCATTTATCCTACAATTGCCGTTGGGTATCCCCTCACGGGACTGAGCATTGAATCCATGGATTTTTAAATCATTTTTATGTGTATTTATTAAAAGTTTTATATTTCTTGTGTAGATTGTACTATATGATATTATTTAGATTTAGATGTAACTAAGTTTGATATATATAAAAAAAAATCCAATTAAGTGGGCTTTAATTACAACCTACTATTTTAGATTAATATCATGTCAAATAATCAAATAGATATCACGTCTTTAATTTAAGTCATACTTAATTTATGTATATCGTGTTATGCAATATACTTATATAACAAATTAATTAATCAAAATATCTTTCTTGATGCTAAAGAGATAAGTACTATAAAAAAAAAAGAATTAAAACTTTATTAAATAGAAGATAAATTTATCTCTATATGATTATTATTGGAGCGTACATCATGTGTGCATTATGGACTAGTTTAGTTAGATACTAAATATCATTTGAATCATTTCTAAGCTAACAATGTCATGATAAAAGAGGTTACACAATGCTATAGTATTGTACATAACACAAAATCTAACTTCACAGCAATTTGTTAGATATTTTATTTTATAATAGGAATATATTTTTATATTTTTAGTATTTTATTCTTGGTAAACATGTGATTTTGAATAAATATAAAAAAAGGATAAAAAAAATAAAAAAAAAAAGAACCAAATAGATCCAAAACAAGAAGGTCTACCTTCAACCTATGATTTTTCTACTTATCTTATCATGCCCATTTTTCAAAAATTTTAGAAAATAAATAATAAAAGGATTATTTAAGTGAAGAGATGAAAGTTTTAAGTTAATTATTCTCAACAACTAGACAATCTTATAAAATAATAACATGTAAAATAACCGAATTAACATACTTCCCTATAAAAAGGAAATAAGTCAATAATTTGATATTATTTTATATTTTGTAGGTATTTGTCTATAATATTAAAGTGAGAGAACTCACTTTTGTGTCTTAGGTAAGTAAAAAAAAAAGAAATCCTAAAAAATGATATTACAACATCAACTCCAAGTATGGCTTTGTACTTCTCCATTAAATAATTGTCTGTCCACTAACTTCCTACCTCTCCATTATAACATCATCACTACAAAATAACCTTTACTCACTTTAGTATCTGAAACATGTATTTTATAAAAAAAAAATTATTATACTATTATATTTAATTTTTCCAAAGCCTTTATTCTATAGTCGCAACAAGAGTGGTTACTTTTGTTTTCGATTGTAAGGATTTAATTTGATGTGTACCATAAGGGTAGAATTTGATTCGGGTATGGTATTGGTGGTGGAGAAAGAAGCATCAAAACAATGAAATTGCACCCCCAACGAGCGGCTTGAGAATGGTACGTACTACTTTTCGATATTTGTCTTTGGAGGAAAGATAAAGGAAGGTGCGGACCTTGTCTTCTTGTACAACCCCCCCTACAAATTAGAATCTCAGATTTGTCTTCCCTTTTTTGTCTGTTTTCCATCTCTAGGGACCTAGGGTTAGGGTTTGCGCATAAGAAAACCTATTTCCAGGAAAGGAAATAATAATAATAATAATAAGGGCAAGCAAAATCATGTAAAATGAATTTGAATCCGAATTCTCCTCTACAAATGAAAATTTATTGGTGGAGGGAGGAAAATTAATAATCATTTAATGGATGGTAATTAACTTAGTTTCTTTCCACTTCTAAATAAAAGCTTATTAAATGAAATTTCAGAAAAATATACATAAAAAGTTTTCGATCGGTTACCTATTTTATATTTTTTTTTCTAATTAAATATTAGGAATTCGAACATGTTCTGTTTAAAAGAGAATAATATTCACATTAATTGGACTATATATTTTATATTTTAAACGAATTGTTTAAGTTTTCATAGTTTTAATTACACTAAGTTAATTATTTCATTAATGTCTCTAATGATTTGTAACCATAATATAGAGTATTGATTATGTACGATGATAAATGATAGACTTGTTTTTAGTTCAACTATGGAGGACTTAACTGACCTTTAATATAACTACAGAAGATTTATAATATATTTATTCCATAAAATTTATATCGTTCAAACAAATTGAAAACTCAAGCTTCAAGCTTTAAAATGTTGAACTCGTGAGTCTGTCCATGGATTCGAGCACTCGGAAGATCAAGTCATGTTGATAAACTCAGATCTAATGACAAGAACGAAAAATTATCAGATCTAGCTTTAGGAGTTTTTCAAATCAATTGACTTTGCTCACTAGTCACTTACCTACTTGAGAGGAAAAAAGAGGAAATTAATACAATATTTTTCACGTAAATGGATCATACGAATATATGTATGTATATATTTCACATAATGAAATCCATCTGTATCGATTAAAAAATTATAAAAAAAAAAATTTGTATACGTACAAAGTATCATTTAGTTTTAAGGCTGATATCATCAATTTAATTTAGTTAACTGCTCGAATTACGGAGCCAATTGATACACGTGAATACATTAAGGTTTAGTTCCTGAACCTTATCAAGGTTCATTGTATGATGTTACACACATAAATAAGTACATAGTCGACTATAACTACATGTACTATGGACAACTATATGAATTCATGTATTTGATATATATTTCTAGTTCTTCATCCATTTGTTGAATTTTATGGTACTACTCATTTTATAAGCAAAGAAATGATTATGGTAGTCGCTCAAAATTCTACATAGTCATAAAATATTTACTTTGCAAAATAGAATGAAGGTATTATAATATATATAATAGAAATAGACCTAACAAGATTTTAATATACTTGTTACTTCTTCTTTTTTTGTGGGGTGGAGGGAGGACCAATTACAAATTACACAACTATTGAATGAGAAGGATTTAAGCTCATTCTATCCATGGGAGAAAATAATATTCATGCCAACTGAAATAAAAGGTTTTGGCATTTATGACTTAATTTAATTGATCAAATATTGATTGCTATTTTTACTCAATTGATAGAACAATTTAAGAAATGAAGCATAAATAGTTAATGAAAAACATATCCCTATATACTATTTTACTACCGGTACATTATAACCCACATTGATGTACATCTTTTCCACTATAGTTACCTCATACTGCCACATCAATGAAAAAACATTTATTAACACTAATATGTTACATGTTTGGATAAATAGTAAGCAAACACAAACGGTACTTAAACATACAATAGTGATAATAATTTTTTTTTTGAATAAAATACCATTACTATCATGGTAGTGCTACCATCATTACCATTGTAATAAAACAACTATTTCCTAAACATTACCCTCTATCACCACTCTCACCATCATCATCTCCACTACCTTACAAATACATCATCAAATCCACCATGAAAGCACCTTCCTCCCCAAGTCTCTTGTCATTATGGCACTAGTACCATAATAGTGGTCGTGGGCAAATCTAGGCAGGGGCCAAAAAGTTCTCGACCCCCCGAAGCTCAAAACAATAATTATTTAAAATTAGTTAAAAGAGAATATATATATATATTGTATGTATATTTTAAAGATTATTTTTTAACAAAAAAATTAAATATGGTTGAGTGGTTTGGTCTTTGAACTTAAAAGTATGTAGTTATGAATTCAAATCCCATAAATAAATATAGTTGAGTAGTTAGGTCTTTATTTATTTAAGTTTTTTAAATAATATTTTGCTGTTGACTTTTTCTTTTTTTACTTTTTTTCCTCATAATAACTAATAATATTAAATTTCATTCATTATAAGATTATAATTAAACAAAAATAAATTCTCTTAAGTTACCATTGCTTATCAAGTGGATTTTTTTAATGAATTTTCTAACTTAACTTTACATAAGCAAGTCTATGTATGAATGTAATCGGGCTAAGTTTGGAACGGGTTCTCCCAAACTCGAACTCAACCTAGTTAGGAAATATATATCCAATAACCCAAGAAGACCCTATAGGTTTTTTTTTTTCTTGTATAAACTCGAACTTGCCCCAATTAGAAATTAGGGAACTCATGACTCGACTCGACCCCAACCTAATAATTCTTCAACCTTTCTTTTTTTTTGCCCAATACTTGAACTTATTTTCATCTATCATTTCTATAATTTATTATTAATCTACTTATGATGCAAAGAAAAGAGATATCAAGATCATATGAAATTTTATTTTATGAAATCATAATATGTATTATATTAATTTGTGTTTAATCATAAGAGACCAATTAACAAAGAACAAAAAGTAAAATTAAATTACACCATCTATTGAACATCAAGACTAAGAGAGGAATGAAACCATATATACACTGAACATCAAGTGGATTCGTTTGGCAAGAAATTGCAAATAAATAATATTATATATAAACATTAAAAAAAATGTGTTCATTAAAAATTATAATATAAAATTATTATTTTTATTGAGTCGAATTTTTCCATCAAGTTTTCTTAAATCCCATAACTCAATCCTAAACCTTATTGGATTTTATTTCATATTTCAAAACTCGATCCTAAACCCTATAGGATCAATTCTTAAAAGTTTTTATCAAGTCAATCGATCTAATGCCCTATTACGACCCACCCTATCCTAAGTCCATGACCTATTTCAATTAGGTATGCAAACTTTTCAAATATCAAATTTTACTATCCAATTGAACTTTGTGCTGTTAAAGTTACTAATTCCTTTAACTCCCTTAGTTTCCAATAATACTTTTTTACATTTTTATTTTTTAATTTTTGTTAAGACTAGATTCTATACTGCTAGGTTATTGTGGGTCGAGAGGTAGAGAGTGAAAAGTGGCCAAGGGTATTGGTTCATTATGAATAGGGTGAATTTTTTTTTTTTTTAATATTGCATCAAGTAATGTAAACGATAGTTACGCATGCCTCTTTTTTTATCTGAATGTAACTTTAGATTTATCAAGTGATAGAGTTTTTCATAAATTTATTGAAATGTGACGCTTTAAAATTATGGTAAAATATGCACATCGATGCGTAATTCGTTAAAAAATCTAACTAAGATAATAGTGATAAATATTGTTAACTAAGGTAGTAAAACCAACTTGTAAAATTTAAAATGAGTACTAAAATTAATATTAGAAAAGTTTAGGTATTCTATTGAAAAATGACTTAAAGTTCAGTATTAAGTCAATATCATCACTTGAAATGATAATGTGGCAAACAATCATTGGTTAAGGAGTACAAACACATGTAAGATAGTAAATTTAATAAGTAAAAAATTCAATTTAATATAATATTTAACAACTTAAACTTTACGTATAAAATTTTAAAAATGCTCAAAGTTCAAGTAGTTATTTTAGTATTTTCCCAAGGGGTAATCATTAGCTTTAGATTATTAGCTAAGATATATAACAATTAATTTTGAAACCTATATTTGATAACAAACTTAGAATTTGATTTTCAACCCGGTCTATCATCTAGGATTATAAGTTTAACATAATGAATCAAAGAAAAAGGATTAAAACAATTAAGATAAGTGAAAATCACCAACATAAATTATTGAAGCATACAATTGAGAAGTAAAGAAAAAAAAAATCAAAGATATCATTTAGACTTATTGTAAAATTTAAAGATATATATTTAAAGGGGGGTAATGTTATATTTAGTATTTGAACCTTTTGTAGTTTTTTCAATTAAATACCTACATTTTTTATTACAAATTTTAGGAAATTTTTTATGTTAACATTACTACTTTACTTATCTCCATCCACGTCAATCCATCATGTCAAGTTGCCAGTTCCAACTAGTAAGAGTGCGTCACATGTCCCAAATGAATTATTAAATATCGGAACATCATAATGGATGCCTCCATCCATGGCTCTTCATACCAAATCTAAGACTAGGGACCTACTTTCTAGGTTCTTGAGGGATGGAGAGGGGGTCTTATAAAGATCTTAAAAAGTAGTCCAAATTTGTTATTATTCTGGTCTTTTCTGATAAATGTCACTTAAGAACTCATCTCAAAAACCTACGGATAAAGTGAGTAGGCTCTTGAGAAAAAAAAAACATTATTAAGGTACTGATGTAGAGATACCTTGCAGGTGATGTAAAGTAATTTACCATGCAAGAAAAATCATGTGAAACATAGCTGCATTAATTGTTGAATATGCTCTTTGCATGAAAAGTAACTTATAGTTAAGCCTCAATCTAAAATCCCTAAAGCTTTAAAACCTAAACTCTACAATGAAATCCCAAAAAAGTAAAACCACCCTATGTTTAAATAAGCTTTGCAACCTTATTTGATAGCAAAATCTCTAAAGTGAAAAAGAAAAAAGGGTAAGAAATATGTTTGAAAAATTTAAATGACCTTCACACATAATGATGAAGAGACTAAAAACTAGCAAAAGAGGAGTTAGAAAAAATGTTCACGTCTTTAAAAAGCATTTTTATGCCCATGGTCATCATGATTTAAAAGAAAAAGAAAAAAGGAAATACAATGTTAAATAAGTAAATAGATAAGAAAATAAGGAAGTTTATCATTTTCTTAAGTCCTCCAAGAGTAGTGTCTATAGCTTCCATGGTAAGCGTATGTGGGGTGGTGTCACCATTGCTACTACTTTTACTACTACTCTTCTTTCACCTAAACTTAGCTTGTCAAATTTGAAGAGACCATATTCTCAACTCAAAAAATAACTACTACCTTTACTAAATTTATATTTTCTATGCTATATTATGAACCCCAACAAGAATAACTTTAGTTTGCAAATCTTCTACAATAAATTTCCAAAGCTCTTCATACCACTTCAAAAGTGCTTGCCTTGAGCTAAGCTCATTTATGTTGTGCATTTGTTAGACTTGCCAACTTCTCCTTACTATCTTGTAATGAAGTTGTTAGTTCTTTATACATTTTTTATAATTGTAATGAGAAGCACAAAAAATTCAAATTGTTAAATTTGGTTTCCATTGTCAAAAACTTAATATAGGTTTTTTGTCTTCCAAATATAGTTTAGATTTTAGAAGAAGGTTTCTAAAATACAAGGTGTGTATAATCGCTCCTAAAATCAAGGGAAGTGGGAAAATAATGTAAAGATGGTTTCTTAAGGCAATTGACAATTATATCTTTAGTCAAATAAAATTTTCACATTAGAAAAAGGCATAAAAGGGTAAGATCATAAAATTACAAATAATAAATTTATAAAAGTAATAAAGACACCAAAGTGCTATCTTTGATTTAAATAATATAGAAGATAAGATATAAACTAAAATTTAAATTAATAAGTAATAAAGAAAGAAGACCGCAATATAAGAAATGGGGAAGAACATTTAATTATTCTTGTCAATAAATAATTTAGTTGATTTATGAGTAACAAAGTTCCTTTTTCCAAGTAAAAAATGAATCACCACGAATGTTTTATTTTCTCTCTCCTTGCAACAGACCTTGGAATTATTTATAGTTAAATTCTTTAGAATATTCACTAGGCTCTATCAACAACAAAATTCACATGATTCTTCGAGAATAAATTTCTTGTCTACTTTCTTTCTTTTTTTTTTTAAGTGTAAAATATAACCATTATTAATCAAATAAAATTCAAGAAGATATAAATGGAAATTTAGATTAATAAGAAATAAGAAAAGAAGATTGCAATATAAGAAAGGGTGAAGAACATTTAATTATTCATGTCAATAAACAACTTTACTAATTTATTTCAAACGAAGTTCCTAATTTTAGTATGTTGATGGGTCATTTCAGCTATGGGCCTAAGCCCAGTCCAAGCCCATATTTTGTCTCATATAGGAAGCTTGGTTATGAGCCCACTTGAAACCTCAGCCTTCTTAGCCACAACCCTTTAGTCTAGTCAACTGTAGGAAAGGCACATTGCAGATCGAGTTGCCTACTCTTCCATTACTTGAACACCTAGAACGTGTAGCTACAAGCGTGCCCTATGTTCTCTAAAGATAACAGTATATCAGTGCTACCTATAAATGCCTAAAGCCACCTATTGGTAAGAGGATTGAACCTTGAAACCTTATTACAGTATTTCCAATCATCTCTTAACTCTCTAAAGTTTTCTAGCTTGAGTATTGGAGTGGCAATGCCGAGCAATCCTCATACCCCCATAGCTTATACTTTCTTTGTGACTTATAGGTTAATCTATTCGTTGTTGAAATTGACAAACAATATCTAGTGCTGTCTTTTTGCAAACTACGACCATGACTAGTAGTACTAGTTCCAAATCTAAAAACATCAACAATTCAACTTCCCAAACTCTACCAAATCAATCCTTCAAATTTACAACAACAAAACCCCCAAGGTAGGGAATATAGGTTGACTCATTTAGTGCAAATGCTCACCAATCTTCACGTTGAAAACACTTAACTCCATGCGTTAGTGAACTAACTACAATAGCAATAACACCACCCTCCACATGCACACCCAAGGGAGCATGACAACGATCAAGCATCTACCTAATCTCCTCCACCTACCCCTCTAGCGACCACCCAAAACACAACACCACTTGTACTACCACCACTACCCAATCCTGCCACCTCACATAGTCGAGCAGTACCCCCACCTCAATAGCTATAGCCATCTAAGGCGCACTCCCATCGTTCTTTACATGAGGTCGATGTCAGGGAGCTCAAGATATGATTTAGAGGCTTTTCAACCTATGCGATAGCAAGAAATCTTATTTATAGGATGAGTACTTGTTCACCTAATCTCTATTTACATAGGACATTGATGGGTGTCGAATCCAACAAAAATAAAACCTACTCCTAGACAATTATATGATTTGCATATAGTGGTGAGTAGGGTCGAATCCACAGAGATTGGTTAAACTTATTTCTATTCAAGGAGAATAAAAGGAAAAGGAAAATAGGGGGGTTTGGTTTGTGAATTGAACAAAGTTAAAACAAGTTAAGAAAGTTGTATATTGATAAAAAGCCTAGCCAAAGGAATCAAGATGGTTTAATTCTAGGAATTGATCATCGATGCAAATGTTCTCTATTCTTGTTCCTCGATAAATTGGTTATAGTTATTAACAAGCTCTAACAACCTATCTCTCCTTACTTCCTCGATAACCTCAGACAAGCGCTTTGAATTATTTCTCTTATTGATTAAACAACCCTTAGACAAGCGCTTAGGATTTAATCTATCAATAGCATTAAGATCTAGAGAGACTACCAATTCATGCCAGTAGATTATAAGATAACCTATTTAAACATGATCACACACCTCCATAACATGAATTCGATCATCTCTTTTATAACCAAACATGTTATTGCGTCACTAAGACTAGAACAATCAAACAATTACGGATTTGATGTGCTAGTTGACAATATATTAACTTGCTAATTGAGTAGAAGAGCTCTATTCATACCAATCAACAAAGATAATAATGACAAAACGATTAGAAGATATATGAATACCCGAAAGCAAAGAATAGAATAAATACAAGTCAATTAGACCTCACAATTCGTGGAGAATTAAACATCTATGACCCTTTGGCTAGAAAAGTAGCTTAGCTACACATGTTCATCAATAAAACGAAAATAAAAGATAGAAACATAATGAACCCAGTTGCTTGCTCTGCCTCCGCGTTTCCTTCTTCAAGATCCAAGATTCCAAAGTTCAAAAGTTGTTATAACCCTCTAGGGTTGGCTCTATTTATACTATTAGATGGATAGCATGTGATCTTTTGCTAGCAAGATACGAAAATATCTTTTCTTTTTCAAGTAGATTTCGAGAAGTGAAGATACGTCTGCCTGGCACGCCCCAGCACACGGCCGTGGGTTAAGCCGTGCCATCCTCTGTGCATATTCTTCAAGTCTTCAACCGCGCCTAGTGTGAACCACGGTTACACACACGGCCAGATTTCAAACCGTGCCTTCGTCTGTGCATAATCTTCAAGTCTTCATCCGTGTCCAGTGTGTAGCACGGTTACACCCACGGCTAGATTTCAAGCCGTGTCTTCATCTGGTTGATGTTCCACACTTTCTTTTCCTTGGCAGATCTATCTCCCACCATGGCTTCAAGCACGGTTTCTCCCACGGGTTCCACCACGGCCGTGCCTTAAGCCGTGTCTCTCTCTGTTCAAAGTCCTCATTTTCGCCTTCTTGTCCAGTGTGTAACACGGTTTGAAACTTGGCCGTGCTTCAAACTGTGCTTCCTCCGGTGGTGTAATTTCTTGTCTTGATCCAAGTTGTAAATGACTTCTCTAAATTACTTGAATTAGCATCCTTGACTCCATTTAACCTGATTTATCACGATGATATAATTAAAGTACCATTCCCTTATGATTTCTATAAAATCAATAATAATTTAACACAATTTATACTATAAAGATTGAGTATAAAATGGCTCTATCAGACATTCAAGACGAGGTGCTTCCCCCTCACATCAATATCCCAATGTTGGAATTTTATGATGATACCACTGATCTTAAGGATCACCTCAACTATTTCATGTCTCAAATGCACCTTTTGGGATGCAATAATGCAATTGCTTGCAAGGCTTTTTCGAGTACTTTAAAGAAGTTAACTCAAACTTGGTGCAACCATTTGAAGTCGAACTTCATCTCCAACTTCAAAGAGCTCATCAAGTAGTTCTATTAGCATTTCTTAACTAGCAAGATACTAATGAAGGATTTCTCTAGCCTTAATCTTATTTTCTAGAAATATAACGAGTCTATTAGAGATTACTTGTCCAGATTCACAGCGGCCATACTTAAGATTCCTAACCTCAACATGCAAGTCGCCCTTAATGCTACCATCATGGGGGTGCGACCATCGGGACACTTCTTCTTATCCATTTCTAAACACAAACCCAAAAACTTCAATGAATTTTGCAAACAAGCTGCAAAATTTATTACCATGAAAAATAATATCAGAGATCATAGGGAGGCCGACCAAACTAGGTCAAATAAGAAGAAAGATGATAAAGACCGACTCATCATAAAAGATCAACTCGGTCCTAGGAATGACGAAGATCTATCTCATGGACGGAATAGTGCCAAAAAGCGTACCATTCCATTCTACACAAACTACACACCCCTTAACTAACCCAAAGGCCAAATACTCCTTGAAGTCCATAATAGGGGTATCCTAATGAGCCTGAAAAACTTCAAGGATCCCTCTTTAAAAGGAATACAAATAAACATTACAAATTCCATAGAGACATAAGACATACTATAGAAGACTACGCCCGATTAAAAAACATTCTAAAAGACACCATTAGAAGAGGGTATCTCCGTGAGTACATTAATAACCACCCTGAAAAGGCTGAAAGGCCAACTCAAAGGCGATAAGTCGACCTAAATAATAAGGTGACCAATTATGTCCCCAATCAAGGCAATAGAGCCCCTAATGGTGTAGTTAACACCGACCCTCACTAGAGGGAGGTTTAGGTACATGACCTAGTTCCAGCAATAAAGCCTATACCCAACCCTAGTTGGTGATGAACCTACATAATAAGAAACCTAGAGTAGACAACTCCATTTCCGTTTCGAATGAGGACTTGGAGGGCATTCGGAGTCCACATGATGATGCACTAGTCATATTAGCTCGAATTGGCGACTTTAAAGTCTAGAAAACACTTATTGACACCAGAAGTTTGGCGAACATCACATGTAAGTCAGTATACGACTAGATGAAACCTCAAGGTAAAATCGAATCTATATAACCAGGATTTATACGACTTCAAAAACTAACCTGTCCAAGTTATTGTCATGATTTCTCTCCCCATAAAGCTTGATAATGACAACAACATTGTCAAATAGATCATTGATTTGCTCATTTTTTATTACCAGTCTCCTTATAATGTCATAATAGGGAGATTAAGTTAGATTGCCTTCAAGATGGTCCCCTCTATAGTATATATGAAAGCTAAATTCCTTACTAAAATGGGAGTTAACATGTGCTGAAGAGATTAGCAGTTAGCAAGATCGTGCTACCTATAGGCATTTACAAGGGGGGAGGTTCTCACTATCAATGCAAGGTTAGAGAAAAAGTCAAGTAACAGGGCAGAGCTGGCTAAGGAAACTAAGACCATACAACTTGGATGCAAACCAAAATAGACTACACAAGGG
>JBBMOL010000058.1:1961427-2453927 GCA_037954665.1 Laguncularia racemosa | reverse complement strand
CGATTCTACGACCTCACAAGCCACACTTCTTCAATCTAACTCTACATCAAATAGACCTTACCACTATGCATAGCTTGATGATTTCACAAAAACTATCAGCACCCTTGAAATAGCATGGTCACTATACCCGCTCCGGTTTGCAACTTAAAATCATAAGCCAGACCCTCAGATCAAATCGTATGCCTACACATGTATTTTAACAGCTTGTCTAGTGCAAACTCTCTTTGCTACCTAGCCATTAAAGAGAATGGGGGGCAAATGTTGATGGGCCATTTCAGTTATAGGCTTAGGCTCAATCTAAGCCCATATTTTATCTTACATAGGAAGCTTGGTCATGAGCCCACTTGAGACCTTAACCTTCTTAGCCATAGCCATTTGACCCGATCAATTGCAAAAAGGGCACATTATAGACTAAGTCACCTACTTTCCCACTACTTAAACACCTTAGACATGCAATCACAAGTGTGCCCCATGTTCTCTAAGGATAACTGCACATTGGTGCTTAAATACTCAAAGCCGCCTACTAATAAAGAGATTGAACCTTGAAACCTTATTATAGTATTTCTAATCATCTCCCAACTCTCTAAAGTTTCTTTGTGCCTCACAGGTTAATCCATTCCTTATTAAAATCAATAGACAACATAGTAGAAAATGAATCACCACTAAGGTTTTGTTTTTTTCTCTCCTTACAACAACCTTGAAATTATTTGTATTTAGATTCTTTACAGTACTTGCCAAGCTCTATCAACAACAAAGGCAATATTATATGACCTTTAAATCACAATAATAGAATAGTTCTTCTAAACATAAATAAATTTCTTTACCAAATATAATTAGAAAGAGCTAAATTTATTAAAATGCAGCTTGCAAAACAACCTCATATAAATAATTAACATAAAAAACATAATAAATTAAGTAAAACTACACAAAATTCACATGATGCTACCTTAAAGTTTACTGGGCGGCATAATTTTTCTAATAAAAGTTTAGATATCTCTAAAGTTCTTATGCACAATGGATTATTGAAAATTCACCACAAATGCTTTTTCCCCCATTCATGCAACAAACTTTGAAATTATGTCTATAGAAATTTTTCATAGTAATTGCCAAGTTCTCCCATTTGACTAATAATACCATTGAAATCTTAATGAAAACATAAAGGGAGACTATCAAAACAGGAGTTTTTTGAAATTTTTGTTCAATTGCTTATTTTAAAGGGTTTATAATTATTTTATGTAGTAATTATTTAAAGAAGTCCAAGGGTTTTAATATTATGTTGAATTGTTAGTTATAGCCTAATAATATAAATTTTACCAATAATAATTGCTTTTCACTTGGAAATAAAAATAGGTTTAAGAAGAATACACATCCATTATAAATTCAATCATCACTAGTTGGCCCTTATAGATTAAATTCAATTATAAACATAAATAAGGTAATAAGTATGGTGTAAATAGGAAAGAAAAAGATAGAGGTTTTAGAAAGTTACCATTTTACCCTAGAAATTATTAATTTAGATTATAACTATACATACTTGAATAGGTTTTTTCAATATTTTTTAAGGTATTAAGAAATTAAAAAATATACTAAAATAGTAGTTAGTCGTTTAAATAATATAAATATAGGAAAATTCACATTTTTATGAAAAAAAAAAAAAGCAAAAGAACTGACATTTTTTGTCATTTTTAAAAAATTTTACATCCTTATTTCGAATATATTAATGGACCGGTTTTGTCAAGTATTCGAATCCCTAACCCGATTATCTGTCCAAACCTACATGATACTAAAATTAAAGCTCAAATTCGTTTCTTCACCCCTCGTGGAAACTATTCTTATCCGTTCGATCTGGTGGGACAGCCCGCAGAATCCATCACGATCGTATCGTATCGCTTGCTGATTCACCCTTCTTCTGCTTTTTTTTTTTTTTTTTTTTTAAAGAACCGATGGAAACCGTCAGCGATCGGTTCACGGGGTCCGTCTCCGTCCCAACTTATAACGAAATCCCCTTATGCTTATACTATCCTTCTTTCCCGTTTCTGTGTCTTTCTCGTACTCTCTCTCTCTATCCTCCTTAAGATACCACCGCTTTCTCCTTTTTTCTTCAAGAGTCTTTCCTATATTCATCCCCTCCGCTCTTTCTAGGGTTACCAAATCTCAGATTTGCTAAAAGAGGACTCGTATTGATTTCGTTTCTTGTTCAGGCAAGTGAATTACTTTTCTAGTATTCTTTTTCTTTATCTTTCTTTTTTCTTTTTTCTTTTTTTTTTTGAAATTCGTTATAGTAGATAGTTTGCAATTGCTAGGATGTACATGTGTGACTGTAGATTAATCATTTGTTCGTTAGAATTTATCAAGATTTTTTATGGCTGCAAATGACTTATGAATTTAAGCTGTTAGTGCTGATCCTTAAAGATGACCAACCTGTTTGACAAAATGCTCTTGTATAAATGTATAATATGAAACCCGGAAATGGCATTTGAACAATAATACTAAGCCTTATTCCACTAGGTGGAGACAATTCTATTCGTGGTTGGATTAGAGCTTGTTTTGTGGAAATCTCTTTTTATTGATTAAAAAATGTAAATCTTTATATGATTGAACACTTTTCCTTCTGAAATGTTTTTTTTACCCCCCTTGTTATTATAGGGAAGACGAGATTGATGATATAATTGTTTGCTTCTGATTCAGTGATGATTCCATTATTTTTGATACTGCGTTTTGCTGAGTTTTTTCCTTTTGCTTTATTATTCATTTAAATCATCATTTACAGTTGTAATCTTGAAAAGCATTCGAGTTTTCTATCTTTCACTTTTTTTGCTAATTACGTGGTATACTCTATTGATTGTACAGCAATGGCTTCAAGATTGCTTCTCCTGAGAAGGCTTTCTAGGGTTCTTCCAAAACCTTCATATACTAAAATTAACACATCCTCCTGTATTGGACTAGCTGCTGTAGATGCAAGGCCTTTTTCCTGCCCTGCAAGTAATCCTCATCATTTTCTTCCAGAGAGTTGTAGAAGATTCTCCTCTGGCTCCTTGAATCTTGATGAGTCACAAGGCCCAACTGCTATTGATTATAGGTACTGAATCACTTGATTTTCAGTTTAGTGCAGTAGATTCTGTTTTGTTATGCTGAGTAATTCCATTATGCACGAGTACTAAATCCATTATTATAGGAGAATGTAAGGATGATTTCTTAGCACCATATCTTCAACTTATGTAATTCATTTGCATAGAAATCATCTTCAACCACGATTACAATGATGCCATTTATGAGGCAGAGTATTATGAATAAACATAGTTTACTTGGTATATTGGCTCGCCATGTCACTTATGAAAAAGTGGTCGGGATAGTGGAGCATGAAAGGAAAAAGAAAGGAAGTACTAATACCACTAGGACTTGGCTTGCGACCTGTCTGCTGCAACCTGAAGAGGGACATGATGTCAAAATTTACTATTCAAGCTTTTGTTGGGAGTCAATGGGCAAAGTCTTGCTGCATTGAAAGGGCTTCTATCTAGTGAAGCACAAGGGCCTTCCTACTCAGGCATTCACTATAAAGCTAAACTCACTCATCTAGGAAAGGGAAAGATACTGGTATCAAACAAAACATTGTCTGAAGTCACTTGGTCTAGCTCACATGCCCCTTCCATCATCAACCAAAAAACTTTAGCTAAATCTTGGTTAGTAAGATCTATGAGTATTGTAGTACAATCTCAGTAGATGCTATTCACAAATTAAAAAAATGTGCTTAAAATCACGATGACTGCTTTGATCTGGGATCTTTCCTCTATTTCGGTCCATGATTTTGCCCTTGAAAAATCTCAAAACTTTTCGGTTTGCCCTAGCCATGCTTTGCTGTTCATACATGTGCCTGCTGCAAGTTTAGAGGCGATTAATGCAAGTATGTTACTTGAGGGTAGAGGCTAGTTGTGTTTTTAATTCTTTGGTCTATGGCATTTGTTTTACAATTATCTGGAATTCTGTTCTGCACATTCTATTCCTCCACAGGCCATGATTTATTGATATAAATCAATCCATCTATCATCTAATTGTGGTAGGATCAGTTAAAAAATTATACAAGTTTCTATATGGATTTAGAAACCCTAGAGCTAGTTCCCTGGGGGCATCACCAACTTTCGACATCAATGAGTGTAGTTTGGGAACCATCTTTTGTACTTTGACAGGATCTTGAAAATAACATCTATGATTAATTCATTAAAGACTATCTCTCCATTAAAAAGTCAGGTTAATCGGAAATGGCTGTGGATTGACATCTCAAACTATTAGTTTTGTCTCATTTTGTCCTTTGAAATAAGATCATCAAACAATAATACACTAACACTTCTATTTGGGGCTGTAGATACTTAGCACTATATTGCATAAATCTACCATGTAAAAAGCTTGTCACTTTCAATAAAGAAAACATTAGAAAATTGACATGTATGAGTATTGGACACTTTGATGGCACTTTTTTTTTTTTAAAAAAAAATAAGTGACTTCAATATTATTAGCAGTTGCAATAGAGTCAAGTAAATAAAGCACTCTACTGCTATAAAAAAATAGCTCAACTTCTAGTCTTACCTTCTTTTCACAATTTTCACCAGTCTATTGCTCTACCACAACCCTCCACTCTCTAGGGCATGCCACCATCTACAGGTGACATGTTACTATTATGTACTAATGTTGAGTAGGACCAAGTTATTGATTTTGATTTCTTGGAGTTGTAGATTTTGTAATTTTGATTGTTTGGGAAGGACTGATGAAAACCAGAAAAAATTGGTTTACATAACGCTGATGGAATTATGGGAACAAAGTTGAAATGGCAGACCTTTATCTGCTTGGGAAATACTTGCTTGATCTTTCTTTCTTTTTGTAGGTGTTAATTATCCTGCAATGCCATTCAGACACGAAGTTTTATACATGAGAAACTGGATGAATTACATCTGTGCAAAAACATAGTCATGTTAAAAAATGAATTTGTAGGAAAACTCTGCTAATTCTAGGAATTGTGTCATGTACTTTTGCTAGTAGGCTAATGGGTATACAGTTCTCTGCTGCAGGAGGATGAATTTCACAGGCTAGCTGATTCCACAATCCATGACCTGCAAGAGAGATTTGAGGTAAAGTTTTCTTAGCTGGATGTTTGTTATTATCATTAGCTGAATACATTCCTACATATTTCAGGAGAATCTCTTTTACAGAAAATACCAAGCTTCTAATAGAGATCAGAGGACTCAAAAGCTGATTTTTCTAAAAAAAAGGTGATTACAAACCCTGATTTGATGGAATTGGGGGAAGATGACACACATCCAAAGCACAATGCTCCTATTCAGAAAGCTAAAGCTTCTATGGATCTGACTTTAGAAGAAAACTGAGCTAGGATGTACAACCAACTAAACCCTGTTTATACTATTAAGTTCCCTACAGGACTTGACACATGGCAACAATCATTGGACTAATTCTAACCAACTTACTTTATTTACTTGACTTAATATACTAATAATACTGGCTAAGGCTGTGTTTGTAATGCTATACGTCTGTTATAACCAAAACTCTGGTTGTCAAATATTATTATAGCAATGTCAAGAGGTTCTATATGGTGGTTGCTTTAGTGGTAAGTGGTGGTAGAAGGTAAATGGCAATAGCCTGCCACTAGTAGTGGTGGTTAACAAATGTCACTGTCCAAGAATTTAGGTGAGTCAAAAAAATTTTCCAAAAGCACATCACAACCTTCTTTTCAGTTTGGACAATTAACGGTGCCCCTAAGTATTGAATAGGCAGAATGCCTTCTTGAAATTCTATGACATCCAAGATAGCCTCTCTTTCTGGCAAAGTACATTGCTAAGAAAAATTCAGCACTCACCCCTATTAGCACAAAGACCCGAAATTGCTTGGGATTCTGCTAGAGCTTCATGATTTAGTATAACTGAAGAGGTGTTTCTTTTACAAAATATTATCAAATCATCAATAAAGCACAAGCATGTAATTCTTTCTTTCCTATACCTCCAATGGAAAGAGAAAAGTGGGGATTTAGCCTTACTTCTAAGCATACTCGAGAGGACATCTATGCCAAAAACACAGAGATAAAAAGATATGGGATTACCTTGTATGAGGCCTTTTGTACTAGGAAGAAACCCTCAAATCCTTTATTAATGTTTAGAGAGAATTCAGGGGTTGAGAAGCACTGGGAAAGAATTTGGGGATTCAGAAGAATTTGGTTTTATAATCAATTTGTATTGATGCTTAATTCTGGTATATAGCTATTTAATGAGCTTGTATTTGTGCATCAACGGTTAGGATCTGTTTTATGTTTATTATTGTGCATCCCCAGCATGCACAAATTTAACAATTTGTTTTGGTTTAATGTTGCTTTTTTCTATTATGACAGGATTACGGTGATAATATTGAGCTTGATGGCTTTGATATAGATTACGGGGTAAGGAGAGATTATTTTGTATGTGAAATTTGATTAACCGATTAATACCTAAGAAACAGACAGATACTGGCTATAACAATTTCTTGTGCATTTCTGACAGAATGATGTTTTAACCCTAAAGCTTGGTGATTTAGGCACATATGTTTTGAACAAGCAAACACCAAACAGACAAATTTGGCTTTCTTCTCCTGTGAGGTATAATTGCTCAAGCGCTACCACTCTTTCAAAGCAAATGAATACTTGAGCATGCTGCTGCAATATGAGAACTGAACATCATTAGGTGTTTCATTAAACCATTAAAAGCTGTATCCCTACCCCTTTCCCTTGTTTGAATCTAATTAGAAGTTGGACCTGGCCTCTTGATTGTAGACATTACTAGTCTTAATGTTATTCCTGAGCCATTAATTTCTCTTTATTGGGAAGAAAATCACTATAATGATTCAGTGCATATGTGATATATGAGTTGTCTGAGTCAGTCAATATTAGATTATTAGGAGATTGGTGTAACAATGAGTTATTACGCATCTACTTTTCTGATGTTCTTCCTCTCTTTTCAACAAAAGTGACAATATTGTTGAATTTATCTAAGTTTCCCCCCTGCATCCAATTGAAAATAGCTGTAATTTCTGGCTTAAGGGTGTCTTTCTTTAACAGTGGCCCATCCAGGTATGACTGGGATAGGGATGCTCAATCGTGGATCTACAGGAGAAACAAGGACAATTTGTGCAAGCTTCTTGAAACTGAGGTGGAAAGTCTCTGTGGTCAGCCCATTAAACTCTCTTAGAATCCGTCCCTTGAGGAAATTCATCATATTGTCTTTTGAAAACGCAAATGTTCTTTCTGTATCCTGGGTCTTTATGAAAATTCAGCATTTACTTAGAACCAGTAGCTTCCTTCAGGCAATATTGTTTGAAGCTTTTGTACTGATTTAGTTTTCTTGTATTGTATAAAAATATATCAGAGTAGGTCCTTTTCTGAAAAACGAGAATATATATTTTTTTTCAACTTAGAAGATAAGGAGAGGTGAAGCTCCATATTAGCAAGATGATATGGTACATCAAAGGTACATATCAAAGTTTTACCTATCAGAGTCATTTTTTTTAACCCTATATTTTTGCAAACATTCTTGATATGTTAGTATTCCGCTGAAAAATAAATTTCTATTGAAAAAATGAAACCCTTTTTTGTAGAGACATCAGAAAATAACAGACCATGTCCTTTGTAGATCCGAACTTCGCCAAGCTGGCAGACTTAGGAAGCGGCTCCATCTTCACCTGGTTAAGCATTCACATCAAGTCCTTGCTTGATGTGGTTGCATAATTTGGAGCAGAGAGGAGAGGTCACGGCAGACAACTTCAACAATTAGGCACATATCCAATTGCACACAGAAAAAGACAGGATCTCGGTAATAGGTCTGCATAGCTTATGATGTTTAGTTTGAACAAACTTTCTGAATTGAGTATCAAGTATATGTAAAAGTTGCCATATATTCAAACATTGTAGTGACTCACCTACTAGGTTTGATTCTTGAACCTGTTCCAAAATTCCTGTAACTATCCTTGGTACCTGTAGATAGGTTGCTATGCCGTCTCTGAATTAGAGATAAGGCAAATTCTGCTAATATTGAACCTGTAACTCCAACCTGTATGAATTTTTATAAACGTCCTGTAAAATGGCACTAACAGCGCTATCATTTCATATCCACATCATATCTAAACACATGTACTTAAAATCTCCTGTCACATCATACATCATATATATATATCATCGGGATCTACATTCCCGGTAAGTAGGCATAGTCTAGATTGATCCTGTAGCCTTTAAGTGGCTCAAAAGATTACAAATCCAACCTTATACACATAAATATTTACATTACAATTTGAAGATTAACACCTATAGATCTTATTATAAATAACAGAGGTTCCAAAATGAAACTAAGGGCTTCTTTGCCTCTATTGACGCTCTCCAAAAACCCGAGTCTCCAACAACTTATTCTTCAGTACTTGTACCTGAGGTTAGCAAAAACACTAACCCTTCAGCTTCTTAAGAAGCAAAGTGAGTATAAAATCAAGCAACCCAATAAAAACAAACAACAAAATCACATAATAGTAATCAACAATATTATCAAATACCTCGAAGTGATTACTTAAGCAAGCAAGTTTTCAACTCAAGTTATACTCGCAAGAAACCCAATTCAATTTATTACATTTTAACATCATCATGATCTTACTTAGTGATATTTTTCCCGTAATTCCATTTTTGCTAAACTCATAACCTTTTCATTGGAGACTATTTCAATCACTCCTGTTTACTCACAGGTCACAAATATTTTTCAATTAATCCAGGCAAAGCCTGTCAACTAGTAGATAAACTACCCTCATGTACTTTTCAAAACTTAACGTTTTCTCAACCAATTAAGACATCCTTATATACTCTTTTTAGTTAGAAATATTTAGCTCGCCTTTCACCTGCCTCAAACAAAAGGGGTGACCAGATCCCCATAGGTCACTGAACCGGGCCGGTCCGTCGACCGTGCCTTAAACCCATCCGGGTCGACTCAAAGATCGTACCACAAACTTACTAGGCAGGGAACATGACTTTTCTTACATTAAGTGTTTTAGGTTAGTAGGTACTTATAGCCTAACTCCCATTTTATTATCCATCTAGATATTTCATCGTTACCAAGACAATAATAGTATAAACTCAACCAGCCATATAAACCCCATCTAATAAGCTAAAAATAACTCAGCATTACATCACAATCATTAAGCATTCGATAGTTTAAGTTCATTACATCACATACAACCAGGAATAGTATAATCAAATCCCGCACCCAACTCTCATTCTAGGATTTTCTAGAATGTTCCCTTTTTTTCTCATAATCCAATCATATCATGACACACAACCAGCCATTAGTAAACCAATATAATTCAACAATCCTCCTGCATTGATCACAGTAAGTGATCGTACAGGGTAATTTCAGCCAACAACAACTAGTTTACATTATCAACCACTTGTACCCAAGAGAAAAGTTAAGGGGGTACTCACCTGAAACAATATATGCCAATCTAAACAGTCGCACCAGCCAAGTTCCTTTGTCCTCCTTACTCAATAGAAATACCTGAATCATCAGTATACCAATCAATGTTACCTCATTCGCTCTATTGAACCCTAAATTGCTAATTCAATATTCCAAACCCTTAAGTTCCATCCTAACCTCGTATAATCCACCATTTTCCTAAAATTTCTAATTCATATACATACGGGTATATTACGCTCTATTATATATTAATGTAATTAAATTTCGACATGATTCTATATTGAATCGTATGGTTCTAAATTATCATAATTTTGCACCGAACACTCCCGTTTTTGTTTCGTAACTAACCCAAGCTTCTCAAAATCATATTATGCTTCAATGAACCTCAACTAAACATCAAATTCAACTAATCAAATCAAATTCTCTAATTTTGCTAAGGATTTAATTCGGCCAGAACAGGGTAATTAACTTGAAAAATTCACTAAAAATAGAAAATGACTCCAATCTGAACAATTATTGATTTGGTGATCTAATAAATCATATAAGGATCTTGTATACTAAAAATTAAATCAAAAATACATCATTTGACCTATTTAATTTCCAATTTAATTTACGACTAGAACAAAACATTTCTTAAGGATCACATATTTGGAAATCAAATTTCAGAAAAATAAAATTATCACATTAATATCCATACAAAATTATGTCAGAATACCAAAAATCATAATTTTTCATCAACATTTGATATTTTTAATAAAAATAGGAAGTTTCGGGCGTTACCGGGGGCTGCTCCGTTCACCGGCCTTCGGCCACCAACGCCGGCAACCACTATGTCGGCCGGAATCCTCTCCCACCCAAAACCTTAACCCTAGCTTGGCCTAGCAGCAAATTTACCCTACCCCCTTCGAACAAACAAACAAAATTCTTCCTACTTAATTTGATTTTTTGTTCTTCAATTTCTTCAAATTCTTGTTGCATCCTACTTCAATCTTGTTCTTCTTCCTATCCTGATGATTGCATGTTGGAAATTCCAACTTTAATTTGCCCAGAAAATTCGGATGAAATGAAGAGGGTTTTGGTTTCTTTTTTTTTTCTTCTAATTTTTTGATGATTTGGTTTCTTTCTCCCTATTCTAATTTCTATATATATATATATATATATATATATATATATAATATTACTTACTTTTTCTGACATTGAAGGTGTTGTTCTGTATTTGTTTTTGTTTTTTTTTTTCTTCCTCTTTTATTTATTTTCTTTTTAGTTATAATATAATATAATATAATATATTATGTACATTATATATATATATATGTCCATATAATTTATATTATTATTATTATTATTATTATTGTTTATATATATATATTTTATTTTATTTTATTTTTAGCATATAATATATATTATTTTAAATTTTAACATTATAGTTTAAGTTTTGGTTTTCACAAACATAGTATAGCAAATTTAGATATGGTTTCTCTAGGACCATGAATTATTGATACGGGATCAAAGGGTAATCCATATCGTGGGAAATCCTTGTTAAAAACTATTAAGAGTAATTTGACATACAAGGTATCATCCATAAGGCTCTGACATATGCGGAAGTGAACTTATCGTTTACATTTTTCAGGGAAAAAAAAAAAAAAACCTCCCATCTTTCTCTAAACGATTTTTGCTATGATTAAAATTTCCTTTCAAATTCTTTTATTTTGTTCATGCTTTCCTGTTATACTTAGTTTGTTTAAGATACAATTAAGATTATATTTTAAAATGTCACTTTTAAATTGAATTAAACTAATGGACGTTGCATTCACAATGTACATGCAAACTTCATCATATGCATAAAATATTATTAATAAATGCAAGAGCAAAAGGTTAAGAAAAAAGAAAAACATAAAAATTATTGAAAAATATCAAATAGAAAACTACATAAATATTTATAACCTTAAAACAGTTAGGAAAGATAATATTAATCATAGTTTGTGTTTCATGGTGGAATGGGAAATCCTAGAGCATTGTTGTTGTGATGGTGTACACCTGGATCCCATTTCCAGACTATTTGGCCTGGATCAGATTCTAGTGGGTGGAGGAGGATATAGAATAAGAAACCCTAGACTAGAGCATTTTCATGCCAGTTTCGATTTTTGTCCCACACTTCGGCTACAATTAGCTTCTTAGCGTATGCAGTGTAGTGATCAGTCCATAGAAGAATTCTCGCCCGGGGGTTGGAGGTTGTGCATGTGCTGCTCCTATTCTAGCCCAGTCTTCGAAGTTCAACCCATTAAGTTTATGTTTTAGCCAATACGAAGACGGTCCGTAGAAATTTTTCCTACAACCAGGCTCTCACCTCACCTATGTGAATTCTAGTATTCTCATCGATGTTGTTTTTATTTGTTTGGGAGAATAAGACTCTACATTTATCATAATTTACCTTCAAGGATTCCTAAAAGAGATTCATTGCATTCATCATAACTCTTGCATTTTCAATGCGTGCTTCCTCCACTAATAACAAGTCATCCTTAAAAAATAAATGAGAGATAATAGCATATTTCTTTGAATTTTATTGGTTTCCAGAGTCTCCATTCAATTGTCCAATGTATACTTTTGCTTAAGGATTTCAATCCCATAACAAAGAGGTAGGGTTTCCTTGCCAAACTCTTCTACTTGGGGGAAAAAACCCTTCACCGAACTTCCATTTAGTAGAAGTAGAACAACCATTTTACTCGATGATATATAATAGTTAATCAACCCTCTAATCGAGAATTTTCTTTTTCTTTTTTCCCTCTTTTGACGTCGTTCTCAGTTGGTGGGAGAAGAGGGTTTGAGGAAGCCATCTTGTAAGAATGGTACGTATGGATATGAAATGGCGTTGATGGTGTTGAAGCACCAATTCAACCGATTTATAATCTAGAAGTGAAAAATATAAAATGGGTAATCCATCTTGGACTACTGTTTCTCTTTAAAGTGTTCACCTTTTAACTTTTCCGATTCAACTTATCCACTTATTACTATTTTTTTATTTAAATCCTTCATATGAATGAAGAATCCTCATATTTTCGAAATAACTATAAAAAGTCTCACCCTCATATCAATTAATAATATTGTTCTGATTTGGATTTTTTATTAAGAAATAAACACTTAGCAAACCAATATAGTTCCTTATTGCAATAAACTAAAATCGTCACCAGATACGCAGATCAATCTTGTCTTATGGGCCGTCCAGGTCGCTTTCTTCGAACTCCTATTATTTATCAAGCCGAGGACAAAATCATTTACCCTAGGATCATTATAATTTATAACCATAAATTTAATATATAAGAAAAACTAAACCACTCAAAAATTGCAAGACAAGCGTCGGAAGTTGTTAGTATACATAAGTTTTATTTATTTATTTTTTATTTTTTATAAAATTTATTTAAAATTTAAAAATAAATAAAACTATTAAGCTTTCCAAATCCCGAAAACTTCATAATATATGCATTCCAAGTGCAATTAACAGATTTAGTCTAAGAAAGATGATTGACAAAATGAATTTTAATAAGAAAATTTGAGATCGAGTTTTGTCTTTTAAAAAAAAAAAAGAAAAGAAAAGAAAAAGAAGTTGGATCTGAATAGTTTAGTTTCGTGCCAAATATTTTAACATTCCTATCATTACTCTTGATTTAGGTATTAAAATATGGGAATATCCAATAATTAAAGTCTAAAATCTAACAGTTTATTTTAGGAGATTCACAACAAATGTGCATCACCACATTAAAAAGATCATTCCCGAAAAACCCAACAAATCTCCACCACAAGAAGCAAGCCCACTTGATCCTCTTCTTTATTCTCAAGTTATTCCCGTCCTTTATCTCTTTTAATTATGGCTATTAATAGTATAACCAACTTCAAAAGAAAAATAACCATCACTTAAATTTAAATACGCCATTGACATTCTCCCATTGCCATTCCTTTTTCATTTTTTCTTTCTTTTTAGTAGGCCGGAATCAAGATTTCAATGATCCATTTTCCACCACTAATTCTCCTTCGGATCTTAAACTTTTATTGTATTTTATTATTTCTTTATTAGTATTAAGTTTACACCACGCATTCGTTTCCTTATTTATTAAAGGGGCCCTTTCATCTACTGTTGTGTTGATTATATAATTGTTGGTTGCAATACAAATTTTTTTTCTTTCTAAATTATAAAAATATACTATGTGTTTTGGTTTATTTGCAAATGTTACTTATATTTTGTTTTTTTAACAAAAGGGCGGTCTATGTTTTTTAATCTTATGTCAATAATAAATAATAATACATGCCAATATTCTATTGGTAAGTAAATAAGTAATTATTTATTGATATTATTTTATTTAATTAATATTACTTTACTATTAATATTAATTTATTTCATTAATTATTTGTTGACCAATAAAACATTGATGCATGTCATTATTTATTATTGATACAAAATAAAAGAAAAACACAAATCACATTTTATCGTAAAACAAAACACAAGTAATATCTTTACAAATGATTCAAAACATAAATCATTTTTTTATAATTCACCAATTTTTCGATTATAGTAGTTTTGAAACTAATTCATCTCAATACATTTTTTAAATGTTATGGTCTATCTAAATAAATAGGGTGCACAAATAAAGAAAAAAAAGAAATTTCTATGGTTCTGCCTATGTTTTTTTGTAAGATTGGCTCATCATTCAATTTTGTTATTAATTTATATATTAATAGTAGAGATTTAATGATGATCAATAGTAAAAATTTAATTTATAACTAAACAATAAAATTAAGGGTTAGACTTGTTCTATTGAAATAATGAATGGGATCGGAGAAGGTCTTAGAATAAATAAGGTTGATATGAAAAAAAGAAAAAAAAAACTTTTCTCAATATTTGCATTTTGTGCACAATGTGTGTGTTATTTCTTCTATCAATTACATAAATTAAATTTTTACATTTTATTACTTTACACATCTATTTTTTTTTAACTACATAACCTTAAAGCTTATCTTAGTCAAAAAAAAAAAAAGGAAAAAGAAAGAAAGAAACAAAAAGAAAACCCGAAGGCATGATATATCTAATAATGTATTGGTTTAATTCATTGTTATGTGTGAAAAAAGCAAGAACACCGTACATGAAGTAAAAAATGAAACAACTCACATATATATATATATAAAGAGTTAATCAAGTAAGTTCCAAGTAGGTATTAAAGATTATAGGATACGTTTTAGTATAGATTTTCCAGAGCTTGCTCTGTTAGGATAAATATGGATATGATGTCTTTCTATCCTATGCCCACTTTGGTATCCATATTCTAAAATATACAGAGTATAAAATCTATGATACCTTATACTTATCTTATAAAATAATATTAAAAATGAATAGTTTATGGTAATATTGTAATTTTTTTATAATAAATGTTTTAGTAAATAGAGAAAAAAAAAGAGATTTTAAGTTTATAAGTTAATAATCTTAAATGTTTAAACTTAATGATGTCCTTTTTTCTTTTTTCCTATTCTTTTACATTTTTTCTTTCTAATTTTAGGTTTTTTATTCTTTTACCTTATTTTTTTCATTTGTTAAGTAATAAGATCGCAAAAAATTAAATAATTAGTGTAAAAGTTATTTTTTTAAAATCTCATATATTTTGTTATATATTTTATAAATTTTGTGTATGAAAAACTTATAATATCACAAATATATATATATTTTAATATCATGTGAACTTAAAATTTATTTTTAAAAAATGTAAAATTTATAGAGTTCACAAAACATCCCTATCTTCTAGATTTTATAATGTAGATGGTAATTTTAGGAAGTTATAAGATAAATTTCGATTATAAAATTTGATAATCTATACATTATAGAGCAGATTACAGATAAGATCATGTACCTTACCAAACCCATATCCATTTTTTTATTGCGAAAATTTATAAAACCAAATATATGACCATATATATAAAGATACATAAAATATTTTTATTTTCAAATTTTAGTAATTTAATATCTAAAATTTTATTCTTTTAAATTTTAATACCTAATAAAACACATCTTACATATTTTTAAATACAAATACTAAATTTTTAAAAATAAAATTTTAAATACTAAATTCCACCAAGCCAAACATAAAAATACTTTACCGACCTTTATCCACTAACATAACATATGAAGCCTTTTTGAGATATAAATTATAATTCTTTCACATGAAGTTGCCTCAGGTGATGTGATGTGATGGATGCTTTGCAACATACACCACATACATATTATAGTCAAAAAGAAGGAAACGTATGATACAGTTGTTCATATTGAATCATTGTGAGGTTAATAACTACAAAACAGCAGATATTTGTTAAGAAATATTATACAAAAATGAAAATATCTACGCAGTCCCCGCACGAGACAGATTATTTTTGTACGAGGAAACGTTGAGAAGTGAGACAATCCATGACACAATTACACTCACATAGCACTAGTCTTTACCCGTATTGGATAGTGTACATGGTGTGTACTGCGTGTATATATACGTATATAAAGAAAGATCTAAAGTACCACAGATTATGATATTACTTGTTCTTTTTCTTTTTCCTCTAAATGTTGCAATATGTACGTAGCTAGAGTCAGAATAATAGGTGAATTTACTACTTAGACGGTTTCAGCAATTATCCACTCCGTACTTTACTACATGATTAAGTTGAGGAAATTTCTGAAAAGTTGTTTTAACATTTACGTTAAATTTAACTCTATCTCGGTCCACATATTCGATAGTCATCTTTGCCGTCGACCAATCATACCAGTTACTTGTGATGATGAGAATCCTGTTTTACTGAAAGCCTTTCTTCCAGATAAAGCAATAGGAGCATGTCTTTGTCTCACTGGCCAACCTTTATGATGCAGATTAATGAGTATGCTTAACTTTGAATTATCGGATGGTTTTTACCCCCAAAGTTTTATCATCGTAAAATGTTACCTCTGTAATCTTAAAGCACGTTTAATTAACCACCATTTCCTGTAATATTGGCCATTAACGTCGCCTCGCTTGAACACCAACTAGTTACTAATGATATATCTCATTGGCACCTGTCAGTAGTAGAATAGTACGATTGACATTTGAATATTGTATTAGCAAGAGTTAGAAATCAAATGTAATTAGACAATCCCTAATGCAGATAGAAATTCCTTACTCCCCGTTCAAGAAGTATGAAAATAGATAGGCATGTATTCAAACTTACAAGGCTATAACCCTCCCATGAATTTCATACCCCCACTATCCCGATATCCCTCCTCTTCGCAATGTTGCACTTGCACACAATTGCAAATTGCAAAGACACAGCAATCAAACCAAAGCACTACATATCATAATTCTCCTGAATTTTTTTTTTTTTTTTGGGGGGGTTGGGGTGGTTCTTACAAAACAATCTCCAGAATAAGACAATTCATACGGTACACCAAACAAACCAACCAACCCAATTTCTTCGATCGAGATATCAATCATTACTAAAGCGCCTTCGAATAACAATAATCCGATCCAAGACTTTGTTATGGACCTCACAAGTCACAAGCTACCCGAAGGACCGCGACGAACCCACACCGCTCCTTCTCAAATACTCCACCGAATTAGCTGTTGACTGAGTCTCCATCGCCGTCAACGACGAATTCCGGTTCCGTTGCCAGTACAGTCCGTCCATATTCTCCGGCAACTGCAATCACATGCAGTGAATTTCAACTAACTAGTAAATACGATAAGGATTGATTTTTATAACAAGTGCCTTAACACTTGCTGAAATCCAAAAAAAAAAAAAAACAGAACTCACTCAAACACAAGGCATTCGTTAGCATAACAATTAATAGATATACATTCAATAATCAGTAATACAACAAGAATTATTTAACACCATGACCTCAAATTTATATGATTCTTAACAACATTGTGAATTTGACACGAAACAAATCCCGAACACGATCAATCACATAAGAGTTGGAAGAAATTCCATCGAAAAACTAATCATAATGCGTTTAGGGAAAAATAATTGTAACTGTCAAACTCGAACAAATTTCATATGGCCAAACGCAATGAAACCCTAACTAACTAAAGCCATAAATGAAAGCAAAGCGATAAATCGGTAGAAATCAAATAATCAGCGAACCTGAGAAGAGGGACTGTGAGTGCTACCACGCATTCGCTTCGACGAACACAATTTATTACACTCATCTTCACTGCTCGAAGGACTCACTGCCGGAGGAGGCGTCGCCACCGTGGTTGACGACGACCACGGCACCACCTGATTATCCTCGTCCTCGTCCTCCTCCCCCTCCCCCTCCTCCTCTTCTTCTTCTTCCTCATTACAGTCTCCATTTTCACCCTCCACTTCATCTTCATCTTCACCGAAATCATCGTCTTCGTCATCGTCCTCGAAATCTATTCGCGGATCGCGGTCGTCGAAGCTGTCTTCGTCTAGCTTCCTTCTCTCTGCTCGGTTAACGCAGTCGTCACAGACGGAGATCGTGTGGCTAAGCTTGGCGCCAGAGGCTTTCCAAGGAGTGAGACACTGGCATGTGTGGCAGAGGAGAGTTCTGGAATGTCTTGCGACGAGGAAGTTAGGGCCGTGCACTTTGGCATCGCAGTCCCAGCACAACGCCGCTTGGTCCGATTCACAGAAGGTAATTGCTCGTGACGTGCATAATGTACAGCTCTTCATGATCTTCGAGAGTGAAGCGTTTTGGCGTTTGTCTCTCTCTCTCGAAACTTGAAAATTTTACACACTTTGTGTGTAAGATGGAGAAGAAAGAGAGAAGAATAATGGAAGAAAATGATCAACTTGACGTCGTTTGACAAAACAACCCTTGCTTTCATTCAAATTACTCCACCGCCCTTTTCCGTACCTCTTGATTTTCTTTTTTTTGGGTTTTATTTTAACTTTCTAGTTTCTAAGATTATTTTGATGCTTTACTTTCTATTTTATTGAAATCCAATGTTGAAAAGAATATTTGATATAGGGTACATTTTTTACTTTATATATTGTGTTTTAATTTATCTTATTTATGTGTTGTTTTAATAGATTATTGAATAAATATGATAAAAACAAGATACTTATAATAGAAGAAAAATAAATTAATCTCTCTTTCTCTCTCTCTATATAGATATCTAATAATTATTTTAGTTAATATTTGAAAACACTTATTTTATCAAATATAACAATGTATATGAAAAGAAAATACTAAAAAATTATATAATACAAAAGTTGTGATTATGCTTCATGTTAACCCTTCAAATGTCATCTACTTAAATTTCTAATATATTTATCAATTTTTATAAATTATAACATATCACATATTATGAAATATTAAATTCTTCAAGCACTTAAATACGAGTACATAATGATACGGGAATTTACTACTCTATTCGAAAGCTTGAAATATGATAAATAGGTATGTATTAAGTGATTTTTGTATTTATTTTTACTCACTTTTAAGAAAGATAATTTTTTAATATTTTTAATACATTTATAATATATATGACACATGCACCGCTATATGATTAAGAACTCGAAATAGATTTTTTTCAATCTCTTTTTTTTTTTATTGATTGATGGTTTTTGTTTTCTAGATATCTTAACTTCCTTTTACCTATGGAAGTGTTTGTATATATAATCGAATGGCGAAGATGGTTAAGACAGAGAATTGGATGGAGCAAAATGTCTTTAGCCGCCCGGGGGACGAGGGTAAACTTGGGACTATAATTTTTTAGTTTCTGACTGCTGAAGCATAGCCATAGGGCAATGGGCACACACAGTAAATTTTGCAGAGGGTGTGGTGAACCATACCGCCAGGTGTCAAGCCAAGAGGAGACCGGGTTTCATTTGTGTGGTCAATAAAATACTCTTTACACTGATTGATTGGCTCCGCCCAATCATCAGATCAGACCTCCTTTGTTTTGCGTTCCCTTTTGTTTAAGATATTTTTTTCTTCGAGGCGGGGTGTGTCGTAAGATGCCGTTTTCCACGTGGCTAGATTACAGAGCTGAAAGATTCCGATTTACCTACGTGGCGCCATTTGATTCAGTTACATAAAAGCAGGACCACGTGGGGGTTCACCTGATCAAAGAGAAGAGTAGGTGAGCTGTCGTCGTGGGCACCCATACCCTTCTCTTCATGCCCTGGCCTTACGTCCGGTCTCGCATAATTATTTAATTAATTAATTAATCATGCTTTTTCTAAGTATCATAATTAATATTTGCTTGATTAGATGGCATCACGTTTTAATATAGAAAAATTTTAAGGCGTAATCATAAAAATAATTATATTATTTAATTATAATAAATTATTTTAAATTATAGTATATAAGATTTATTTATATTGTTAATAAAATTTATATATTAAAAAAAAAAAAAAGCAACTCCTTTAAGGCAATTTTGTTGATTTCGTTGCTATCCAGTTCCTACTTTAGTTAGGCATTGTACTTCTTTGCTTGTTTATCAATTGAAATAATGTTATTGGCTCCAAAAATCATTATGAAATCAAGTCATGCCGAAGTGTACTGGGAATGCGAAATATCTCGACGGGGTTAACCCGGAGTCCAGCTCCTAAATTTCAACATTTTTTTATGCAATTCCTAACGGAAATATACTTAAATAATATAATTTTTTTTTAAAATTCATAAAATAAAGTACTTATAAAAATTATTTTAAAAATAAGTTTTGAAGTTGTAGACCGGATCCATGCCTTTAGTACAATTTTTTTAATGGAAAATTAGTTATTGAAAATAGATATAAAAAAAATAAAAGTTTACCTAAAGAATAACTCAAAAAAAAGTAATGTTCATAAATTTAAAAATTATAAAATAGATAATTAGAATAAGAAAAAATAAATCATTACTTTAATGATATATAAATTTATCAATTTTAATTAGTTGTTTATATTTCGTTTTAAAAAACTAGAAAAGACATACACATCACTGAGGAAAAGTTGAATCCTATCTTCTAATTATTCATTCTCCCTCAAAAATGTCTAGCTAGCTATGCAAATGTGTTTGTTGGCTCCCTTGGCGGCCTAGAATATGGAGTCGGAGGAGCCTGCGACTCCTATGTTGGATGGTGTCGAGGGGTTTTGTCGAATTCTCATGGAGGCACTAAACTCCACTCTGTAGCTCGATGTGAAGAATCACCATGATACATTGGTTATTTATAAGAGCATCTCTTATGCGGAGCAGATGGTATTGGGATAAGACCACTAATTAAATGATGGTGAAGTGTGACGAATGTATTAGGTAGTTGTGCCGAGCTGCCACACATCACACTAAAATCTAGTTAGAGTAGTTACTCCTATATGTTAAAACATTATTATACCTTAGCTCGATTCCAAGGTCATCGACGTCTCGCAGTCTTACAGCGCGCGAGAATCTACTATTGTTGCCATAAGTCAATAGGTTGTGCCTCAGCCTTATCATATGAGCCATGTTGCTACCGAGCCTACGAGTACAACATTACCCTTCCTATAGTCATGTAAGAATTAAAAACCATGATTAGCTACACTAACAGCCTCGTCATGATCCGATGATAGGCAAAATTGTCTTAAAATATCAGCTTGCATATTAAAACACATCATACAATTGATTAAGCAATGGATCAATGAGAATGTGTCAATATTGTACTTATCAGATATCCAATAACTACCCCCATACGTCCTATATATTTGCAACCGATGGATCCGTACCATTGTATGTATGACTCATGCACACCTCGAGAGCCCTGTGTGTATATCACTCAGGACAATCAGTCTTCCCATATGGATATGTATATTGCATGCTGCATTGGCCAATCAACATTGATCCTCCCACGCAAGTTGAACTGATGGAGCTCAGGCTATATGTTCACCTCTTGTAGAATCCATTGATACCCCCCTAATTGCCTTACAACACGGTTAGGGTAATACCACTCCACTATGTGGAAATGTATAAGTAACACTCATGCAATCTAAATGTGTATACTACTTTTGCATAATACTAATAGGATGTGAATCAAATTTGCAGTATATGGCTCTCATTCAACCTAAAGGATATCAAATTAGCGATCATTGTCAACAAACCATATGATAAAAAAGAGTAAAAAAAAAAGGGCTACCAAAATACTTGGTTATCATTTTGCTTGTCAAACACATCCTGATATACTCTAACCACATAGGTTGGGTGATGTTGAGTATCCTTTTGTGTGTTCGAGCACCTAGCCAATGGAGCTCCAGCCTTTATAAGTAGACTGTGCTGGCTAAGTAGCACAATGTGTACGAATCTATCCCATACCCAAACTTGTAGTAGTATCGTAACCCCTCCTGTCTTGTGAGCTATCGAGGGTGTTATGACACACAATTGGTAATATAACCATACTAGACACGTGGATCCCCAATTATATGTCCATACAACGTCGAAATGCTCCAACAAAGGTAAAAACATCGTGTGGATAAAGAAACTGAATTTACCGGTAAAGATAAATTCCCTCAACAGCTGCAATATATGTGCACGCATGTGACACTACACTTGCTCTCCATCGACGTGAGTTGGAAGGATCCATAATAAATTACGAAGCCATATCATATTAATGCGGTCTCCTCTATTGTTGGATATCAGCCTTGCTCTCATCAATCTTTCACATGTTGCACCTCATTTGAGATAAGTACTCCCTATAACCATATGATCGTCGACTAGGAGGCCTAACTGCACCTCAACATCTTGAAGGGTAATACCTATAATGAAATAGATTTCTTTATTAAAAAAGTTCAAGACATGTTGATATTATTAATTAAAAGTGTCTATTTTACTTTAGAACATGTATACTTTTTAAGGGAAAATTATAAAGAAAATATAGGTGGACTGACGAAGGATAATAATAGTTATTTTATAACTACAGATTCGCTAATATATTTCTTAAAAGAATTAAAAAAAGAGAGTTAAAATTATACTTTCTATAGTTGTATTTTCTATATATATTCTTATTTTGAGCTACATATATTACGAGCACACGTTTCCTCAGTCCTAACCAATTGTACTCCTCTTCTGGATGTACAGTATTTCATAAATTGCTCTCTTCGTCAACTACATTTCCCAACTTTTCCTACGACACGAATGGTTGAACTCTTTAAAATTAATGGTGTAACACGAGAATACCTCTACCATTGATATGTTTGAGATTAAAAAAAAAGTTAGTTACATTATACTCCATCCAGTTGAATTAATTCATTCTCAGTGATAATACAAATATACGTTTGTTTTTATAAAATAATTTTAATTATTAAAATAAGAACCCATTCAAGCAAAGTATTAACATTAAAAAAAAACTAACTTCAACTGATCACAAATAGTGACTCTGGGCTTGAAACTTTTGGACCGGGGTCTGAAGTTTTGAGAAGACTCTGGCCTAAGAATGCTAATACCTCCACATTTTTTTGGTCAATAAAAATTGAAAAAGAAAGAGAAATGATCGTCGACAGCAGGGTTCGAACCTGCGCGGGCGAAGCCCAACAGATTTCAAGTCTGTCTCCTTAACCACTCGGACATATCGACGATGTTATTTGAAGGCTTGAGAGTCATATTATATATATTATTTACACCGCCCATATTACGTTGCCACCAGCAGATTATTTCACTGTCTAGAGAAGAAGAGGTTTCCACTGCAAAAGAACTCTGATCCAACTAACCAAAAAAACAAAAAAAAAAAAAAGAAGCCAAAATTGTTCCGGATCGTGGAGGAAACCGATCAATTGATCTTGATTTTATCACTCTACTGATCTAATAATACATATTTTAATTATTCTTAAACACACCATTAAATCTTTTTGTTTACATTGATATGTCAATTGTATAAATATTTTTTTATTAAGAAAAAGATAAAAGATATACAACATTAGAATCTATGTATACATATATATTAAAAAGTAATGCCTTATTCACAGCTTTTAGATACCCAAATAGTTTTTGTTGATGTAAAATTGCCAAATCCTTCTAGAAGTACCAGACCACCTGGAGTGTAGGGCTTGTTTTCAACTACATTTTCAAATTCAAACCAGGGTGACGGAAGGCTGTGCAACCTAGAATATTGATTCTCAAAGGGACAGAAGAAAGGAAAAATTCAGCCATTGAGATCATCCTTAATCTTGATGTCGAGTGGGTCAAATCTCGTGGCCTTGGCGTTGACCTTTTTTGCCTCTTTAGTCTTCACCTTGCCAGTAATAATTGTCCTGCTACTCTGGGCATTTGACCTTTTAGATATTTCCTGCCTCGTTGCTCATCCTAGCAGCATGCCAAGAGTAGTCGTAGTTGCAGCATACAGATTATGTGGATATGATATACATCATGTGAATGCTGTAAAATGTATAAAAAATGTTATTATTATGATATAATAATTCTAAAGCAAAAAAAAAAAAAAAAACTAATAGTTTATAAAAAAGATCAAAAGGACAGAATAGAACATTTCATGTTAATAACAATTTACGTGAAACACTGGTCACCATGATCATCTGATAGTTTTAGTTATTAAGGGGCATTGTTAATTAGAGTTTAATAATTATAATGGTCTTTTATTTTTTAATAAACCATAATTATATATTGATAAAATGTTGCGATGCATGAGCATGTAGGGAAAAAGAAAGTTGAAAATGTGCAGGCCAACCATAACCAAATCTTATCCCAAACCTACCAATTAGATTTAAGTCTTTGAATCCTATTGCTGGTCTAAATAATTAATCTAAACATAATTTATTCAATATTGGGTTTGGCCCATAAATTGTGAAAATGGCCACATCTACACTATTAAGTATTAATTAGGTTGGGTTGGACTTGCTCTCATGAAATTTCCATTTACTAAATAATCTACTAACATTTGCACATGTATATAACTAGGCAAAAAAATTTTGGCCTCACGAGTTGACTACAGTGAAAATTATTCATATGAATGGAAATTTTAAGGTGTTTGTAATAACTTGTGAAATTTCATTACTAATACAAAAACATAATTGTAGATGGTAAGTTGTAACTTTGATCTACATAGAGTTAAAACAAAGATATAACAAAGTGAGTGGATATGTACATCTCTATCTTTCTGAGATTCTTGGTCCCCTCCTCATCTATCATCAATTTTCGAGTTATACTTCCGTTTAATGAAATTTTGTTATTAATGTGATAACATACTTTTGAGTAAAATAATAATAATAATAATAAAGCAATAGAAATTTGGAAATGAAAAAAGTCACTGAACCCAAGCAACGTCCATAATATAAGTTCCCGTCACCATAAGTATATAGTTGATTATTGATGCCCAATTTTTTATTCTAAAAATATAATTTTTTATATCGACAAGTGTATTGAGACATACAAGTAATGATAATAATCGAAAGTATCATAATGTCCTGGATTCAGTATACATTACCAATTATATTAAATCAACTTTTAGTTAGATCTAATATTGGTCTTTAAGAATTTTGGAGATTTAAAAAAAAAAAAGGTGTGAGATACCTAGCTGACTAAAGAATATCAATAAATAAATACATAATACTGAATTCTCTACCATTGGAATATTTCAATCTGTATCCATTAATTCCCTTGCGAGTCCTAAAACCCCCTTATCACAGTTGGTTATGCTTATCTCTATATTTTCGTGACAAGGCAATTGCAATTAATTGCATTATTCAAAACATAAATTGTGTAATTCCAATGAACAAGCATATATTTATATCTTGATTCAATCAAAATTATCATATATAAAGCAAATCCTAGATCTCCTTTTGAGTTTCTAACAACTCTAAGTCATTAAGCTAATACCAATGAAATAATAGAGCATAAGCCATGGTGCCAAATAAAATTCTACCAATCAATCCATAACATAAAACGTAAGTAGGAGTTAATAATTTATTATTATTTTTTTTTTGTTATGGTGATTATAACTTGAAGGAAGAATTTAAATGTGATTAATTTTATTAAGAAACCTTGACAATAGCAGTCGATTATTCATCATAAACATTTAAGTTATCCTACAACAAAGAACAAGACCCAAAACATAAAGACAACCTAATAAAGAGCCACATTGGAGAAATCTATTTCTTGATGATATAATCTCGACAAAAATGTCAATAATAATATCCCCCACGACGATGAAAAATTGGCTCCTTCACCCTATTGGTGGCTATGGTTTCTGTAAGGACAATCATGAGAATGTAGAATATAAAAAAATGGAACAAACAATTCTATTTATACACTAGGTCGTTTTAATTCGTGTCAATGGCACGTTTCGTACAATAATCATAGGTTTTGTTGAAATGAAGTCCTTCATAATACATATAAAAAGAGGTCTTAATTAGCTCATTTTGCATGATTGGAACATATGCGTGATGTCACTTCAAGTATCAATTCATCCCTCAAATAACAAGACCAGTGCAACAAAGCCAGACACAACTTCTACAAAATGGAAGAAGAAACTTTTGCTAGATTAGTTCGGTTGGCCAACCAAACAAGCCAAATTTCAAAAACATAGAAAGTAATTTTTGGTTTGGCTCTACCAAATCTTGGGAGAATAGGCCTTAGACTGATTACCTTGTTCGAAATTATTATCTTGCAAATATACATTAATACATGTATATAGTATAAAGTTGTACTTAAAAATTATTAATTATTAAAACCTTATTTTATAGATTAATGATGGTGATGGCAAAAGTATACAACTGGCAACATCCAAATATTTCTTAGGGAAACCTATTTTGATGAACACTATTAACAATATTACATATGCCATATGTAAGATATGAATACCATTATTAGGACCTCCCCACTTAATCTGTGATAGAAATTTTTTTTCTTCAGGTCAACAATCTGTGATCATTGCTCTTTAAAGTATCATGAAAGGGAGCAATAATTTGTCTGAATTCCTCTCATTTTGAAGACTTTTTGTCAACCATTTTCGAGCACTGAGTCCTTCACCAGGACCAGATCTACCTTCATGATCACATTTTAGAGACAAGTGCAACCCCGCTGGACCACACCTATTGAATTCCGGCCAATGGTTAAAGGTGTTGAACTGTCATAATTCCATTTACCGGAATTACTAGGTTTTTTATTCGAAGAATGGACTCAATCTTAGCCTTATTTCCTGCGAGACTCCGGTCGTAATAAGACAACAAGGTAAAGCAACTTTAACTTATTATCTAGTCTTTAAAGATTATGAAGTTTGTATTCTGCGTACGAAACAAACGTTTGCAAGTATTCAAGTACTATTTCTTTCTAGATTGTTGGTTCTTATGAAAATTTCAAATTGATCTAATAAAATTAAAGTTCAAGCATGCAAATCTATATTTATGTAAATAAATAATATAGATGACTTGTATAGGGCTACATACTTAAATATTATGATTTTTTTTTAAATTATGTAAATATTATACTCGTAAAAGTTATTACTAAAATAGATTGCGAAGTCGCGGATGACGTATGCGCCTTTAGTGATGCTGGAAATTTTTACGTTAAAAGCGCAGACTCGGTCTGTGCCTTCAGTACAAAATACAATCCAATCCCATTGTCCAATTTTTTATTCCATTTACACTCATCATTGATTTATAAACACGTGATAATTATTCAATAATTATTCATCAGAATTTTTGACAATTCGGGAGGCCCCTCGGTAAGGCAGACATTTAATGTAAGCAATCAGCCACATTCGTCACATGACATTGGAGAAATGTAACTGGAGCCATTAACATTTTAACCCTCAATTCCAACCTTAATTGAAGTGAATGATGAGGATGAAATAGATATAACAATTACTTCAGTATTACAACGACCAGACACACAAGATCCATACATGGTTCATGTGAAAGCGGAGGCTACAATTAACACTGGTGGTAGAATTGGTGTTGAGCAGGAGAGTAGCGATAATGAGGAAAGTTTTGATGAGGAAAATGAGGAGAGTGAGAATAAGGGAGATGAAGTACTGGAAGAAGAGTTTCCAACCATACATACCTGCTCGAGACAGCCAATATATCAAGTAAAGCAGGTTGAACCACCAACCATACCAATTAGAGATCCTATTTCGTATTACAATTATAGGGGTGATAGTGGTTACATCTATTTTAAGCAGGATCAAACCAATTTTTGCAGTGGTTTGAGCAGCAGTGACGATTTCTATAGGGGCATGAGATTTAGGATGAAAGCAAATGTCATTCAAGCAGTAAAGTCTTACCACATGAAAAACCATTGCAACTTCATTGTTGTAGAGTCCAATATACTATTGTGGTCTGTTTATTGTTTGAAAAGGGACGACGATTGTAAATAAAAGCTATGGGCTCAAAATAAAAAGTTGGAGGGCATATTTGTGGTGACAAGATTCGATGGTCCACACACATGCAATAACCTACTGATTAGTTAGGATTACCCATAGTTGGATTGCAATCTCCTTACTAGCCGATTTGTAAATCTTCTTAGGGAGAATCTTGATATGAATGTGGCCAAGCTGACTTCTGTTGTCAAGCAAGAATTTAGCTACAAGATTAATAGGAGATGGGTTTAGGAGGGAAAGAAATGGGCTATCAAGCTCGTGTATAGGAACTGGGAGAAGTCGTACGATGAATTGCCAAAACTTCTCAATCCAAGAACAACCCCCGTGTGTCTAATGTATCGCTTGTTGATTGATCCATAACATTGCATGTAATTGTCATGCACACCGCAAGGGCCATCTATATGAACGACTCGACTGATCCGCTGTTCTCACATGTTCAAATACACTGCATGCAGGTTGGTCAAATCAATATCAATCCGGCCATGCAGGTCGATTTCATGGAGATCTGGTTATGGGATAAGTTAGAATCCACCGAATTGTCTCGCTACTCGATCTGGGAAATGCTACTCAACAATGTGGAAATAAATAAGTGGCACATGAGCCGTCCAAATGTGCATGCTGGCTTTGCAGAAATACGGTAGGATATTAATTAAATTATAGTTGTATGGTTCTCATTCAACTCGAAAATAGGAAATTTTATTGACTTCAAATGATAAATACGATTAATTGCAAGGAAAAAAATTGATTACTAAGGTACCTACAATATATTTCGCCTGTCCAATACATCCCGATATGTGTCGATTACGTGAGTGGGGTGAAACTACCTGTCCCTCCACATGTTCCAACGTGCCACCAGCGGACATCCAGCTACTATAGATAATCTGTATTGATTAATGGGTGTGATGTGGGGAAATCTATCTCAGGCTCACACCTGTAGCAATATGGTGGCCCTTCCAATCTTGTAGGCCGACGGTGATGATGCGACACATAATTAGCGATACAACCACGCTAGACATGCAGGCCCCCGGCTATATGTCCCAATGATGTCGAAATGTTCCAGTAAAGGTAACCACAGGGAGTTTCAACTGAATCTTCACATCCTGTAATGTAATTGTAAACTACCCCGTCGACATGTGGAATGTGTACGTCTCTAGACACCATCACTCCACCAACATTGTAATCATGTGCCAATTAAAAGGGTATATACAACAGATAACTAACACCTTCGAATCCAGCCAACTGCAAGTATGACTCCATTCGAGTATCAAAAGGGATGGTACTCTCATTGTGACGGAGTGATAACTCACGTCGTTGAACAATGGGGGTTGCTTGATCCTATGCCAACAACGTATGAAATGTTTTCCTATTTCTAACGCAACATAAACTAATAGATAATTGAAACATCGATTACCTCTCTATCACAGATGGCCTGTGATCTATGACTCACCTACTGAATCAAGGTTGAAGGATCGAAAGGTCCAAGCTCTATCTATTATGCAAAACCAAACATATATTTTCACTTTGCAACAAATATTTAATTTTTCACTAATTAATTTTATAACAATTAATTAACGACATATTAATGACTAATCGCATTTAATTAACGAATTATTATTAGCTGCTTAATTTTATGATTAATACTACGAAATCTACAAATATATTACATTTGTAATGAATACAATTTTTTTTATTAATTAATTTTATAATAATTAATTAATGATATATTAATGATTAATCTGTTTTAATTAACGGATAATTAATAACTAATTAATTTTATAACTCATTCTACAAAACTATACAAATATTTTCACTTTGCAACAAATACTTATTTTTTCACTAATTAATTTTATAACAATTAATTAATGATATATTAACAACTAATCGCATTTAATTAACGGATAATTATTAACTACTTAATTTTATGACTAATTTTATGAAACCATACAAATATTTTACATTTGCAATAAATACAAAATTTTTCACTAATTGATTTTATAGCAATTAATTAACGATATATTAACGATTAATCCCTTTTGATTAACGGATAATTAATAACTAATTAATTTTATAAATCATTCTACAAAACCATACAAAAATTTTCACTTTGCAGCAAATACTTAATTTTTCACTAATTAATTTATAATAATTAATTAACGACTAATCATACTTAATTAATGGATAATTATTAACTACTTAATTTTATAATTAATTGTACAAAACTATACAAATATTTTACATTTACAACGAATACAAAATTTTTTACTAATTAATTTTATAGCAATTAATTAACAATATATTAACCACTAATATCCTTTGATTAATAGATAATTAATAATTAATTAATTAATTTTATAACTCATTTTACAAAATCATACAAATATTTTCACTTTGCAACAAATACAAAATTTTTCACTAATTAATTTAATAACAATTAATTAACAACATATTAACGACTAATCACCTTTAATTAACAGATAATTAAAAACTACTTACTTTTCTGACTAATTTTACAAAACCATACAAATATTTTTCATTTGTAATGAATACAAAATTTTTTACTAATTAATTTTACACCAATTAATTAACGACATATTAACGACTGATCACCTTTAATTAATGGATAATTAACAACTATTTACCTTTATGACTAATTTTAGAAAACCATACAAATGTTTTTTATTTGCAAAAAATACAAAATTTTTCACTAATTAATTTTATAACAATTAATTAATGATATTTAATGACTAATCACCTTTAATTAACGAATCATTAATAACTGCTTACTTTTAAGACTAATTTTATAAAACCATACAAATATTTTTTATTTGCACTGAATACGAAATTTTTCACTAATCAATTTTATATCAATTAATTAACGACTAATCGCAGCTAATTAACAATAACTTAATTTAATGACTACGTTTACAAAAATACATTATAGTAACATATATACATAATTCATTTACTAATGTTAATTAATTATATATTAATAATTAATTAATAATAACTACTATTTTAATAAAATTTATGCAATATATATATTTATATTTTTTTTTTGCATTTATCCGAAGTAGTATAACAGCAATAAAAATAAAATTTTTCTTAAAAAAAATATACCGAGATCTTGATAAAGATATTTCTATACACTTTCAATAGAGTAAAACTTGTGTAAAATACAAATTATGGAAACAAAAATTTGCAAATAACGATGAAAGTAGGGTTTATAGAGAAAATTAAAACATGGAAATGTGAACATATAAACCAAGGATTCGTATTTATATTAAAAAATGTCAATGCAAATTTTTTCCTGTGTATTACTGTGTAAATTTACTATATCACTTTTATAGGTTTGCAGACATATTTTTGTAATATTTTTATAGGTTTATAGTATTATATACTTTATAGGTTTGCTGGATAAGATTCCATAGGATTATAGAAAAAAGAAATAATGTTGTACTAAAGGCTCAAACTAGGTCTGTGCCTTTAATGTAAAAACTTCCAGTGTCACTAAAGGCGCATATGTCATCCGTGACTTTACAACCTATTTTAGTAATAATTTTTTTAGGTATAATATTTACATAATTTTTTTAAAAAATCACAAGATTTAAGTATGTAACATGACTTATATATTTGCAATGTTCATGATTGATGTTGCCTGAATTTTGAATTATTTTATGATATTATTATAATGTTATCCAATCTTTTTTTGATAATTTCAATCATTAATTACACGTGACAACATATAAATAAGAAAAATGTAAATTAAGAGAGTGAAAATGGTGAAGATCCAATTATGCATTTATGAAGATAAACATTGTAAACACCTCATTTTTGCCCTAGGAGTCAATAATTTTCAATAATAGTCAATTTTTTCAATTTTTCCTAATTTTTCCCAATTTTTCCTAATTTAGCATAAGATAATAAAAATGTTCGAAAAATAAAAATAAATAGGAAAACACTTCAATTTTGAAAAATGATTTCAGAAATAGCAATAATAAATAATAAAAATTTTTACAAATTTTTGGAATTTTCAAAAAATACAAAAAATGGAAAAATCGCATTGCATATATGCAATTTGCGAAAATAAAAAAAAACAGGAAAATGGGCTAGCTCAGCTGGTCCGGACCGTGGCTAGGTGCGCGCACAGGGGGGCGAGGTCGGGCGTTCGAATCGCGGGAGAAGCAATTTCCGCGTTTTGCGAATTTTGCATTTGCCCAGGACACGTGGCAGCCTCTGATTGGCTGGGAGAAACGCACGCGCCGGGCGCGTGATCATCCCCTACCTCGAGCCCGAGATCGCCGGCGAGAAGAAAAATCCGTATTTCGGCCGTTTTGATTCGATTTTTTGCACAAATCCAACAGATCTTCAACAGAAATAAGATAAACATTATCTAATTAGAATCAAATCACAACAAGACGAGGGATTTACACGAATCAAAGTCGTTCCTTTTAACCGTCGATCCGATCAGCTTCAATCGGAGGAAATCCGAGCTTATCCAGCTCGATTTCGAACGCCTATAAATAGAGGAGGAGGTGAAGAAGCCAAATCACAGATCAGAATTGCGAGAGAGAGAGAAAAGAGTGCAAATCGGAGGAAGTCCAAGCCGTGACCGTCGACCGGAGTTCAAACCACCGCAAGGAGACGTTCTGGGAGTAAACCGCCATCACCATCAGACTCAGCACCCTCGAGAAGCTAGGATTCGACACTTCACCCGCCGCAAACGACCGCCGGAACGCCGTGAACGAGCCAATACCGCCGCCGTGTCCGACCGATTCGACCCGATCCGACCCGACCCGTGCACCGATCCGGATCCAGGTAAGTCGGATTTTCCAGATTTTTTATTATTATTTATTTTATTTATTTTGTTTATTCGTTTATGTTGAATTTATTTATTATTATTTATTATATTGTTAGCCATTTATTTATTTATATTGTCGATAAATAGAAAAATGTAGGAATTGTATTTTTCTAGGATTTAATAATGTAGAAAATAGAAAATAGAAAATAGGAAATAAGAAAAAATAAAATAAAAATAATAAAAATGAAGAAAAATAATAGAAATATTAGAAAAAATAATAATAATAAAATTTTAAATTTCAAAATAGGATAGAAAATAAACTTAAGATAAATTTTTCAACAAAAAAATATAAAAATTATAAAAATCATGAAAAACTTACAAAACTTATAAAAAACATAAAAATCATGAAAAACTTACAAAACTTATAAAAATCACAAAAATCATGAAAAACTTACAAAACTTATAAAAATCACAAAAATCATGAAAATCATAAAAAACATAAAGATCACAAAAATTTAAAAAAAATTCCAAGAATTACAAAAAAAAAAGTTTTAACACTTAGAAAAATCATTTTCTTCAAATAAACTCAAAATTGATGTTTTCCCTCAAAATCATTTTCAAAAATCAAATTCAAAGTTTAGGCTTAGAAATTTTTTAGAAAAATCCCAAAAATTTTAAGAACATAAATCAAAAGAGTTTGCAAAATTAAAATTCATCAACAAATCTAAAGGTTTTCAAAAAAGCGAACTATGGCTTGTTTGATCCTGAGTAGCAGGTACGTAGGAACCTATTCGGGTCAACCCCCTAAAATGAATAAAAAATCATTTTCTTGAAATAAATTCAAAAACATAAAAGTAACAAAGACACAATGAAACACATTTCTAAAGATGAACAATTTTAAGAGATTAGGTGGTAACCGCATAGGTTTTAATAGGTTAGCCTCCGGACCTAGAAACTCTGGTTTTCCCTTTTTCTCTTCTCACAAAAACGAGAAGAGGAAATAACGACGACTAGTAGTCTAAATTAAGACTAATCCGCTCCTTTAGTCTTAATTCAATTTTTCCCAACAACAGTTGGGTGGCGACTCCAAAAATCAAACGAAATTCCTAATTCAAGTCGAGGATCTAGATTAGATGAGCATAGGGTTTAGTTTAGATCGGATTAGGAATGGGAATCCAAAAATTAGACTCGACAGGATGGCGACTCCACTGGGGACCCATGCCAGTAGGCTAGCCACCTGATTCTCTTCGGATTGTTATCTTTAAGAAATGTTTTTCTTTTCTGTCACTAACTTTGCAGGATTTAGTTAGATGTTTACTATGGGGTTTTTTTTGCATGCATATGTTTGTGTGAGTTGATGCGGTCGAACCCGGACCGTCTTAGAAACCTAAGACGGGGAGCCATTGTGTAGGTTTCGGGCGAAGTGAGTTGATTCACCGTTCGGGACCGATTAGGCTACCCCACCCTATGCTTCGATATGGCCTGAGATCCATTTCTCCGAGAATGCGGGAGGCCATAGAGCTCGGGAACCAGTTAGAACCAACCTACTTGCATACATAATATCGTACAAGGGGTTGACAATTGAATGACAATGTATTGGTTTGTTGTTTTGTCCTTGGAGTTCAGGACTATTTCCCTGTAACATTTTTGTAGTTCTTGTTGTAACTAGGTCGTTTCCTATTGTAATAGATGGCTAGCAGTGCAGTCGACCACCTCCTCCGCAAAGAAATTCGGGTGTACAAACCTTTGGACCCAAAATTGGTACTGGACCACTGGTTTACCTTGTATAACCCAGAGGAGCAAGCCTTCATCCAACAGAAGATCGGCCCCGTCCTCTCACTGACTAAGACAGAGGCGAATTTGCCTATGGTCCGGGCCATGCTCCAGTTATGGGAGATCGAGCCCGCAGCTTTCTTCATCGGACCGCATGAGATCACCCCTACCCTGGAGGAGTATACCTAGTTGCTACAGGCTCCAGCACTGACTGATCAGATTTACACGCCAGACCTTGAGGCCGGGCCAGCCGGTACCTTCAGCAGATTACTAGGCATCCGTAAGACAGCACTCAATAAAGCCCTGGCAGACTGTAACGGGTATTGTATACGGATGGATGATCTAGAAGCCTGGTTTATTGCCCGGGAAGACAATGGGGACATAAATGACATCCTATGTGGAGACCCTAAGACTTACAGACAGAGAAGGGTGAACGCCTTCATCTTGACGGTCTTCGCCACCATTTTGTTCCCCACCGGAACTTTCTATATTCACTACCGGGTCGCAGAGCTGGTGACCCAATTCCTGGAGGGAAGATCTTACATCCCGGCTCTACTGGCTGAACAGATCCGAAACCTGAATTTCCTCAAGAAGAAGGGTCATGGCATCTTGCGCTCCAGCATCAACCTTCTGCTAATATGGTTCGTAAGCCATCTCAAGTGCTTCGGGCTGAACATGGTCAGAAAAACCCTAGCCCAACAGGTAGATCTTGTGGATTCTTGTATAGAAAAGGTGAAGTTACCCGACGACATTACCAGCCACAGTTGGGTAGATCTTCTTAGAAGCCTTAGCGCCGAAGATATTCTATGGACAGCCAGGTGGAGTTGCTGCAATAAAATCATCTTAACCTGCAGTAATTTCCAAGCAGTGCCATTAATCGGGATCAACGGATGCATCGGATATCACCCCAACTCCGTAGTCCGCCAATTCGGTACCATCCAAGACATAGTTTATCGGCCTTCACTCGAAGCAGTCACCTTTGAGTATCAAGATCCAAACATGTTGGTAGCCGAGAAGTTTGCTAAGCTGGCAGAGGTCAAAGCACTTTGGGAAGCCAGAATCGAAAGCCCGAATGTGGACCTCGGCGAGCTAGATGGCGAAGTGGGAAAACACCGAGCAACCAGAGAGTTTGTAATCCACCAGCTATACCAGACAGGGGAAAGAGCATACCGGGTTCCAGACGTCACCCAGCCAAGACCGGATAAGATCAATCCAGAAACAGAGATCTACCTGGAACAGGTCAAGGCCCGGATGGAAGTATACTTCGAAGCTGCAGACTATAAGAAAGACATCTGGAAGGGATGCTTCAAGGAATCTGACCAAAGAAACAAGGCCTTAGAAGCACAATTGGAGAAATCCCAAGCCAAGGTCAAAGAACTAGAAACTATCATCAGTGGGAAACCTGAGCCTCCGCAACAGAAGACAAAGAGAGCTAGGAAATAGATTATCATTGTAATTTGAACTCCAGAATTATTAATAAAAGTAAATTTTTGACAATACATTGTCAATTAGTTGTCAACCCTCTTTATCTTTTAGCATTCGCGTGACACATGCATTTCATTCTTGCATTCATCACACTAAAATAAAAAAAATAAAATGCGGATCCAGGTATCAAAATAGCTTCCAAGCAACCGAACCCGCCCAGAAGCCCAGTTCTTACACGCTCAAGAGCAAAAATGGCCAACAGCAGTGACAACCGCAATAACACTAACGCTGAAGCTGCCTCAGACTCCAGGATCATATCCCTAGAGCAGACGGTCCAACAGTTGGCTGCCCAAGTTCACCTCTTAACTAAAAGCATCGGCCTCCTGCGCAACACCCAGCCGACTCAAGAAGAGTATTCAGGGGCCAGGAAGGGAAAAGCTGTAGAGGGGCAGCCTCCGGAATACGAAGAAATCAATTCCCACCTAAACCCAGCCTTCGAGTATGAGCCGAAGGTCAGCTAGGGGCCGACCTCTGATGATCTGAAAAAAGAGATGGAAGAGAAACAAAAGGAGATGGAGAAGCGACTCTTCCAGCAGCTCAATGACAAAATGAAAACTATTGAGGGCCCCGATGGTTTTGAACAGGCCGGAATCACCAACCTGCCAGCATATAGGGAGGAAGCATACCCTGACAAGTTCAAGACCCCAGATTTTGAGAAGTATGATGGGACCGGCTGCCCCAAGATGCATACCAGGCTATATGCCCGGAAGATGAGCAAGTATGCTCAATATGATCAACTCATGCTCCAGACCTTCCAGGACAGCCTCACAAGCCCTGCATTGGTCTGGTATGCTCACCTTGACTTCAACATCATCAACACCTGGGAAAAGCTAGCCCGGGCCTTTTATGATCAATACAAGTTTAACATAGAAGTTGCCCCATCTGTAATCGATCTGGGGAGTCTCCGAAAAAGACATACTGAGCCGTTCAAGGAATATGCTCAACGCTGGAGGGCCCAAGCTGCCAGGGTAGCCACTCCGATATCTGAAAAGGAATTGACATCCATATTTGTCAATACCTTGGAAAAAACTTATTTTTCACATTTGGTCGGCCAGACATCCTCCAGTTTTGCAGAAGTAGTGGCTGCAGGTTGCAGGATCGAGAATGCCATCACCACCGGCAGGCTCCAATCAATGGAACCTCCTAGGGTCACACCAACCCAAAGGCCCTTAGGAGGGAACAGAGTTAAAGAGCCCACAGTCAGTACAGTGCATTCGAGTAAGGCAGAAAAACCTGGGACTCAGGTGACTTTCCAGACCCCGAATACCCCAGCCCAGCGACCAATGACGGGTCATGCACAAGCTGCCAGGCCCCCAAGGCAGTTCACTCCAATCCCCGTACCTCTCAGTCAGGTCTTCGCTCTGTTGAGGGCGGATAACTTGATAAGTTTCGAACTCCCCAACGACCGATACAGGCCCAAGAACTTTGATTCTAACCTCAAGTGTGACTACCACATGGGTCAAGAAGGACACTCCACAGATAGGTGCTGGAGGCTCCGGCACAAAATCCAAGACTTGATTGACGCAGGGATCGTACAATTGGATTTTGTAAACACTCCAGCACCCAATGTCAACACCAACCCGTTGCCTAATCACAGGCCCACCATCAACATGATCACATCAGAAGAGTCAGCTCCCAAAGAAGCCGTCAAACAGAATCTGGCTAATCAACCCGTTTCGGGAGAGACTCCAAAGGTGCACATTAAAAAAAGATGGTTATCCGGGGACCCTACGGTTGGCACTTTGGGAGAATCACATGGGAGGTTTCAGAACCTGGTGAACTATTCTTACACCCTAACTGAGCAAGGGCCGCCTAGTGGGTGGGGGCCGGAATTTGAGAAGGAAGACAATCTAGCAAAGGAAGAGGGGAAGACTGTCAACATGATTAACTCCCATAAGAAGCCCAAGGTCATACGATGCTATGAGGGACAGTCAGTGGAGGTACAAATCCCAAAGAAAAAATATGTATTCAATGTCCCTGTACCAGCAGAGAATTACAAGGCTACACCATTCAACTATCGTGCCCTCGAACAAGAGCGACCTCCTATAGTGGGAGGTATCACCCGCTCTGGGAGATTATACGATCCCAAGTATAAGAGCCCGACTGAAGAACCCAATACAGAGGAAGAGGGAGAAGGTCTTGCTGCATTTACAAAGATGGTAAAAGCCAGCGAATACAGGATCATGGAACAATTAAATAAAGTTCCAGCGCAGATATCCCTCATGGGCCTCCTTACTACATCTGAGCCCCACAGGGAAGCACTCTTTAAGGTGCTAAAACAGATTCAAGTCCCGGAGGGTATTACTACAGACAAGATGGGTCACGTGGCAAACTCTATCTTTACCATGGATCAGATATCTTTCTCTCCAGAAAAGCTAGGAGAAGAGGGAGACCGACATACCAAGCCACTATTCATAGTGGTCCGGTGCAATGACACCATCGTCTCCCGAGTAATTATTGACAACGGATCATCCCTCAATGTATGCCCATTGGCAACACTTGAATTATTGGGGGTCGATCCAAGCAACATAAAACCTAGTTCCACTGTGGTCAGAGCCTTCGACGGGTCAAAGAGAGACATTGTAGGGGAAGTGAACCTACCAGTGGAAATCGGTCCACAAGTATTTCACATCTCCTTCCAGGTCCTCGACATCCCAAGATCTTTCAACTTACTCCTGGGACGGCCTTGGATACATGCTGCTGGTGCCATTCCCTCTAGTCTCCACCAAAAGGTCAAATTCATCACGAATGGGCAGATAGTTACAGTACTGGGCGAGCAGGATTACGCCATATACAAAGAGACTGCCATACCTTACATTGGGGATGAGGGTTCAGAAGACCTGGGGCTGCAGATTTTCAACGAAGTGAATATGGTGACCAGCAAAGAGGGTCATCAGTTTAAAGAGGGGCAGCACGGGACCTTCGGACTGGGATATGTTCCTACGGCCGCGGAAGAAGCACAAGCCAGGGGCAGAATGAAGGGGAAACTGATTGACACCCAGATGTGCATCCCACAATCTTTCAGAAAGGCAAATACCATTCAAAAGCTTCAAATAAACGAAGAGGACAACAACAAAGGGGAATCAATCTCCCGCGTGACCAACCAACATCCAGCTCTGAACAACTGGTTTTGTTGTCCTATCAATAGCGCTAGGTTAGCTCAGGAGTAGGAAAAATTATTGAACAAATTTTATTAAGACTATTTATCAAATTCCATCATGGTTTGTTTCTTTATTATATATGATTTCATTTTTTTTTATTTCACTCAGATCTCCCACCATCGAACATCAGGGATATTTCGCGCAAGTAGAACGTAAAAACGCTGATATCGTTTCCAACGCTGCTGGGTCAGTTGTTGAAGACGATATCTTGGACCACGAAGTAATACAAGAAAATTGGCTAAAACATGAACAAAGCGGAATCACGATTGTCGAGCCTGTGGAGACAGTAAATCTAGGAAGCATGGAAAACCCTAGGAACCTCAAAATCGGGACCAGTTTGAGTGCCAAGCAAAAATGTGAGATAACTGAGCTATTAATCGAATATGCAGATGTGTTTGCCTGGTCATATGGTGACATGCCAGGGCTAGACCAGTCGATAGTAGTTCACAGGCTTCCCACAAGGGAAGATGTCAAACCTAAAAAACAAAAACTAAGAAGATTTAGGCCCGACATCTTGCTAAAAATCAAAGAAGAAGTCAAGAAACTACTGGAAGTAGGGTTCATCGAAGTATCCGACTACCCAGAATGGGTGGCAAATGTAGTCCCCGTTATAAAAAAGAACGGAAAAGTGCGCGTATGCGTGGACTATCGGAACTTAAACCAAGCCACGCCAAAGGATAACTTCCCCCTACCTCATATTGATGTTCTAGTGGATAACACCGCGGGAAACCATCTCTACTCATTCATGGACGGTTTCTCAGGATACAATCAAATAAAAATGGCCGATGAAGACAAGACCAAGACAACCTTCATCACAACATGGGGAACTTTCTGTTACAAAGTCATGCCCTTCGGTCTGAAAAACGCCGGGGCAACGTATCAGAGAGCTATGGTCGCCATACTTCACGACATGATGCATCGAGAGGTTGAAGTATATGTCGACGACATGATAGCCAAATCCAAAGAAGGAGAAAGCCATGTAGATATCCTGAGGAAATTGTTCAAACGACTGAGGAAGTTCCGGCTTAAGTTAAACCCGGAAAAATGTACTTTCGGGGTTACAACGGGGAAATTGTTAGGGTTCGTCATCAGCCAGGAGGGCATTAAGATTGACCCTGACAAGGTAAAGTCCATATTAGAGTTACCTTCCCCACTTTCCGTTAAAGAAGTAAGAAGCTTGCTGGGGAGACTAAATTATATAGCTCGGTTTATCTCACAACTCACCGACAAATGCCGGCCGCTATTCCGTCTGTTGAAGAAGAACGCCGCAATAGAATGGGACGACGAATGTGAAGAAGCGTTCAGGACAATCAAAGACTATCTTATAAAACCCCCGGTCTTGATAGTCCCGAAACAAGGAAAACCCTTATTCTTATACCTCACCATACTCCCCGAATCCATGGGATGTGTGCTGGGGCAAAAAGACGAAGAGGGAAGAGAACGTCCTATATATTATTTGAGCAAGAAGTTCACAGATGGGGAACAGAGGTACTCGGAGGTAGAGAAGACGTGTTGTGCGTTAATTTAGGTCATGCATCGACTAAGGCAATACACTCTTTACTATCATGTTGAGCTGTTGACAAGACATGATCCCTTGAAATACTTGGCAGAGAAGCCAGCATTGATGGGTAGAATCTCTAAATGGCATATGCTTCTATCCGAGTTTGACATCACGTATGTAAATCAGAACTCGATAAAGGGACAAGCCTTAGCCGATCAGTTGGCTGAATACCCTGTCGAGACAGATACCCAAGAAATACAAGTCTAATTTCCGGATGAGAACATATCAACAGTAGAAGATATGCCGGTAGAAAACTCTGAGAGAGAGCAAAATGGTGGGTGGAAACTGTTCTTCGACGGGGCTGCCAATGTGTTTGGTTGTGGGGTTGGGGCAGTATTGGTATCCCCAGACGGCACTCAATTCCTTGCAGCGACGAGACTTACATTTCCCTATACCAATAATATCGCGGAATATGAAGCATGTATTCTTGGCCTCAAGATGGCCTGCCAAATGGGAATCCGCGAATTAGAGGTATACGGGGACTCGTCGCTCATCATACTACAAACAAGAGGGGAATACAAAACTAAAGACCCTAAACTAGTACCGTACCATCAACACTTGACAGAGCTGATTGAGGAGTTTAAGGCAATCACCTTCACGTACATCCCGAGAATTCAGAATCAGTTCGCAGATGCCCTAGCCACACTAGCATCCGTGATTCAAATAACAGGAGGAGCCGAAGTGCAACCGATGAAAATAGACATCGAAAGTCGGCCCGCTTATTGTTTGACAATTGAAAAGATACAAGATGATAAGCCCTGGTATCATGACATCAAGACCTTCCTCCAAGAAGGTAAATACCCTGAAATGGCTAGCAAGAATGACCAAAGAACGCTCAGAAGGTTGGCAAGTCATTTCTTATTAAGTGGGTCTATACTCTACAAGAGATCATATGATACCACCCTGTTGAGATGTGTGGACAAAAATGAAGCATGCGAACTCATGAAGGAAATACATGAAGGGGTATGTGGACCTCATATGAACGGCTACATGTTGGCCCGAAAAATCATGAGGTTAGGGTATTACTGGTTAACCATGGAGTCGGATTGCATAAAGTATGTTAAGCACTGCCATCTGTGCCAAGTATACGCAAACCGGATCAATGCTCCACCCAACGAGCTACATTTGTTATCGGCGCCGTAGCCTTTCTCCATGTGGGGAATCGACATAATTGGTCCAATCACTCCAACGGCATCCAATGGCCATAGATTTATACTGGTAGCGATTGATTACTTCACCAAATGGGTAGAAGCGTCATCATATACCAATGTCACAAAAGGGGTAATAGTCCGCTTCTTAAAAAGGGACATAATAGCCCGATATGGAGTTCCTGAGTTGATCATCACCGACAATGGTACCAATCTCAACAATAAATCGATGACAGGTTTATGTCAACAATTCCACATAAACCACAGAAATTCAACCCCCTACCGACCTCAAATGAACGGGGCAGTAGAAGCAGCTAACAAAAATATCAAGAAGATCATCGAGAAAATGACAACAACTTACAAAGATTGGCATGAAATGTTACCATTTGCCCTCATGGCTTATAGGACTTCAATAAGAACATCTACGGGAGCCACCCCTTACTCATTGGTATATGGTACAGAAGCAGTGCTACCAGTGGAAGTCGAGATACCATCATTCAGAATTTTGTCAGAAACTCAATTAACAGAATCGGATTGGGTAAAGAAAAGGTTTGATCAGTTAAACCTGATTGATGAAAGAAGACTTACCGTGCTATGTCATGGTCAGTGTTACCAACATAGGATAGCCCGAGCATTCAACAAGAAGATGAGACCTCGGTGCTTCAAAGAGGGCGATCTAGTACTAAGAAAAGTTCTCCTGAACGCCCAAGACTCCAGAGGAAAATTCACTCCAAATTATGAAGGCCCGTATGTGGTGAAAAAGGTTTTGTCAGGTGGTGCTCTAATATTAACTCAGATGGATGGTCCAGAATTGAGAGACCCCGTCAACACAGATGCTGTAAAGATGTACTATCCTTAGGCAAGGGAATCGAAATTTGGCCAATGTTTATGAAAGCCAATATTCGATACAAAGTTCATTGAGTTGAGTTTTTACTTTTCTACAGGCAAAGCTAATATCCCTGAATGGTCAACAATCCCAGTCAGTTCTCATCACAATAAATACACTTAAACACATTACCCACCACTTTGTCAATAAAAGATAAACACTAAAATGATAATGAATCTTAATGTAATTTGTGATATAATTTTATCTACTCCTAAGCATTAAAACCGAGCGCATTATTAGGATAACATTACCATAGAAAGAGCTTTGCCCCTAAGGAAAGGAGGCACATCAAGATTTTCAATCCAGTGTCAAGATAAGAAGAAAAAAAGCAGGAGCAAACCAACACGAAGGTTCGGTTGTTTGGTTGCTATCCAAGATAAATTGGCAAGCATATTAAAATAGGTAAATAACATCCCATCATGAAGGGTATCACATCATCTAGCTTAGTAAGAAGCATGTTCAAGAGCACCAGATGAGTCAGCTCATAATGAAGCACGTGTCTAGACATTTCCTTTAATAGGGTTAGTCAGCCCAATATGGGCACTTTCTCGAAAAAGCCTGTTCTCAGGATCAGCTCATAAGGGCACCTTTTGAGACAGTTTTAGTTTAGGTTAGTTAGTTCTTGGGGCACTTTCCTAAAAATCAATCCAAGGGTTAGTCAGCCCAATAGGGGCACTTTCCCGGAAAAGCCTGTTCTCAGGGTCAGCTCATAAGGGCACCTTTTGAGACAGTTTTAGTTTAGGTTAGTCAGCTCTTGGGGCACTTTCCTAAAAATCAATCCAAAGGTTAGTCAGCCCAAGATGGGCACTTTCCTAAGAATTTTATCAAGGGTTAGTCAGCCCAATATGGGCACTTTCCTAAAAATTCGTTCTCAGGGTCAGCTCATAAGGGTACCTTTTGAGACACTACCAAAGGTTAGTCAGCCCAAGATGGGCACTTTCCTAAAATCCAAGGGTTAGTCAGCCCAATATGGGCACTTTCCTAAAAATCTGTTCTCAGGGTCAGCTCATAAGGGCACCTTTTGAGACATTACCAAAGGTTAGTCAGCCCAAGATGGGCACTTCCTTAAAATCCCAGGGTTAGTCAGCCCAATATGGGCACTTTCCTAAAAATTCGTTCTCAAGGTCAGCTCATAGGGGCACCTTTTGAGACACTACCCCAGGTTAGTCAGTCCAAAACGGGCACTTTCCTAAAATATATTTTAAGGTTAGTCAGCCCAATATGGGCACTTTCCTAGATTCTCCCGATTAGTCAGCCCTTGGGGCACTTTTCGGAAACATCCTTCCCAAACAGTTGCTAGTCTAACAAGACGCTTCTGTCGACAAGTAGCCAGCTCATAAGGGCGCTTCCTAAGTAAATTTTCTTTCCAAGGTTGCAAGTCTGATAAGACGCTTCCTATCATCATACATTCCTACTCAATACTTGAGATGTGTCTTGTCGCCAATTAATTAGCCCATAAAGCACTTCTTGGAGAAGGAACATTACCTTGAATTGTTAGGAACATCTTCAATCATAGGATTATCAGCTCTTGGGCATTTTCCTACTAAAACCTAATTCAAGAGGTCAAAAATGGCGTCTTTTGTTTGTCTTTGTAGTTAAGTTTTTCAAACTTTACCACAAAGAGGGGCAGCTGTAAACACCCCATTTTTGCCCTAGGAGTCAATAATTTTCAATAATAGTCAATTTTTCAATTTTTCCTAATTTTTCCCAATTTTTCCTAATTTAGCATAAGATAATAAAAATGTTCGAAAAATAAAAATAAATAGGAAAACACTTCAATTTTGAAAAATGATTTCAGAAATGGCAATAATAAATAATAAAAATTTTTACAAATTTTTGGAATTTTCAAAAAATACAAAAAATGGAAAAATCGCATTGCATATATGCAATTTGCGAAAATAAAAAAAAAACAGGAAAATGGGCTAGCTCAGCTGGTCCGGACCGTGGCTAGGTGCGCGCGCAGGGGGGCGAGGTCGGGCGTTCGAATCGCGGGAGAAGCAATTTCCGCGTTTTGCGAATTTTGCATTTGCCCAGGACACGTGGCAGCCTCTGATTGGCTGGGAGAAACGCACGCGCCGGGCGCGTGATCATCCCCTACCTCGAGCCCGAGATCGCCGGCGAGAAGAAAAATCCGTATTTCGGCCGTTTTGATTCGATTTTTTGCACAAATCCAACAGATCTTCAACAGAAATAAGATAAACATTATCTAATTAGAATCAAATCACAACAAGACGAGGGATTTACACGAATCAAAGTCGTTCCTTTTAACCGTCGATCCGATCAGCTTCAATCGGAGGAAATTCGAGCTTATCCAGCTCGATTTCGAACGCCTATAAATAGAGGAGGAGGTGAAGAAGCCAAATCACAGATCAGAATTGCGAGAGAGAGAGAAAAGAGTGCAAATCGGAGGAAGTCCAAGCCGTGACCGTCGACCGGAGTTCAAACCACCGCAAGGAGACGTTCTGGGAGTAAACCGCCATCACCATCAGACTCAGCACCCTCGAGAAGCTAGGATTCGACACTTCACCCGCCGCAAACGACCGCCGGAACGCCGTGAACGAGCCAATACCGTCGCCGTGTCCGACCGATTCGACCCGACCCGTGCACCGATCCGGATCCAGGTAAGTCGAATTTTCCAGATTTTTTATTATTATTTATTTTATTTATTTTGTTTATTCGTTTATGTTGAATTTATTTATTATTATTTATTATATTGTTAGCCATTTATTTATTTATATTGTCGATAAATAGAAAAATGTAGGAATTGTATTTTTCTAGGATTTAATAATGTAGAAAATAGAAAATAGAAAATAGGAAATAAGAAAAAATAAAATAAAAATAATAAAAATGAAGAAAAATAATAGAAATATTAGAAAAAAAAATAATAATAAAATTTTAAATTTCAAAATAGGATAGAAAATAAACTTAAGATAAATTTTTCAACAAAAAAATATAAAAATTATAAAAATCATGAAAAACTTACAAAACTTATAAAAAACATAAAAATCATGAAAAACTTACAAAACTTATAAAAATCACACAAATCATGAAAAACTTACAAAACTTATAAAAATCACAAAAATCATGAAAATCATAAAAAACATAAAGATCACAAAAATTAAAAAAAAATTCCAAGAATTACAAAAAAATAAGTTTTAACACTTAGAAAAATCATTTTCTTCAAATAAACTCAAAATTGATGTTTTCCCTCAAAATCATTTTCAAAAATCAAATTCAAAGTTTAGGCTTAGAAATTTTTTAGAAAAATCCCAAAAATTTTAAGAACATAAATCAAAAGAGTTTGCAAAATTAAAATTCATCAACAAATCTAAAGGTTTTCAAAAAAGCGAACTACGGCTTGTTTGATCCTGAGTAGCAGGTACGTAGGCACCCATTCGGGTCAATCCCCTAAAATGAATAAAAAATCATTTCTTGAAATAAATTCAAAAACATAAAAGTAACAAAGACACAATGAAACACATTTCTAAAGATGAACAATTTTAAGAGATTAGGTGGTAACCGCATAGGTTTTAATAGGTTAGCCTCCGGACCTAGAAACTCTGGTTTTCCCTTTTTCTCTTCTCACAAAAACGAGAAGAGGAAATAACGACGACTAGTAGTCCAAATTAAGACTAATCCGCTCCTTTAGTCTTAATTCAATTTTTCCCAACAACAGTTGGGTGGCGACTCCAAAAATCAAACGAAATTCCTAATTCAAGTCGAGGATCTAGATTAGATGAGCATAGGGTTTAGTTTAGATCGGATTAGGAATGGGAATATAAAAATTAGACTCGACAAACATCATATAATATTCAAACATTCCTTAAATATAATTTACTTGGCAAATAATTTGAAACAAATATTAATATTAAGTTGTGGTGTATCAATTTAAGTGAAATTTAATCTAAAATTGCTATTTTTAACAAAAATTATATAATATGAGTTTTACGCTCTTAAATCTACAAGACTCACTATTGATTCATTAGTATTCTATAAAGGATTGCGTTAACAAGCGTCTAGTAAATTTTAGATAATAAGTTTTTTTTAAAAAAAAACTATCTTTTTAAAGCTAATTACATACTTTACAAATATATACATACATAAGTAAATTTTTATTTTAACCATTCACAATTTTATACATTTAAGAGTTTAAAATGTACCATAAAAGTCCAATATTAACTCAAGATAATCATGAACAGGAACTTACATGAATTTGATTGGGAGAAAGTCTTATCTTGCCCTATGCACTCGAGCAAATATATATTATATTATATTATATAAACAGGAAAGAGAGACAGCCATTAACAATATGGAGGGTTTAGTGATTTCTTGTCTACCATTCACAATCAGGACTGTTGTGAGGTAATGCTTACCGTATGATGGATGCGGTAATCTATCAAGAAATTTCTTTCATCAAATTTCAAAAAGGAAATAGTGATGTGCTCCATACTCAAGCACACGGTAGATTTAAAATAAGTAGGTATATTCTTTTATAGATTTAGAAAACGTGGATATAGTTTGTGATTTTTTTTTCTTCTAAAATTTACAAAACTAAAACCATTCGCACAAACGATGTCTGCACATTTAATGTAACTCTTTTATTTCTTTTTTAAAAAAAAAACTTCAACACATAAAAATATAGTAATTTGATCCTTATAAAAATATCAAACGACAACACATTTGGTCCAATGTATAGTATATTCAAATCAATCTTTTTTAATATATTATGGATTTCGTAACTCCAAATAAGTTAAAAGTTATGATATTTTAAAATTAGAAAAAAAATGAGATCGATGTGATTTGTTTTTTTAACTTTAAAATGTTATAACTTTTTACCCGTTTGGAGTTATGGAGCTCATAATATATATATAAACTAATTTGAGTGTACTATAGTGAAGATGCGTTGCCGTTTAATATTTTTATAAATATCAAATTGCTATATTTTCGTATGCCGAAGTAAAAAAAAAAAAAGAGTTACACTAAAAGTATAAATATTATTCATACCTTTAGGTAAATTGCTTGAAGACATGAATGATGTCTATATTTTCAGTTTTGCAAATTTTAAAAGAAAAAAAAAGTTGCAAATCGCATATTTGTATCTTCAAAATCTATTTTTAAAATAATTTTTATAGGTATTATATTTTAAAATTTATTTTGAAAAATAACAATATTTAAAAGTGTCCCTACAATTTTTTTCCTCATATAATTCAATTACTCATGGCTGCCCGTCTTCACACAGCATTTGGTTTTAGCGTTTCATGCTTCTATCAAATTTGCCGTTTAGGAATGCCATCTAGTGAAAATGGAGAGTAAAATAACCCTTCACCGTGATGGACAAGAAGACGGAAAGCTCTCTAGTCTCTAGCATTATGATTACTTCTCTCTTCCTGAAAGTTACTGTTGTGAATACCCGTATCCATGCTTGGGCTTTTCCCCACTAATCATAAGCCAATAAGAGCTCCATTTTGCTTTTTGTCCTGTTTATTTGCCTATTATATCAGGGGAAGGGGAAGGGCCATTTGAACGTAGAGAAAGCGCCTGCACACAAGCAAACCATGATTGACAAACATAGAAGAAATCACCTAGTCATAGTAGAGATAGTCTCGACATGTTATACAAAACACATGGACAATAGTCCTTTTGCAGACACAGATGACGCTAGACCTAACTTTAAGTGGCTTATTGTGCTTTAATTTGTCTGTTGTGGACTAAACTGACTACTTTTACTTTTTCTAAAATGAAATTTCTATGAATAAATATTTTTTTAAGCAACGAGGTAGAAACTAGGGGACGGAACTCCTATTTATTAGATACTCCGCTTTTTGCTCCAAAGATTGCATTATGCTCTTTCTTTCTACTTGCCTATTCTGGACTGATTAGCATACACACAAAAAAACATTGTAACATTAATCTTTTAGAATCATATGATTCCAAACTAGCAGTGACTTTTTTCAATTTTTTTTCCCCCAATGTGAAGTGGAATGCACCAAACAACATTTTTCAACTTAGGTGGGGCATTTTTATCTAGACAAGACATAATGATAATAATTGGAAGTATCAGAACATTCCAGATTCAGTATTCATTACCAATTATATTAAATCAACTATTAGTTAGATCTAATGTTGGTTTTTAAAAATTTTGGAAATTAAATAAAAAAAAAGTGTGAAATACCCGATTAACTAATGAATATCAATAAATAATAATATTGAACTCTCTACTATAGAAATATTTCAATCTGCATCCACTAATTCCCTTTTGAGTTTTAAAGTCCCATATTAAACTCTAGACTTCCCTTTCAAGTTTCTTATGATGTATTTTTCTTTTTTTTTTTTAGTAATTGTGTTCTATTGACAAACCCAATTATCATAGTTGTTATGCTTATCTCTATATTTTCATGACAAGGCAATTGCAATTAATTGCATTATTCTGAATATAAATTGTGTAATTCCAATGAACAAGCATAATTTATATCTTGATTCAATCAAAACTATTAGATCCCCTTTTATGTTTCTATGTACTCTAAGTCATTAAGCTAATATCGATGTAATAACAGAGCATAAGCCATGGTGCCAAATAAAACTCTACCAATCAATCCACAACATAAGATAGAAAGAGGAGTAAATCAATTTTTTATGATAATTATAATGGGGACGAGGGATTTAAATACAATTTATTTTATTAAAAAACTAATATTTATATCATTAGATTATAAAAATCTTGACAATAAAAATCAATTATTCATCAAATTATATCAATATCCCATCACAAATGTTTAGGTTATCCTACAACAAAGAACAAGACCCAAAACGTAAGGACAACCTATTGTAAATAAAAAGCTACAATGGAAAAAATCTATTTCTTGATGATGTAATCTTGACAAATATGTCAATAATAATATCCCCGCAACGATGAAAAATTGGCTTCTCCACTGTGTTGGTGGCTATGGTTTCTTTAAGGACAATTTTGGGAATGTAAAATATAAAAATGTAATAAACAACTCTATTTGCACTTTGGGTCATTTTAACTCGTGTCAATGACACGTTTTGTACAATAATCACAGACTCCGCTCAAATAAAGTCCTTATAAAAAAAGTCTTAATTAGCTCATTTTGCATGATTTGGACATATGTGTGATGTCACTTCAAGTGATCAATTCATCCCTCAAATAACAAGACCAATGCAACAAAGTTAGACACAGCTTCTACAAAATGGAATAAGAAACTTTTGCTAAATTAGTTAGTTTTGCCAACCAAGCAAACCAAATTCTAAAAACATAAAAAAGTGATTGTTGGATTGGTTCCACCTAATCTTGGAAGAATAGTTCTTAGACCCATTTACTTATGAAAAAGATATATCTAATGTTTGAGTGTTTATTTATTTACTCTCTTTTTTTTTTGTTTTAGTTTGGATATCTATTTATGCATTGACATGTATTGCCGTGTTTGATATTATTACCTTGTAAATATACATTAATACATGTATATAGTATAAGTTTGTACTTAAAAATTATTAATCATTAAAATCTTATTTTATAGAACAATGATGGTAATGTCAAAAGTATACAAATGGCAACATCCAAATTTTTCTTAGGGAAACCTATTTTGATGAACACAATTAACAAAATTACATATGCCATATGTAAGATATGAATACCATTGTTAGGGTTTCCACACTTAATCTGTGTTAAAAATCTTTTTCATATACCACGTGAATATTTGGTTTTCTGTTCAACAATCTGCTATCGTTGCTCTTTTATGTCCTGTGAAAGAGAGGAATAATTTGTCTGAATTCCTCTCATTTTGAAGACTTTTTGTCAACCATTTTCGAGCACTGAGTCCTTCACCAGGACCAGATCTACCATCATGATCACATTCTAGAGAGAAGTGCAACCCCGCTGGACCACACCTTTGAATTCGAGCCAATGGTTAAAGGTCAATTATCATAATTCCATTTACCGGAACGACTAGGTTTTTTATTGGAAGAATGGACTCAATCTTAGCCTTATTTCCTGCGAGACTCCAGTGGTAATAACACAACAAGGTAAAGCAACTTTTGTTATCTAGTCTTTAAAGATTATGATGTTTGTATTCTGCGTACGAAGCAAACGTTTGCAAGTATTCAAGTACTATTTCTTTCTAGATTGTTGATTATGATGAAAATTTCAAACTGATCTAATTAAATCAAAGTTTAAGTACGTAAATCTATATTTATGTAAATAAATAATGAAGATTACTTATATATATATATATATATATATATATTGACAGAGAGTGATGTAATGCATTTATAAAATGTTCATTGAGCATTATATATTATCGTAAATGAATATATGAATATCATTTCCTCGTGTATAGTATTTCTTAAATTTATGTTTTTGTAATAATTTAGTTTTTTTTTATTCAGTTTGATTAGCTAGAGACATTGGGCTTTGGTTCAAAGTGCTCATCTTGGTGAACATCCACTCATGTCATTGAAACTTGATAATAACTCGCAAGGCCTCACTATCATAAAAATACAAAGTCGATTCACTGAAGAATCAACCTAGAAAGAGCTTAGGAAACTTTATCTACAGTGTAAAGCAGTTTCACCTTGTCTTCTTTGGCTCCCGTGAACCCAACTTCTTATCCATTTTCCTTTGCTCTTCTTTTTCTGACACACAATAAGACTTTGGATTTTAATATTTAAGAATTATAGTATCAAATATCAATAATATATGATGAATGCCCATTTTCTTTTCTTTTTTTTTTTCTCTTTTTTAATAGGTAATTATGACTATTCCAATTAGAGACAATTGCCTTTGGATCTGATATGAGGAGAATGCTCCTTGGCCTAACAGCTAACCCTGGTCGTCTTGATTTTTCTCTAATCTGCAAACGAGGGATACAACTATTGTTACTTTTGTTATATCGGTGGTTGATGTTGTAGGATTTTAAATTATTTTGTGATGTTATTGTAGTGTTATTTTATTTTACTTTTTATAATTTAAATTATTAATTATATATAACAGTATATAAAGGTTACAAATATAAATTGACAGTGGAAATAATCCAATTCCGCATTTATGAATATAAACATCATATAATATTTATTCATTCCTTAAGTATAATTTACTTTGCAAATAATTTGAAACAAATATTAAGCATGGTGTGTCAAATTAAGTGAAATTTAATCTAAAATTGCTGTTTTGAATAGAAATTACATAAGATGAGTTTTACGCTCTTAAATCTAATTCTATAATGGATTCCATTAACAAATGTCTCATTAAATTTAGTAAACAAGTTAAATATATATATATATATATCTTTTTGAAGCTAGTTATATACTTCACAAAACATAAGTAAGTAAAAAAAGTGAATATTTTTTAAACCATTAACAAATAACCTAAAACACTTATTACCATTTTCCTTCTATACATTTAAAAGTTTAAAATTTACGAGAAAAGTCCAATCTTATCTCAAGGTAATCGCAAACACGGAATTCGGAACTTACATTAATTTGAGTGGGATAAAGTCTTATCTCGCCCCCTTCTCGAGAAAACATATATTATATAGCCAGGAAAGGGACAACCATTAACAAGATGGGCGGTTTAGTGGCTTCTTGTCTACCATTCACAATCAAGACTACGTTGCGAGGTAATGTTTACCGTATGATGCCAATAACGTAATATAGGCACATGGAAATCTATCAAGAAATTAATAATAGTTATCGAAAAGGTCTCTCATCAAACAGCAAAATTTCGAAAAGGAAATAGTCATTTGCTTGATTTTAGATTTGGAAACCGCGCAACATTGTGTCTTAAATTTTAGCACACGAGAGAAGAAAAGGACGGTGGACCCAAAATAGTTAGATATATTTGATTATAATTATTTGTATATATAATTTTTTTATTAATTTTTTAATATATAATTCACCGTTTAAGAATGTCAACTATAAAAAAATATATATAATAACCCATCATATATTCTTATCGAATGATAAGAGCACGTAGAGCTCTCTATCATTATAATTAGTCCTCTTCTACTAAAGCTACTCTTATTAGTACTTACATCCACGCTTGGGCTCTCCCGCTTGTAACCTCTAATCACAAGCCAGTAGGAGCTCCGCTTTGCTTTTTGTCCTGTTTATTTGCCTATTATATCCAGGAAGGGCCATTTGAACATGAAGAATGTGCTTGCACACAAGCAGACCATAATTAACAAAAATGGAAGAATTCACCTAGTCATAGTAGAGATAGTCTCACATGTTCTACAAAACATTTGGACAATAGTCCTTTTGCAGAACCGATGATGCTAAATTTAACTTTTAGTGGCTTATTGTGCATTAATTCGTCTATTGGGTACTAAGCTGACTACTTTTACTTTTTTCTGAAATGAAAATTTCTATAAGTGAACATTTTTGTAAGCAGCAAGGCAGAAACTAGGGGACAGAACTCCTATTTATTAGATACTCTGTTTTTGCTCCAAAGATTGCATTATTTTCAGAATCAAAAGATTCCAAACTAGGGATTATTATCTACTTTTATTTTCACTGTGCACTGGAATGCACCAAACAGCTTTTTTCAACTTAGGTGGGGCATTGTTTTAATGAAGTCACTATCAGGTAGTTTCACCAAAAGGACAAAAATATTTCTTTATTATTCACTCCTTTCAAATCAAGTTCTTCAGAATGATATACAAAAGAAGAAAGAACAAGAAAACAGGCACTATTCTATGCCTTAGGAATCAAATGCATAAGGATATGCCATCGTCCATTTTCTTCTTGTATGCATTCCTAGGATGTATTTTTGTTTCATACACTTCTGCTAGAGATAGCATGACATTAAACAGTTCCATAGGAGATGAACATGGAGAAACTCTCATTTCTCCTGGTGAAATGTTTGAACTAGGATTTTTCACCCCTAGCGGAAACTCGGGTAATCGAAGGTATCTTGGGATATGGTACTACCAATCGAATCCAAAAACTGTTGTATGGATTGCTAATAGAGATGATCCAGTTCTAGACTCCAAGGGTGTGTTTTCCTTCACAGAAGACGGAAATCTTAATGTCATAGATGGAAATGGCAAGTCTCATTGGAGGACAGATCTTGAAGTAGTGTCATCACCTATGTTGTTGTCCCTTAAGCTCATGGATAATGGAAACCTTGTAATTTCCAAAGACCAGAAAGATCAGCCAGAAACAATTCTTTGGCAGAGTTTTGATTTCCCAACTGATACATTTATTCCAGGGATGAAAATGGATGACAACATGACACTGACTTCATGGAGAGATTACAATGATCCTTCACCAGGAAACTTCACATTTCAACTAGATCAAGAAGGTACTGATCAGTATGTTGTATGGAAAAGATCAATCAGATACTGGAAGAGTGGAGTTTCAGGAAAATTCATTACATCAGATGATATGCCTTATGTACTCTCCTACTTACTTTCCAACTTCACATCTAACATCATCAACAATAATTCCGTCCCATACATCACATCGTCGCTGTTTAACAACACAAGACTAATTGTGACATTTACGGGCAAAGTTCAATACCTAAAATGGGATTCCCAAAGAGTGTGGTCATCGGTCTGGGCAGAACCAAGAGACAAATGCAGTGTCTATAATAGGTGCGGAAATTTCGGAAGCTGTAATAGCAATAACGATGTCGTGTGCAAGTGTTTGCCGGGATTTGAGCCTAGCTCACAAGAATTGTGGGATTCTGGAGATTTCTCTGGAGGGTGTATTAGAAAGTCTGTATTGTGCAGCAAAGATGCGATAAGTGACACATTCCTGGGCTTAAACTCGATGAAAGTGGGAAAACCGGATTCACAATTTATGGCTAAAAATGAGGATGAATGTAAAACAGAATGCCTTGATAACTGTCAGTGTCAAGCTTATTCTTATGAAGAAGCAGAGCCCACGTTGCAAGAAAGCTCTGGTCCAGGTACATGCTGGATTTGGTCAGAGGATCTCAACAATCTCCAGGATGGATATGAAGACGGCCGTAATATCTATATTCGTTTGGCGGCTTCGGATTTAGGTACTTCAATTCATGTTTTAGGACAGAAACAACTAAAAATGTCTTCTATCAACCTCTATTGAAAAGGTACCTAAATCAAGCGAAATTCATAATTTTTTTTTAAATATGATTCTTTAGTCGAGATGACTTGAGGGTATGCAATTTATTCTCATTCTCTTCCTTGTTAAGCTATCATAGAAACCAGCTTTGGAACTAGACATGTGGAGAATTAAGAGTGTAGACCCGTGGTTCTTTCCATAATGTTGTTTGAAGAAATTTTGATATCTTGGGTATAAGTATCCGAATATTTAAGCCAAAAATATTTCAATTTCTTCTATTGAATTTAGGTGCACAACCAACTTACTTTAAAGTTTAAGGATCCCTTTTTCCGATGCAATGTCAAATTAAGTTCCATAGTTAGTGATCTAAGAAATTAAGTTTGTTGGTGTTGTATGCACTTTTATATCTATTATTTAACACCCAAATCCCGAAATTGCCTAATGAAAAGCCATTGGTGTCTTAGAGAAAATTACTGACTCAAAGTTAATGTGAAAACTGCAGCATCAACAGCGAGAAGTTGTTTGGCTTGTGGAACCAACCTGATCCCATATCCACTAAGCACTGGGTCAAACTGTGGTGATCCTATGTACTTTAGTTTCCGTTGCAATATCCCCAGTGGAGTAGTTAGTTTCATGGCACCCGGTGGCACTTACCAAGTCACAAGAATCATTCCTGAATCCCAAACATTTTTCATCAGACTAAAACCAGGAGATAGTTGTGAAGCTGTCAATAGAAGCATAACACCCAGGATCAGGCATGATTTTCCTTTTCAGGTATCGAGTTGGTGCAATGCAGGAGGTGACAACACTAGTTCTATAGCCTCAATAGAAGGTAGTGATGAAATAGAGATCACTTGGAAATTACCTCCAGAGCCAATTTGTAATGCATCTTCAGACTGCAATGATTGGCCAAATTCATCTTGCAATGAAACACCAGATGGTAAGAAGAGGTGCATTTGCAACTCAAGGTTCCAATGGGATCCTGAGCACGTTAATTGCACGCCAGGTGAGGATTAATCTTGTTGAAATCAGCTCCAACGTCTGTTGATCTAAAATTTTAAGCCTGTAGTTATGGTATGGGTTTTTTATTCTATCACTTAGTAAGTCGTATGCCTAACATCAGCCTTTGTTTTAGATAAGCAGCAACTTTAGATTGACATAAGGCATTAAAGACTATAAAAGACGTATTCTACTTCTAGGAGATGGTAACTTTTGACACAGAAATACAAGATGAACTAACTAGAGTTGCATTGTAAAACACTTCAGAAAGGAAGCATGGTGGATCCTCATATGGAAAGATGTCATCATCTTTAGTCATTGCTATCACAGTGGTTATAATTGTCCTCTTGAGCGCTGTAAGTTTTGTTTGTGTGCAGAGAAGAAATGCAATCAGTAGAAAAGGTAATCTCCCAATCATTTGGCATACTTGGTTCAATTTGGATTCGCCACAAGCTCTTTGACTTATCAATAATTATTTTGAACAGAAAACTGGTGGAATATTCAGAGGAGTTCCGCATTTATGCTACATGATAGTGATCGGCATGTGAAAAGCTTGATTGACTCTAGTCGGTTTAAAGAGGACGATACAAATGGAATAGATGTTCCATTCTTTGATTTGGAAACTATACTATCTGCGACTGATAGTTTCTCAAATGCCAATAAGCTTGGACAAGGCGGATTTGGGCCAGTTTACAAGGTAATGCCCCTTCAGGTTTGTAGGACTGTGAATGCTTCTTAGATGACTTATCACCAATTCATTGCTGTCTATCATTAGGGGAAGTTCCCAGGAGGACAAGCAATTGCTGTAAAAAGGTTCTCAAGTTTTTCTGGTCAAGGCTTTGAGGAGTTCAAGAATGAAGTTGTGCTGATTGCAAAACTTCAACACCGAAATCTTGTAAGGCTTATGGGCTACTGTGTTGAAGGAGAAGAAAAGATGTTGCTATACGAATACATGCCCAACAAAAGCTTAGACTCCTTCATATTTGGTGAGCTTGAAGTGCATATTTTTTGCTTGTTATTCCATCAAATTGATTTCAATTCACTAGTTGGTTTATAAGATTAAGTGATAAGCAAATACATCCCCAAAACTATTGATCGGATATAAAGAATCCCCTCAAACTCTATTCAAATTTGCATAACTTTTGAAAATTTGCATTTGGCACCTTAATAGTTGCTAAAGTTCCAAAACCATTTCTAAATGAGCCATGAATTGGAACTACTTTGGGGTTTTGCTGAGGGTTTAGGAAGTCAGTTCAAAAGTTTTGGGACGATAAAGATATGCTTTGGAAACTTAAGAAGTGACCAATTATTTTGAGGATGTATTTGCAATTTGCCTCAAGATTAATCCACAAGTAGTATTTACGAGGTGGAAAACTTGCAGATCGAAATTTATGTGTGTCTCTAGACTGGAGTACACGCTTTAAGATCATATTAGGAATTGCTCGTGGCCTTCTTTATCTACACCAGGATTCTAGATTGAGAATCATTCATAGAGATCTTAAAACAAGCAACATCCTACTAGACGGGGAGATGGATCCCAAAATATCTGACTTCGGGTTAGCAAGGATTTTTGGAGGCAAAGAAGCTGCTACTAACACAAACCGCGTAGTAGGAACTTAGTAAGTAAAACACAGCATCGGAGTTCTACAAAGCTAAAAATGTTCTAATCCTTTGTATGCTTACCATATTTCTAACTTCCTTGATGCAGTGGCTACATGTCCCCGGAGTATGCATTAGATGGTTTCTTCTCGGTGAAATCAGATGTTTTTAGTTTTGGTGTTGTGGTTGTTGAAGTTATCACAGGAAAAAGAAATACAGGGTTTTATCAGCCTGAGCAATCTCTAGGTCTTCTAAGCTGTGTAAGTTAGTCCCTATACTAGCAAACATCAATTACTTAACCTATAACTTTGATATCATAGTTAACTCATCTAAAAATTGAAGCTATCATAGGTTTTATTTTTCTACTTCAATTTTCCCCCTTTTTGTGAGCTAAGAAATCCATTTAGTCAAATGAGAATAGTAGATTTATTACTCTTATAACCAACTTAAGTGAGAAGTTGAGACATTAAGTATGGTTATGGTTTTGGTTTTGAATTTCTATATAGTATTTACCAATTGAATCACGTCTTCATGTCATCACATGTGTCTCTCTTCATATCTCCACTAATTACATGCTATTATAAGTAAAGACTATTATGTGTTGCACTTCTTTACTTTTCCTTGAATATATGGCAAGATGTGATTTGAGAAAATATGTAGCAATAGCATTTAAAGAACTTTGTCCATACCAAGCTTTACATAATCATTATACTAACAAATGTTAATCAATTAGATGTGGTTATACTCTTATATTTAAACAATCCTTTCATGCACAAGCTAATCCATTGAGTCAAATGCAAAGGTAGAATTGTTTTTGCTAATCTCATAATTAGACTTTATGTCACAACCAATTAATTTAAAAACTTAATTCAATAAATATAGACATTTAAGTACTTACCGATCTTTATTATATTCTTTATGATATTTTTGAGCACATGCCAAGTCTTAACCCTTCCAGTGAATGTAAAACAGAGCTTCAATCTTACATAATTTTTTTTGATGAACTTGTACAGATGTGGAAGCTATGGAAAGAAAAAAAGGCAATAAATCTTATGGAACCGACCCTTTGCAAATGCTACAACATACAGGAGTATCTTAGGTGTGTAAATGTTGGGCTTTTGTGTGTACAAGAAGACCCAAATGATCGCCCTGTAATGTCAGATGTAGTTTTCATGCTAGCAAGTGAAAATGCAACACTTCCAACTCCAAAACCCCCAGCATGTTTTCTTAGAGGATGCCCTTCTAGTAGAGACTCCACGTCAAGTAAACATGAGACATTGTCTCACAGTGAGTTAACTATTACATTAGAAAATGGCAGGTAATTAGCTAGTTGGCTTTATTTTTGAGGCTTCTCATTATGATGAAGTCCATTTCTCCAATCAGGATATGAACATTGTGATTTTTAAATCCTATTTTCGTTTTTCTTTTTGATTTATCAAACAAAATTGCATATGTAACTAGGAAACCTTCCAAAAATTAGGCTATTGTTGATTCTAGTACAATATGTTTCAAGTTTTCATTTTCTAGCACAACTGCTTTGACAAAGGTTTCATTATATATGCTTTAATAATGCTAATATGGTATGTGGATTGATTAGTGGCATAAATATAATATTAGTGTTCAATTATTATTTGCAATATACCTATATATGTCTTTGTTTTGGCTTTATTCAAATTAAGAGTCAATGTATAGAGTTAGCCATTCATTTTTATTGTGTTTTACTCCTAAAATTTGAATTTTTAAAATTTATATGCAATTGAACTTTTTAGTTTTTAAATTTACTAGTTTACTTCTAATTATTTACCCTTATACTTTTTATTCAATGATCTTTTATCACTCTTTCTTTCTTAAAATGATGGAGCATTAAATTTGACAGGTGAAGGTTGGACTGAATATGATATCCAGAAATTTTAAACTTTGAGTATAAAATCTAGAAAATAAAAATTCAGTTGAATATGTACAATTTTGTATAAAATTGAAAAACAAAAATTCCTAAAATGCAGTTAGTATTTTTGATATTACCGTAGCTGGTCTCTCTGGTTCAAATTCCTCCCTACACTGTGCAATAGACATGTACACGGGCCGGTCCAATTGGGACCTTGCCCAGAAACTGGCACTACCGAGTCCATGACTCATCCTGGCTAGCAGGGCCACAGGGCCATACCTGGAATAGGGCTCAGCTTCTGTTGGCCCATGAAAAACCCACAAATTAACGTATCACGACCTCTTCACCCAGCATGCATCGGAACCGTTGAGAAGAACATAAATCGTGCGTCCCTCATTAAAAGAAAGAACACATATCTTTTGTTTATAAAATATATTGAAACACGTGTCATTTATTTATTTATTTTTCTAGAAAAAAGCTGTTCAAGAAATGTATTAAAAATAATTAAAAAATTCGAGTGCATGAACGCATCATATTCATAAACAAAAAAAGAAAAAAGAAAATCATTAATATCGATTCATTACATGTTTAAATAAATAACATATAAATATTAATAATAATAATAATAATAATATCTATCGTTTTATTTAAGTAAGCAATGCAATTTTATGAGAGAAACCACATTAAGGACCGATGGACCTTTTTCCTTAAAGATGGATAACCCCTGAAATGCCAAACTGCTGGCTTTATTTTACCGATGGGGTGCACGCCCATGTAATTCCTTGACCTAAATTGACAAAGGTTGCTTTGCCCGTGAATTGACCCGTACACGTACAAACCCACCCATAGATAGATTCTGAATTTTGACCGTTCCCAGTTGGCCGGTGGCCCTGCTTTCCCCTTCTCCTTCAAAAATTATCTACATTATTCCTGTTTCTCTCCTATCACTTAAAAATACTTTCTATTATCCCATCAACCATTTTAATAATATTAATTCGATTTTTAATCTTATTATTAATTTATTTATATATATATATATATTAAATTTTTATTTTTAATTATTATTAAATCTCTATTTTCAATACATAAATCAATAATAGCATTAAAAACTAAATCACTTTTGTTAAAAATATAAATAAAACTATAAAAAAAATCCAACACTTAAAATCAATATGCATCAACAATAAAAAGCTTATTAAAAATAACATGTTTTATAAATTATGACTAATAGGTGAAAATAAATAAAAATTTTACAATATGATGAATTAAATACCATAAATTTAGTCATACTTAATAACTATACGACTAGCTTAAGCTTAAATCTCCAATTGATTTTCTTGGGATAGATAATAGAGAGAGGAATATAGGGTGCCTCAATCCTATTCCTCTTCTTAAAGTCGGTGTGCTATTAAGGAATAAGTAAATAAATCTTTCTTATTATCGTGAAAGCTCGAAAATTTCTTATTATTATTTGGAAAGTCTGGGAAACTTCCTTCATATATTCTTGTCGTTGGCCGGCTTCCAAATACGGTAGACTTGAGAATAAAAATAAAAATAAAATAAACGATAATATAGGGCGTAGAACGACCTCCAATAATTGAGACTTATTTTCATAAGTTTCGAAATAATGGGTCGATATTGGATGCTTAACATCCTCATCACTTATTATTTCTTTGGGGCTTTTTTTTTTATAGATTTTTTGTAATTAAAATCTGGATTTAGATTTATGTCCCATTTATAGAGTTTTTGTAAGTCTACGATTTCCCTATTTTGAAAATGTGATGTAATGTTAATTATATTAAATTCTCGTGGTTAATTTACTTCCTTCTCTATTGTGAAAATAATTCTATTTCCATTCACATTTTAAATTGAATTTTCGAATTAATATTGATAGTTCAAATTAAATTCCATGATATTTCTGCAAACATGCACATCCGGAGTCTAGGTTGGAAAGAAAACCTTGGAGCAACAATAATCACGCTTGATAATTAATTATTTGAGTAAATTACAAATACATCTCTAACAACAATTTAAGATTTTTAGTATATTTTTATAAATATATAAAATTATACTTTAAAAATTTAGTAATCTATTCAAGCATTAATTTGTGAGTAGTATTTATTATTATTATTATTCTTTTAGGTTATTGAGAGCATCTTTGGTCATATGCGTGTGAACAGACGATACACCCTGTAGCCAGGCATCCGTGCACTGCTTTGGCAGTCAAAGGGACATGGATGTGCTCCTAGCTGACACCTTTGCTTGTGCCATACAAGGGCAAATTAGTAAAAGAATACTTTATATGCATAAATCAAAAAAACATTTCTTTTACTATAAGTATGCTTTTCCTGTAAATTTGGGGAATAAGCTTCGGTGGTAATTAGGATTTTCACTTTAATTTTGTACTCGATAGTTTGAAAATTACATGTATTATAGTTGAAAAATTACAAGGAGAAATATATTTCTAATTCTCAATATTTATCATTTTTTTATTTGAATCTTTATTTTTTTATTTAAGTACCCAATATTTTTCAAAACCTTAGAAAAATATATCACAAAAAATGTTTAAATTAGATTTTACATGTATAATGAAAAGAGCAACATGCTATAAATATAAATATTTTACAATTTCTTTATATGGTGACTTTGTAAAATTGTTTAATTTATGAAAATTCAAAAAATATCATTTTCAATAAAGTAATTAGGTAACCAGTCATTAATAATCTACATTCATTTTTCATAATTTTAATTATAAAAAGATGTTACTACATTAATTCATATGATTGCTATTATTTACTAATATCTTACTTGATAAGATTGAAATATTTGAAATATTAACAATACAATTGTCACTTATCATTTATTGTAAAAAAATAATCATAATTTAGGAGAATGACAAATAACAACTCAAGAGAATTTATTTAGTCAATTATAATTTTGCAACAAATGAAATTTAATTTTATTAAATATTGTGAAAAAAAAGTAAACAGATATATAAAAAGAAAATGTCATTCAACTAACATAAAATAAATATGACTTGAAAATATAAAAATTCTCCAGTATGAATTAAATCCATAACCTTAGATTTGTATAAGTCATGCATCTAACCACTAAGAAATGTCTAGCATCATATCAAATTTTGCTCTTTATACAAAGGTTAGTTAAGCCCATGTGCAAGTATTAGCATGAACCCTTGGCACATAGATGAAGAGGATGATGAAAAAGAAGGTGTACAAGATACAGACATTATTTAGATTGCCTTGAGGGAAAGGTAAGCTCAAATCTATAAAGTATAGCTGATGCCAAAATGAAAGGAGACCGTTAATGATAGGATATGACATGATTCTCGAGGATACATGTAAAAGAATATTCAAAAGTTAATGATACGACATGACATGATTCTTGGGGGTGCATGTAGAAGAATACTTATGATCAAGAAATTTTGAAAAGTGACATTTGGTTAGATCAACCAATTAAAAACACAAAAGGCCACAATATGCTAGAATAATAGGTATAAAGGGCTAAATCCAACTATAAGCTTTGAGTCCATTAATCAAATGGATTTTATTTTTTTCGCTCAAATGACAAGGTTCAAAGAGTTAAACTTATGAATAGAGATGATGAGAAAAGATTTAAAATGATAGACTTGGAGTAGAGCCTATTGGGTTGTTCTATTCGATACTAATTTTTTCCAATGAGCCCATGCATTTTAAGAAGGTCTTCACCAGGCCTAGTTGCAATAGGATCCCATCTAAGGAATCCATTAAGAAGGTCTAATATCAACTATCAATAGTAAATAGTGAAGAATGCAAGACATTTTCATCATACATTAGTAGGGTTTGATGCTATTGAGCTCCCCTACTTACTAGTTATGCATTTGAGCTTATTAGGATTGTCTACTCCTCCTCTCTACTTTATTCTCACTCAATTATCTTATATGTACCATCTTATGCCACTTCTCCTCAACCACATGCAGTTTGTATGCCCACAACACGCATATGACCTTTACATTTGAATCCATACACTTACAATAAAACAGTGACACATGGAATAATTTTTAAAATTTTAAGAATGAAGAACAAGTTTGTTGATTGCTTTAATTGCTTCAAATTACTCTTGAGCTAGATTGAGTCTTCAAACTAACAAACTCTAACATGTAGGATAAACAAATATGAGCTAGTAAGGTGCTAAAAGTGTCTCCAACACTTTGACTCTAATGCTTAAGTAAAAAAAAAAATAACATAAGGGTATGATAATTAAAATATGTGGAAGTATTAGATGCCTTACTTAGTTGGAGGGGCTTCCTATTTATAGTATTGGTATGATGCTATATTTTTAATAAGTAAATTTTCCTTCAAGATACTTTGTTCAATATAGGAAAGATTAAGTAGAGCATTTTTCTCAAAGGAGTTAAATTACTTTTCTAATGTATGCCAATCACTTTAGGTACTTTCTTATTTTGTAATTTTATTTGAACGACATGAACTCTAGGACCTCAGGCCAATTTGAGCCTATAACAAGCACCAAGTTATTGCAAGCCCCTCAAGCTTGAGAAATGAAAGAATGACAGATAGTTTACTTAATAGAGAATAATTATCTTACACTTAAGGGTATACATAGAAGGTTATTTTTTAGTCTAGGCAGATTGAACAACCGTAACGAACAATAACTTTTTTTTTATGTACTTTTATCTAGAAATGTATCCCCTTTTTTAATATGTTTGATATTTTCCTTATAATTAACCTGCTCATACGCAACAATTGTCTTACAACATGATGCATCTAAATGGTTTTAGCATAAATCTTAGTCTTAGCCTTGAACCTTTATTTTGCTCACCCTCTCGATTCGTTCATATTCTTCCAAGTCATTAAGAGTACGATGAGGATAACCTTAGCATAAGGCAATATGAGTAGCAAAATTGACAAAGTTCTCGAGGATAGGAATTGATTCAAGATAGGAATTAATCCTACACATCCTTTTTTGGTTTTGAGCTTACTCACATCATGCGTGGCTTATAGTTGATTCATTCATAAAGTAAATAAGACTAAAAAGTCTTCACATAATTTTTAAAGATATGCATACACTTCAAAAACATTGCTAAAGCTTTAAAACAATTGTTCTTTATTATTCTTTTAATTTTTAGGTATTTGCAATGATTTGATGATATAAATATATTTTTAAAAATTATGAGAGATGAAGTTATATTTTTAGGATTTTTGAGAGTCCATTCATACCAAGAAACAGTTTTAAGGTGATTTTTAATTATCTCTAATATATAGAAGACTCTCAAATATAGTATATAGAGAATAAAATGAATAAAAAAACAATACTTAAAATATAACTTATAACATATAATTTCGAGTAGTCAATAAGTGCTAGAAAAGTTGGCAAAAAAAGAAAAAGTGCTAGGAAATTTTTTAATATTATTTCAGATCTTAATAAGCTTGATGATGGACTCATTTCGATATGTAGGTATAAAATAATAGACACTAGATAGCTTGAATATCAAATAAACCTTAAAAAATGTTACAAGACGAAAATGCCCTTGACAAACTTCTGAGAAACAGATATGTAGAATCAGTCTATAGAATCAAAGCCGACCAACTCTTAAATTTCTGTTCCTCTGCTGTCATCCAGAAAGGAACCAAATCCATCTTCCTAGAACCCATCAAATATTACATATCCCTCTCCTAACTCTTATTCCAACACGTCTAACTCTTTATATATATATATATATATACAAGGCACCATCATTGCACCACACAACAAAACAGCAACATAAACAGAAAGAAACACTTGTATTCTTCATATTTTTCCCACCAAAACATGGCTGGTGTCGGCAAGAGAAGAATCGAGTTCGAAGACTTGTTGCCTGTAATGGCAAATAAGCTGGGGGGAGATGGGCTGGTGAGGGAATTGTGTAAAGGGTTCGAGCTATTAATGGACAAGGACAAACAAGTAATTACACTCGAAAGTCTGAAGAAGAACAGTGCTTTATTGGGTTTGCAAGATTTGAGACATGATGACCTTGTGAGCATGATGAGGGAAGGTGACGTTGATGGGGATGGAGCTCTCAGTCAGATGGAGTTCTGTGTTTTGATGTTTAGGTTAAGTCCTGAATTGATGGAACAGTCTCAAGTTTGGCTCGAAGGTATCATTCAGGAAGAGATCAACGGATCTTACCAGTAGTAATTAATAGTACGCTTTTCTTTTCTTTTTTTTTTTTTTATGTATTCAATTCTTTTCTTTGGTTTTCTTTTTCTTTTTTTTCTTCTTCTTCCTAAATTGCAGATACAAATTATGGAAAAATAAAATTTATAAAAAAATAATGAGAATCTCAATTGTTGTTGATTTTAGATCGATCTCTACATTTAATTCGTCCGGGTGAAATGAATGAAGTCATTTCAATATCGAGAATCTCAAATTGGTTGTTGTTTTAATGTCGGTACTGATCGAATTTACCTTGAACTTGACAAAGAGCCCGTTATTATCACATTATGTTTCAAAATGGTATTCAATGTTTCGCATTACAAGCAGAGAGCATGAATCGGACCAATGGAACTCGAAAGGAGAAGAGTTCATGATGCGAACCGCGTAACTCTAAGGCGGCCTATTATATTATTTTTGGAAATTTTATTATAGACTAAATCTAGGTGGACTGTGGACTAGACATTTTAGCCTTTAGATTTGTACAATCCGTAAGACACACACATACAAAATCAAAATCAAAATTCAAATTGAAAAGTAAGTATTGAAGATTAAATGTATAATCTTCCTTTAGTAATACTTCTATTAAAACTGATGAACATTTTAATCAACATTATTAGTATGTCATGACTATAAGCGCCATCAAGGGAATTAATAAGCTCTTATATATATAGAGAGAGGGAATTAATAAGCTCTTATATATATAGAGAGAGAGAGAGAGAGAGAGATTGATTATGAGGGAAAAAAAATAAAGGAACAAGTAGAAAGAAAGTATAACCGGATGTATTTATAATTAAGTACATAAAAATCTAAGATAAAAAATAAATAAATAAAAATTTAAGGAATATACATCCAAACCTGCATACTAGCGATAGTACCAATTTTTTAGTGCACAATAACATGAAAGAGTTCTTCTAGATCTTATAATTGAGTGAAAGATTTATTGCAATCTAAATTCACTAAAAGATTAATGGAAAAAGAATTTTGTGATATAGATGCACAAAAGCTTATGAAACAATTTATATAAAAGATTTCCTTGGAGATCAAAAAATTTTAATACCATTTCTGCCGTTTTTATTCATTCGTGTAGCATATTAAATATTCAAGATTGATCTTTTCGCAATAATCCAAGATTTTTGCATCAAAATTTGATGCAAATTTTCGTTAAATTAGCAGTATATTAGTAAGATTTCCATATGGACAGCGTGAAATAAAAACCATCAATTTATAAATCAAGATATTTCTGAACATATTTTTCATTTGGTTCATAAGATGGTCACTTATACAAATAGAAAGATCAAGAAAAATAGATAGATTATATCGTTACATATATTTTTTTTATTAACATATTTCATTCTATTTAGTATGTGGTATTTAAAACTTTATTTATAAATTGTATTAAGGTTTTTAATATTATATCTATAATAGTCATAAACATTTATGCAATTTCCGAGTAAAATCACAAAAGCTATTGAATTGAAAATATTGATAGAAATGGATGTACCCACTGCTTACCGATCTTCGCCGACCTTCGAGCACACGAGCATGATGCTCATGGGCTTCTTTGAGGCTTGGACAATAGGCCCACGATGGGTGGTTCCAGGTGCAGTGCATGTGACGGCCCATGGACAAACCATGCCAGTTACGATCAGGTGGTTGTGGACTGTAGGTACAGGCTAGAGCAGCCTTAATTAATCAAATCAAATTGAAGTTCCTTAAAGAAAAATGTGCGCATCATCCAGTTAATTCAATTTGGTAGCTATTGTTACTAGATGCTGTAGCAAGGGTGTGTAATCTATATGAGATAGCAAATGTAAGTTATGGGGTGCCAGAGTTTGCTTTAGTATGACTACTTTGAAACTTAAGTTAGTATAAAAAAAGAGAAGGATTACAGTATTGGGATTACAAAAGAGTATTTAGAGAGTCAAAATATCGATCCCTTATTTAGAGGTTTACTCTAATATTTATAGAGGGATGGATGAATTAGATAAGAAAGGTAGTTAATATTCAAAATCTCCTCTTTAACTTTGAGATTTGTGGAGAAAAATTTAAGTGAGTTACGAGGTAGTTGACTTTTTTTTTATTCCTCTGAGCTCTTTCCACTTTATAACTTGTTTATATTGTGGATTGGGTTGACCTAATTGGACTTGGTTAAGCCAACGTAGGCTCACAGGCTTAAAAATTTGGTAGCCCTTAAACGTGAAATAGATCAACTAAACTTGGAGTTTACGTCTAAGATAGCCTATCAATAATAGTCACATCTATGGGCAAGGCTATTGATTACTTGATAAGAAAAGAGAAAAAGTTTTAAGCATAATTTCATATAAAAAATAAAAAAATAATAAATTCAAGAACTATGAACACAAGCATATTTTGTAGCTAGAAAATGGCATCTTACTTCCTAGAAGAAATTGCAGGGAAACTGTAACAGGGGAGGAAGAGCTAGGGTTTCTGGAAGGGAACAGTTCGAGAGAGAATAAGGAGAAAGAGGAGTTAGGGTTTCTGAAGGGGGAAGGTTTGCGAGAGAGAGAGAGAGAGAGAGAGAGAGAGAAGCCTAAACTGATCTGACTGGATAGAAGGAAGTGGCGTGTGGCAAGAGTGAGACAGGAAGGCAGAGTGTTTCCGACTTAGGGAATGTGTGTGTGTGGAGAGAGGCGTAACAACTATGGTGAAGACGCGGCAACCGGTGGGCTATGGGTTGAGCCAGCGAGTGGACTATGGATTGGGCCAGTGATGCTGCAGTAAGGATACGGACTGAAGAAACGGCCCTGAACATAGGCTGGGTAATTCCTGTGAATTATACTAAGCCCACCACCAAATGATTCCTCCTTTATAACCTGCACATAGGTTGTTAGAATTTGTAACAAACTATAAATGTAAAAGAAAAACAGAGGAAAGGGAATAAGAAAAATTATCCATTTTATGAGTTAATTGCAGTGTCATTTTGTATCCGAATTGATATTGCAATCCCTGTTACAATTGGTATTAGAGCTTGTGTTGCGCCATGGAGACTCGTGAATCCAAGAAGCTGGATGATGCGGTGCGTAATGCGGTGAAGGAGCATACCGAGGAAGCTCTTAAACCCATTCACGATACCCTTAAAAGGATGCAAGAGTTAATGGACCAGCAGATTCTAACCATTACTGGCTTGAAGACAAGCAAATCCGATCAGCTGGATGCAACTGGCTCCACGGCAAAGGATCCTGGTAAGTTGCCTGAATCTGAGGATAGATTTGGACTAGCACTAGCACGGCCAGTAACCGTAGAAACCCACCTGCAAACAAGAGCACCTAGGGTGGATTTTCCCGTTTTTTATGGTAATAATATCAAAGACTGATTATACAAGGCTCAACAGTACTTCGAGATTGATTCTACCCTTGAAGACTGGAAGCTTAGAGTGGCTGCTATGTATTTAGAAGGTAAGGCGTTAAAGTGGTATCACTCCTACATTCAGACCCTAGAGAGTTCCCATACTATTACTTGGAGTGAGTTAGTTAAGGTACTGCAAGCAAGGTTTGGAAAAAAAGCGTATGAAGATCCAATGGCAGAGCTTAAGGAGTTACACCAAGTAAGAACCCTGCAAGACTATTTAGAGGAATTTGAGCACCTAGTAACTTAGGTTAAGCTTCCCGAAGCCTACTTGATAAGTTGTTTCCTGAGTGGACTCCACCCTACCATCCAATACCCTATACGCATGTTTAATCCCCAAACTCTGCAAGAAACCTACTCCTTGGCCAAATTACAAGAAGCAAACCTTCTCTCCACCAGTCAATACCTAAAAACTCCTCGCCTAAACACAGCACCTAATCAACCTACATCTTACACCCCCTTTCCACCCTACCGGACCCCAACTTACACCAGAACCCTACCCAACACTACTCCCCATCATAAGAACCCCCAAACACCAAGTAACACCCCAAATCATCAAACCCTACTCATCCACAAAACCGACTCACTAGAAGACTTACCCCTGAAGAACTAGAAGAAAAGAGAAGAAAAAAACAATGCTTTTGGTGTGATGAACCTTTTGGACCAGGCCATAGATGCAAAAAAAGGTTGAATATGTTACTAGTGGAAGCAGAGGAAAGCAAGGAAGACACTGAGGAGGAAGACATTCCTCCGGAGGACGTGGAAGTTGATTTTGCTAAGCTCACACTCAACGTTTTGAACCAGGATCACAAGCATCACTTAAGCAGCATGAAAGTGAGTGGATATTTCAAGAAGAGGAAGTTGAGCATATTAATTGATACTGGCAGCTCACTAAATTTCATTGATCAGCGCCTAGCCAAGGGTCTTGGATGCTCCTTAACTGGTACACCCACTCTCAATGTAACATTAGCTGATGGCATAGACTTACATAGCACTAGTAAGATTTCCAGGTTCACTTGGGAAATGCAGGGACAAGGATTTTCAGCTGAGGTATACTTGTTAACCTTATCTGGTTGTGATATGATATTAGGTGTACCATGGTTAAGGTCTTTGGGTACCATCCTTTGGAATTTCCAACACTTGACCATGAACTTTAAGTGGAACGGTCGTGAATGCGAGTTGGTTGCGGATAAGGAGCGGCTTAGGGCTATGAAGGCTGGAGAGTTGTCTAAACTAATTGAAAGAAATGGAGCGCGACATCTCTAATGTTGGATAGTCCAAGCTCTGAATGAAGAGGAAGAGAGTAGGGCATAACAGAAGCTGCAACTAGAGCTGTTGGATTTATTAGAAGAGTTCCACGATCTTTTTGAAGAACCACATGAATTGCCACCGCATATGGAATTTGACCATAAAATTCCTTTATAGGAAGATTCCAGAGTGGTCAACATTAGACCTTATAGACATTCTTCCATGCAGAAGACTGTTCTAGAGGATATGGTGAAGAAGATGCTCTTAAGTGGAATAATTAGACACAGCCACAACCCTTTCTCTTCGCTAGTTGTCTTGGTAAAGAAGAAGGACAATACTTGGCGAATGTGTGTGGATTATCGTGAGTTAAACAAACAGACTGTTAAGGATAGATTTCCCATCCTTATCATAGAAGACCTATTCGATGAGTTAAGTGGAGCTGCTTACTTTAGTAAGCTGGATTTGAGATCCGGGTATCATCAAATCCAGATGCACCTTGAAGATGTGTATAAAACCGCTTTTAAGACTCACGAGGGGCATTATGAATTTTTTGTTATGCCGTTTGGCTTGACCAATGCCCCATCCACGTTTCAAGGGCTCATGAATCAGGTTTTCAAGGTTTATCTAAGGAAATTTGTCCTAGTGTTTTTTGATGATATACTCATCTATAGTAAGAGCTTGGAGGAACATGAGGAACACTTGAAAACAGTATTACAGATTTTAAAGCAAGAGCAACTTTGTTTGAAAAGATCAAAATGCATCTTTGGGGCTACTCAATTAGAGTACTTGGGGCACATCATCACTAGGGAAGGAGTAACAACGGATCCCAAAAAGATTGAGTCCATTGTCAATTGGACTGTTCCCAAGAGTTTAAGGCAGTTAAGGGGTTTCTTGGGGTTATCTGGTTACTATAGACGGTTCATTAGAGGGTATAGTGTTATCACTAGACCCCTCACTTATTTATTGAAGAAGGATAATTTCAAGTGGAATAGTGACTGCCAAATAGCCTTTGATAGGCTGAAGGTTGCCTTGTCCAGTTCACCAGTCTTGAAACTCCCGGACTATAGCAAGGAGTTTGTAATAGAAACTGATGCTAGTGGAGAGGGAGTAGGAGCTGTTCTGATGCAAGAACACCACCCCATAGCTTAACTTAGTAAGACACTAAACAGTAGGCAGCAAGGGATGTCTGTATACGAGAAGGAACTCCTAGCCCTAGTATATGCAGTGGAGAAGTGGAGACATTACTTAATAGGGAGGCATTTTGTCATCAAGATAGATCATCAAAGTTTGAAGCACCTATTGGAGCAACGATTGGTCACTTCCAGCCAACACAAATGGTTGACTAAGCTGTTGGGAATGGACTACGAAATAAGGTACAAAAGCGGGTGCACCAATCAAGCTGCTGACGCCTTGTCCAGAATGGGACAGTTGGAACTAAAGGCAATTGCAATTAGTGCCACCACCCCAGAACTAGTAGAAGAGCTAAAACAAAGTTGGACTCTCTCTGGGGGGTATCAGCACATGCTAGATGATCTTAGGAAGGGCGAGGAATACAAGCATTTTACTCTGGATCAAGGGCTGCTGAGAAGAAAGGGAAGATGTGTTGTGGGGCCATCCGTGGAACTCAGGAGGAAACTATTAAAGATGTATGATGATGGAGTAGTAGGAGGACACTCAGGAGCTTACACTACTTATAAGAAGATTAGCTCTGTCTTCTACTGGCCCAAATTAGAACGTGACGTGAGGCAGTATGTCAAGGAGTGTGGGGTCTGCCAAAGACACAAGTTCGAACATGTGGCATTGCCAGGGTTGTTACAGCCATTGCCAGTACCAAGCAATTGTTGGGTAGATGTAACTATGGATTTCATTGAAGGGCTACCTAAGTCTAATGGACAAGAGGTGATTATGGTGATTGTGGATCGCTTGAGTAAGTAGGCCCATTTTATATCTCTCCCACATCCTTACTCAGCTCCACAAGTGGCAAGGTTATACTTGGATCATGTATACAAGTTACATGGAATGCCTGAGAGAATCACTAGCGATAGGGACCCAGTATTTGTTATCCAATTTTGGAAGGAGTTCTTCAAATTACAAGGAGTAGAGCTTAGATTGTCTACTGCATACCATCCGCAAACGGATGGTCAGACAGAAAGAGTTAATAGGTGTTTGGAGACCTATCTGAGGTGTATGACAAGTGATCATCCTAAGAAATGGGGGCAGTTTCTATCTCTAGCAGAATATTGGTACAACACCAACTATCATACTAGTGCTATGAAAACCCCCTTCGAAATCTTATACGAATACACTCCTCCACTACATCTCCCCTATATTCCTAAGGATTCCAGGAATGCTACTGTGGACACCATGCTAACAAATAGGGAAGACACACTACGCACCCTGAAGTTCCACTTGATAAGAGCTCAGAACCGGATGAAACAACAAGTTGACAAAAGGAGGTTAGATAGAGAGTTCAACATAGGGGATCAAGTGTTGCTGAAGTTACAACCCTATAAGCAGTTAAGTGTATGGAAATTAAACAATCAGAAGCTATCTCCTAAGTACTACGGACCCTACAAAATAATAGACAGAGTGGGAAAGGTGGCTTACCGGCTGGATCTACCTCGCGAAGTCAACATTCATCCCACCTTCCATGTCTCCCAGCTCAAACCCTACCACGATCAAGAAAGGAACTGCCTGCCTTCACTGCTTGCAACAGAAGAGGAAAACGAGTTAGAACCTCTTAAGATCTTGGAGCGGAAGATGATCAAAAGAGGAAACCGGGCAGACACCATGGGACTTATACTGTGGAAAGATCAACCACTCACTGACGCGACTTGGGAGTTCCTAACAGATCTACAGCTTAGGTTTCCCCATGCACCCTTGTGGACAAGGGAAATTTCAGACGTAGGGGTTGTAACAGGGGAGGAAGAGCTAGGGTTTCTGGAAGGGAACAATTCGAGAGAGAACAAGGAGAAAGAGGAGTTAGGGTTTCTAAAGGGGAAAGGTTCGCGAGAGAGAGAGAGAGAAGCCTAAACTGATTTGACTGGACAGAAGGAAGTGGCGTGTGGCAAAAGTGAGACAGGAAGGCAGAGTGTTTCTGACTTAGGGAATGTGTGTGTGTGTGGAGAGGCGTAACAGCTATGGTGAAGACGCGGCAACCGGTGGGCTATGGGTTGGGCCAGCGAGTGGACTATGGATTGGGCCAGTGATGCTGCAATAAGGATACGGGCTGAAGAAACGGCCCTGAACATAGGCTGGGTAATTCCTGTGAATTATACTAAGCCCACCACCAAATGATTCCTCCTCTGTAACCTGCACATGGGTTGTTAGAATTTGTAACCAACTATAAATGTAAAAGAAAAACAGAGGAAAGGGAATAAGAAAAATTATCCATTTTATGAGTTAATTGCAGTGTCATTTTGTATCTGAATTGATATTGCAATCCCTGTTACAAAAACCCTTTTAACTTAAAAGTGTAATTTGCTTCTTTTAAACCTACAAACGAACCTTAAAACTCCTAATCTTATGTGACCTCAAATTTTGATTTGACCATTGCTTTTATATCAACAAGATCTTCATATAAAGAGAGTCTTGATGAACTAAAAAAGAATTAACCATAAGACATTTAAACTTAATACCTTACTAAAAATATCTATCATTCTTTTTGCACCACATTATATCACATAACATTTGTTCTTATGTACACATTGAAATTATCGATCAACTTTTTTGTTTTTTTAGTTGGGCCAAAAGAACAGCTGGCTGGGCTCAGTCCAATCATTTGCGTACCACGTTGTTCACCAGAAAACTAGAGTGTACATTCATTATGCCAACTTGATGATCGATGTTCCATAAAGTGATAGTGTGCTTGTACCTACCTCACCTTTGCTGTGTTTCCTCGATTTAAGTGCCAAAAGCCTCTTAACAACGGATATTTATTTGGTCGATACCTTTACTTTTCCATAATCATCTCATGATTTGTGTTTTGAATAAGAAAAAAGGGTATAATGTTTTACCTATTGCTCCTATGCCACTTGTTGGTATTGCTATTTTACTGAATTAATACATTCTCCCTTTCGTATGTGTATATATGTGAGTGTCCACGCGTACAACAATCCAAAACATGAGGAGTTAAATGTTACATGAAACATCGTGACATTTATGTATTTATTTGATTTATTCGTCTTATAAATTAACTTTTCAATTAGCCTTAGAGTTTTCGAACACACACATTTATAAAACCATATAAATCCAATCAGATTCTCTTTTTTTTCCCCTAACTCCGTGTTCTATAATATTATTCAAAGTAAACTTGAAAACAACTCCAGTACAAGGAGAAGTTAGCACATAAACAAACTCCTTATAGAAGATCCAAAACATAGTGCACGTTAATGTTGTCCCTTTTCATTTTTGTGTTGAGAGAAGGTGTTACATCACACGGAGCAATCCAAAATTGAAGACAAAAATGTATCGGGTTCACATAGCTAGAAAGTAGCACACATATCAAACGATATACTCTACTGAAATATCGATTATAATATCACTATAAAACGGTTAATTAGAAATAATAATTATATATATATATATATATATATTTTATGTCAATGTTTGTCTCTCTTTGTTCCTTGGCCTACCTTACATCCAAACAAAACAAATAGGTAAAATGTTATAATCCGATGAACTAGAACAAAGTGCTAATTTAGAGTTTAGAGTAATGCAGTATATAACCTTTTACTTAGTCTTCGACTATGCTGAACCCAATCCTAGATTACCATAAGTGAAGGATTTTTAAGGTACAGACTAGTGTTGTAAAATATTCCTAAAAGGTATAATTAAATTTAATAATTGCAGTAACATTTAAGTAATATATATAGCTCATATTAAACCGCATAGTTAAGTGGCAAACAAAGTGGTTTGCAAGGGCACATATGCTTTCTATTTCAGTCCGGTGATAAAAGGGTTTTGATAAACGTCAGGCAATGGCACCTAGGCTCGTGGTAGGCTTTAGGGAAAGGAGGTCTTTTATGACATCCTCGGGTCGAATTCAATCCATGCTCGAGGCTCGTTGAGAATGGGTTGAGTTCTATTTGAAGAAGATCCCTCACTTCCAGAAAATAGGGCTCTATAGAGATGGAAATTAGGAGGTCAACTCATAATAATATTTCTATCTTTAGTGAGTACTTACTATGACAAATTTTTTTCCTTACTATGATAATCACTTGTACATTAGGGCACTGTCTAAATTTTATCACATAATAGCCTAGAAAAATTACACACAAAAGGATAAAAATTCAAATCAAGTTCGAATTGACGATCAAATATTTTAATAGTTCAAATAAAGAGTAAACATCATTAAAGTTATGCAAATATAAGATGAACATTATTAAAGTAATGCAAATATAAAATGGCATGATATTCAAATAAATGATGAAAATTACATAGTAAAGAATGGATGTTTTGCAATTTTGATGTGTTAGATCATCAAGATTTAGGGTCTATTTGGATTATCTTTTTTTTTTTGTCTATATCTAATCTGAATCTAATATGAAATTTAGTAATTGGAAAATTATCTCATCTAAATTTTATCTCAATAATTATGATAAAAATGGTAATTATAAAATAAAAATTTACGTACTTTTAAGAAGAAAGGATTTAAAAAATCTTATATTTTATATAGTAGAAAATGAGATATTAATTAGTGTTTTGTAAAAATAAATAAAATAATGAATAAATAAGCCAAATTTTGTAATGATATATTAGGTATTTAATTTTTTAAAAGGGGTATATATATATATTTTTATTTTCATCTTTTTTTGACATTTTACTCTTATCAAATACACATATTTGAGTAGATATTGGATGAGCAAAAATAAAGATAAACCAAACAAGTTTTTAATGACATTATACTTGAGCCAAATTATCATGTTATATTTGAATAACTAAAAGGTTTCATTCTCTTTTTGAATTATTAAAAAATTTTATTCTTTATTTAAATTTAATTTTACATATTTATCATTTGATATGTAATTTTTCTTATAACTAACTTGTAGTAAAATACTCCTTGTTATTGTAGTAACAGGTTTAAACTAACAAATTCAAAAGTGTTGGATATAGTAGAACGGCAAGATACATTTCACAAGATATTTTATATTACAAATTTAAAGTGTTCCTCTTGTTATAAGCTATTGCTACAGGAGAGGGGGAAAAAATTAAGTAGTTATAAACCGGCCAAGGAGTATTTTATGATAAAAATCGATATCGGCCTCACTTGCTTGATTTTCTTGTAGTGGCTGTTTTGATTTTTTTTTTTTTTCATCATGCAATTAGATTTCTACATCTCACGAGAAGATCCACTCCAGTAGACTAGGGTTTTATCGAGTTAACGGAGTCCTGGAATAAAGCTGGTTGGTATATGTAAAGCCCCCATGACTCGATATGTGAATTTTGTGTGTGTGGCGTCCTTTTCGATGCTATGTGGTTATCATTGACATTGAGGTCGGTGACATGAGGATTTTCTTTGCATCGTCACAGATTTGCAATCGAAGGAAATAGAAATACTTTGTCGAATTGAGAATATAAAAAATGTCTACATTTTAAATAATAAAAATACATTATAGTGAAAGTTTATAATAAATTTAAGATAATATTTTCTTATTAAGCTCAAAGTTCAAAAATTATTTATCAATTTATTAAAATTAAAACAAAATTATTTATAATATTTTAAATATTTTCCATACCAAAGATGGTTTTCAATATTTAAGATAAAGATTAAAATTTTAAAGATCTAACTTTTACATAAACTTTCTGTAGATTTTGTATTAGTAAATAGGGCATCATATCACCCCACCCCCACCCCAGTCCCCCTTCTCTCCGATCTTTCCACATTTTTTCTCTCAATTTTTATTTTTTGGGTTTGCTCTTAATTTATCATTAGCATAAAGAATTTCCAAACAGAGTGTTGGGTCGGGGCCCGTATACAATCCCATGAATAAATCATGAAAACAAACCCTTTCCTCACTTTACATTACATGCTGAAACTAATCAGCTAAAAAACAACATGCAGTACATGTCCTTGTACGTGTAACTTTAATTTGATACCTACCATGTCCCCCCATATCCCTTTATACAATAATGATGCAACATGCATGCATCCCCCCCTTTCCAAACCCCCACAAGTGGTCCTGCACAAAACCCCACCCAGCCAATCAACATCCCTCAATAATACCCAGAACTAGTGGTGGTGGTGGTGCTCGCACTCGGCCGGAATCACGGGGAACCTAGCCGTATCAGTGCAATAGTCGTACACCATGTGATTAGTCCGCACCCAAATCAGCTGATGGCTCTGATGAATGCTCAGCTCCGACATTGTGGGCTCGTCCCACCAGTACCTCTTTTCCCCACTGCTGCTGCACCTCTTGGAATTTTCGGTATCCGCCACGGACACGGGACACTCGCATCCATTGATGTCAAAGCCAGTGTACGAGGCAACGAAGGGTGCATGACTCCAGTCAGTCTTGACCCGACCGCCTTGCGTAGCCCAGTCATCCGCATTCCATATTGAACTGTACACTCCCATGGCTTGATCTTTTGGGAATGGAATTCCCCTGTGCTCCATATTGGTGTGCACACGAATTGGGGTCTCATCAACCATGAATCTAAAAATCAATCAATCAATCAGCACACCTATGTGGAAACAATTATTATTGTTTTCGTTTGTAAATTAGTGGTGACGTAAACGGCCTAAAATAAAATTTCGCATTTGATTATACACTTCATTAAAAAAAAAATCTCGAATACCCATCAATGATGAAAGTGGCATACAGATATAAATGTACAAAAAGATTAGGGGAAGAAATAGCTGTGCAGCAGCAGCACAATAGGAACATGACAAGTTACGAATTAATATTAATAAAACATATAACATACTTCCCAAAATCCGTACGCTGTGGTGGTTGCTACTTGCCAAAACCATTGCCTGGTAGTCGGCAGAATTATTGGCAACATGAGTCCATACGTCTGCCTTATTTTTGGTAGATTACGTATTCCAAAGATTCTTTCTCCTTTTACAGGGGATTTAATTTGTTTCTAGCGGAGCTTTGTCTCCTAATTGACAGTCTGATAGAACCACTTTAGATTCTCGTAAATCTCACTGATCCATTGATTATTATTCTAATTATAGTTGACGAAATAAGTCTATGTAATACTATACGTGTCACTGTTTATTATTGGACTCGTTTAGAATGTCTAATTGGCCGACAAATTTAATGAAAAAGATATTATATATTAAATTTATAAAGCTTCTTTTTACCTGTTAATATGATGGTAAAAATAATATGCTAAATTACATATTCACGAGTCCCTGTTCTTTTTTTTTTTTTTTTTCAATTTTTCAAACTCTAGGGAAAATAAAAGCTGAGAGGTTGCTTACAAGACTTGGCGCTGGTTCCAGAGGAAGGAGTAGGAGTGGAAGTCCTTGGTGGGGTCGAACCAAAGGTCCATTCTCTGTTCTCTGTTCCCTACACCGTTCACGTACACGTTTGTTTGGACCAAGTAAGGTTCGCCACTAGTGTTCCCTAGGAACTCAAAATCAAACTCATTGTGGTTTGATCCATCCGATGACATCTGCAAAATATTTATTCATTAAAAAAAGAAAAAATCATCAAATAATACTGGTAGTAAAACTAAATATCAAACACCCACAAGGAAATTGCACATATATCCAAACCACTGATCCGATATAGCCATACCCTTCAAACCGTGACTAGAGCCCAAACGGGTTTGGCTATTTTAGCAAACAGCTTTAGGATTTGTTTCCATGGTTGAGAGTATATACCATAACTTATTAGTATACAAAGTCAATGATTTATTAATTGACAAAGTTTAGAAACATACGGAGAAATGCAATTATTGATGAATAGATGGAAAACCAATCAATATCAAGAGGGTTATAGTCATCAGCATATGCTTAAGATTCACGTGATCGTATTGGTAAATTAAGCCATATGAATAAAAATCAAAATGATTGGCCACAAAAAAAAAAAGAATAAAAAATAAAAATGTTCACGAGATGGATAAGAATCCAACATTAATTTGTCTGCAACTGCAAACATGTCAACAGCATTGAATTCTCAACGACAAATAATTATAGACTCGGGACCCAGGATAAGATTTAACAGCTACACTACACTACACACATTTACGTTTAAAATTAGACTTACACGTATATACACAGTAGATAATTTATACAAGGGTATTAACTTCTAGTGTATTTTCTTGTTAAGATTTAAAGAAACTTTTTACACTACTCGCTGTTAATTATATAGTTAATATAGAAGCGTACAAAGATTTTACACATTTATTAAGTATCTCGAGACAGAAAAATGGTGAATGATTTACATAGATATTGAGCTCAAGGAGGTAAAGAGTTATAGTGAATGAATGTTACTCACGTAGAAAGCAGTAACAGTCCCAGCAGAGTCTCCTTCCACAAGCTTAATCTGGACAGTCACTTTGCCGAACATATATTTGCTTTTGGATGAAAACCCAGCTCCTGATTTCATTAAAAATACAGAACAAATCATTAGGTGTCATTTTACACATGTTCAACAAATATTGCCTTATTTGGTAAATTTATTAAGGAAAATACAGGTACCTCCAGTTGAAAAATAGAAAGTTTCCCAGTGTACTGGTGCACTTTTACTAAATTTAATATGTAGGAGTCTTAATAAATGGATTATCTTGATTTTTTCAAAAGTAAAATTTTGATTAAGAGTTTGAAAACTCTTAGGTAAATCCATACAGGGACTGATGCTGATGCATGATGCATGTTAGTAGGGGAAAAGATCGCTTTTTTTCCCCCCATCAAAATTGATTAATGACATTGGAAATATGAAAATCTTAAGTTATCATCGCTAGGATTATTACCAGAAGAATTATCAAGCTTGAGTTTAAGAACTTCTCCTTCATAAGAAAAGTGATCCAGAGCCCAGTTTGGCTGAAATAGCTCTTCGAATTTTGCACAACTTGCCAGACCCACCAATACTAGACCCATTAGAACCCTGACTGAAATTGACATTTTTGTTTCAAACCCGGCCATGAAATTAGAAACTTACACACACACACACAGAAGTAGAAGAAGTAGAAGTCGACAAGTAAGCTAAGAAGAAGCAGTAGCAATGCTTTGCCATACAAAATAGTCTCCTTTTATAGCCAAATTGTATTCGCTTTTAAAATCTCCTCGTCCGTACAACATGCCCCGTCTTCTTATATTTTATAAATGCTAATAGATAAATATCAACACTCGTATGTATAAATAATTAATGATAAATACTAATAGCATCTATATCTGTATATATTATATATATATTTTTAAAATACTATTATTTATATTTTATAAATAATAAATACGTTTTAAAACTTTATTAATTTTTGTATTGAAAAGTTAGTCGAGCATGGGCAAGCCTTTGTTGACTGGGTGCCAGATGTACAGCCACGTCTTCTTTATCAGATTGCTATAAATGGGTAAAGGAATTCATGAGAAATTAAAGTTTGAAGAAATTAAAAATGTAGCCGTTACTGTGGACTATTCGATTAGCTGGCCAAAGCTGATCACTGTGGGCACGAAATTCGACAAGTCTCTGTCCTAAAAGGGTGGATGCAGGGATCTCACCAATTGGGAAGAGCCACATGGACAAGATACAGCTGTTTGGGGGGTCTTCCAGTTGTCAGTGGCTGCAAGGAGTTAAAGGACCTCATCTTTAGTTCCGTCGGAGGTTTGCTTTTGCAAAACGTGACTGGCTCGCGCGAGTATGGAAGCTCTCATGCGGTGACGCGAAATGAGAATGATTAGGTGCCACCAGCTGGTGCTGGGATTTAGTATCATGCTCGTGACTCGTGAGTAGAGGAAGGGCCTGTTGCACGGTTTCCCAGAAAAATCAATGGAGATAATTGTTTTCGGAAATTTTAAACATAGAGATGGGGCGGGGGACATGAAAAATATATATATTATTATTTTAAAAATAATCACTAAATATACTAATATTAAAAGTATCCTTAAATTATGTTACTGGCTTAAAACTGACATTGAAGCATTAATGTTAGAGTAAATTTTAAAATTAGTAGTTTAATTGTTGATTTCATTTTTAAGTAAAATCGACGGTTGAATTACCGTTTTTTTTATAACTTATAACACTTACAATGAAATCGACACTTCAACTATCGATTTTAGTTCAACTTAAAATGTAAAGCTGAAGTACCGATTTCAAGTAATATACTTTTGGGATTTCTTTCGTGCCTAAGAAAGCCATTGAGGCAAATTTGGAACGGATTATATAAAATTTAAACTCAACCTGATATCCAATAGAGAATCATAGAACCCAATCTATAGAGTTTTATCATGATACTAGAATCAACCCTTGTAAGGTTTTTGCAAACCCAATTACAATCCATTATTTGCTTTTTAAAAATCAAAATTCAAAAACAAAATGTTCTTTTTCTTACTATACAAACAAAAAAAGTAAACAACAAAACACAAACAAGAGAAAAAAAAAAATCAAAATAGTGAGGCCTAACAGTGTTGTGCATGGTTTATATATTTTTATTTTAATTATTAATTTTTTCAATTATATACACAATAGACTTTAAATTTTATTACATATGTATTGATTATTTTTAACATGTTCAGTTTCCCACAGAGTATTTTTTACGTCCTAAAGGCCAACCCGAAACTCTATAGGGTTTTTACCAAATTAGGCGAGTTGAATACCTTATAATAATCCATCCGATGATATCCCTATTTGTACTTAATATATTTTAGTGATTATTTTTAAAAATAATAATATTTTTTCCTTATCTTGAAGGGATGAGGTATAACAAATGTATAATCAATTCAACTTTAATAATGGTGGAGAAATAATTAAGTAAACCCCTGTATAACTATAACTATTTCTATTATCATCTTCTATTCATTCAAAAATTTGCAATAGCTTTTATATTTGTCATAAATATTATATCGAAACTCTCATATAATTTATAAGTAAAATCATGGGCACTATAAATTGAATAGAAGATGTTGATAAAATAGATATATCCGAACATAAATGGTGAAAACTATTATATAAATATATACCTAGTAAGTACTATAATGAATATAGACAATATTGAGCAAATTATTTTATTGGTGATAGACTACAAATCTAAATATCTGTAAAATCTATAGTAAAATGTGAGTATCGATGAAGGTGGAAATAATTAGCATGAGGAAAGTTTTTAAACTAGGTAAGAAGGAGAAAAGCATAAATGGCACCGATACACTTTATGAATATATTAGTAGTAAGTAGATACCAATAAAATTTTAACATATTCATATATAAATTGCTGTTTTCCTAAAAATAAATAATATCATTATTACATATTTAAATATATCGGTATTTAGCTACCACTTATCCAAACACATAAATTAATGTATCAATGAATCTTTTTACGATAAAAAAGTGGCAGATTGGTCCACTAAAATTATTGCTTTTTTATCATTATTTCCACCATTTAGATCTATTTTCTTCTTTTGTGTTTTTTATTTTTATTTTTTAAAATAATTATTGACTCGTTTCACCACTTGAATTCAAACATCAAGAAATATTTGAGATATTACTTGTGAATTAGCTTGTATTATTAGAGTGCTCATGGTGCAAGTTCATCATCTTGCTTAGCATATGGAGTAACAATTTTATTGAATTTCTATGCCAAGTAGAAAATAGCAATTCCTTTGAAGAACCTAACTAATAACTATTTCTTGATTCTTTTCTAGTTACCATCCATTGAACCATAACCAACCTGGTGGAATCACCTTGATCCATGTGACTAGTTAATCATCAAATCACTTAACTATCAAACTAACTTGACTTAATGAACCACTTAATCATAGAGCCACTTGGAGAAAGTATTTGATCATGCAAGTTTCGTCTAGTGGGTCAATCATAGGTCACAAGCTGTATTCGATTGAGTGGGTTTTTAATGGCTCAAGTAGTGGATAGTAAGGTTTTTGGAGGGATTGACAAAGGCTAGGATTGGTTGATTAGGATTTGGGAGGATTCGAACTAAGATTTAAGGTTAACAATTTTAAACTAATCATTAACATATTGTTTATATCATTTTTAATCTAACTAAATAAAATATTAGCTATTACTCGTTTATTACTTTCTTTAAGAATGGCAACTTTTTTCCTATCTTATTCCATATCACGAATCAAAGAGATTGTTAGAATTCTATGACGACTCGATAAACTCTAGATTGTGGGTTTTCTCACTCCTGCAATACTCTATGGTGTACTTTATATACCAATCTTTTCACAGACTATCTTGTGTAATTTTCAATAGATGTTCAATCTTTCTTATTCGGCAGTTTTTTAACCCCTTATTGAAGTTTTTAGTGTGGAGTTGTTTTGCTCATGTCTTCTCTCTTATTTCTCCTTTTTTTTTATTGTTTCATGTGATTTGACCTTGATTATGCATGTTGTATAATCTAACAAATTAGTCTTGATGTTTGGTTTGTTGGACTTGTGATTGCTTTCACCTTAACATAAGTTATTGATTGCTCTTATTGCCTATAATCGGTGTTGTGTTGGATCAAGTGTGCGAACTTATGAACTCTAACCTGTAAAATGAATAAATGTGAGCTATTAAGGTGTCAAAGGTGTCTTCAGCACTTAGACTCTAACGCTTAAGTCAGAGAAGCAGTGTGTAGGTATGGAAATTAGAACATGTGGGGAGTATCAAATGCCTTACCTGGTTAGAGAGACTTCTTATTTATAGTATTAACATGATATTATATTTTAGGCAAGTAAATCTTATTAAAAATCCCCGGTTTACTCTAGGAAGGATTCAATAGATTGTCTTATTTAAAGGAGTTTGATTACTTTCTTAATTTATTCCAATAAACTTAGATACTTTCCTCTTTTGTGATTTTATTTAGATGAGGTGAGCTCTTGGGCCTTAAGCCAATTCGGGCCTATAACAGAAGTGATATAATGTAAAATTATAAATATAAATATTTGAAAGTTAGTGATCACATTGATATGAAAAATCTTATGTAAACAAAACCAAATATGCATAGTTTGTCATAGCAATAAGTTCTACCTATATAAATATGGTCATGGGACATAATTGCCTTGGACCTAAACCTGAAATCGACCGTTTTGGGTCCCTAAAATGGGAAACTGGCCTTAGAACTATGGGACCTAGTTTCGAGTTGGGTCTAACGACCTACTAATTCATGGGGTCAGTTCTCGATCCGTTAAACGGCCTTAATTTTTTTTCAAATTAAAAAAGCTATATGTTCAAAACTCTTAATAGTTTTTAATCCATTTTATAAGAACTTGAAAAAGATTTACATTTATTTATGTAGAACCACACTCGAATACGGTTATCATCTTAACAATGTAGGACAAAAGTTTACAAAAGAAAATCGAAAAATAAAAGTTAGTTTTAATCCTAGATTAATAAGGAATGAAAATATTTTCTTATTAAAATTTATAAATATCCAATCACATATACTTATTTGATATATTTATTTCTTATATTGTTAATAATAATAATATATTAAATATTGTGAATGGAAATTAATTTTTGCTATTTTACATGAAATTAGTTCAAAATTTTTATATTATTTTAATTTTATTTTTTTTTAATTTTTTTTTTTTTGCAGGCCGAAATTGTCAATTCCTACGAGTCTAATGGATTGACTCTCCACTAATTTGTGGAGTCGATGATTCCACAACGGATCAAGAATCATATCGCCTATTTATGGTTTTGGGTCAAAACCGGCTCGATCGATTTTGAGCTGGTTTGTGATTTCGATCCATCTCATGACCGGCTTTTGAGCAATGAATCTCATTTTGTGATCACCATAATGAGCAAATAGATACTCGTGAATGAATTAAACAAGGCTGCAATATATTGAAATTAATTTGTTAGTCTTGCATTTCGAGTTTAGATTGAGTTTTTATTTGCTTAGTTGATTTATTGAAGTAAAATGTGTTTAACTCGTATTGAATTCGGGAGCCTACTAGCTAGAATGATAATGCTTTTAAATGTAAAGTATAATAGATATACATATAAAGAATCTCGATAAAAAGAATAATAAGGAAATACAATAAACATAAATCATGGTATAGTTTGAAAATTGGAAATTTCAAATAAATGTGATTATTTAATCAAGTATCAACTTTAGGTTATAAGTTCAGTTAATTTGATTAAATTTCTATTATATTTGTCAAGTTAAATTATATGTATCAATGATATTGTAAAATTTGGTTTATGGTATTTTGCACATGCTAAAATATTATGATGCCTAGAATTTGGAATTTGTGAAATACAAAAATTAGGTTTTAAGCAAAGATAAAATTAAAAATGAAAATGTACCATATACACCCTATAATAATAGGTGTAAATATTTATAATTTGGGTATTGTATAAATCTTACAATAGTAGGTGTAAATATTTGCAATCTAAATATATCATGTAATACTCAGCTTGAAACTAAAATAACAATATAGAGTCCATACATTATAAGTTTTAAAATCCACTTCTAGATTAAAAGTTTGAGCTAAATACAATATTAGGGGTTAATATTTCTGAAAAAAAAAAACTGGTTTGCCTCGACCTATTTTGGGCATTTTGAAATTGTTCGCCTTTGCATTTCCCCCTTCTTGTTTTCTATTTCTTATATTTTTACTCGAAGCTTCCTAGATTGATCATGAAACCAATTTCAAATATAACATATAGTATTTATACTTAAGATTTTATTAACAAGTGCCTCATAATATTAATTAAGCACAACTATTAACTATTGATGAAGTATACAATTTTAAAGATTACAGATTATATGGGAGAAACAATTGAATTAGAGTCCACACAATCTTTTTTTTTTTTTTATCAATAATTGCACGTATGAACATTTATACAGGCGTTTTATTAGAAATTCCACCTATTTTGTACCCATGGATTGTATAGCCTTTTTTCATCGCAGGACACGACAGAAATAATTGAGGAGCGTGGGAAATGAGGGTTGGCACTTTATGCCATCTTTGCTTTACCTTTTGCTGACGGAAGAAAGCAAACTATTCCAATATCAAGTCTCTTTAAAGTTGGGGTTTTAAATTCCATTTCCATTTCTACTTCATGCATTATTGTTTGTATACCTCCTCTCGTTTTTGAGATGCGTGCCTTCCCATCTCGAGACTTTCTTCTTCCTTTACATTTTATTTGTTTGTTTGTTTCAAGATCTAAGGAATATCAAACAAAAACAATGTGACAAGCCCCCGACTTATTTTATTTATATTTTAGGGAGTGTTTCTTTTTGGGTAAATATGTTACGAATACTTTCTCCAAAAATCCAACGTGTTCTACTCGAAAAACACTATATATATTGATATTTGAAAGTTGAGCAAAGATTCCATTTGCTTTTACAGATTTTATAACCATATTGCCAATTCCTTCAGCTTTTTCCTCTGTTTGGTAGATAATAGACAATACAAAACTAGTAGTAGTGTATGTATTCAGGATACTTGTGTATGATATATTGATGTATATTATTTACATAGAAATATATATATTAGTTACACAACTTATAAAAGAAAATGAAGAATATATCATTTATATAAATATATATATATATTAGTTATATGACTTATAGAAGTAGATAAATAGATCAAGTATTATTACGACAGTTTTGTTAGGGTCGACGCACAAAAAAATAATGAAGTAAAGAAGAAAAATAAAGATACAAGATTTTATCCTGGTTCACCTGTTAATTAAGACTATATTCAGCAGAAAATTCTATTATAATTAACACCTCGCTCTCTCTCGTTACATCATGCAATTACAAGTAAATATATATATATATAGTAACGGCTATTCATAGGTTAAAACCCAAACTTTTAATAAACAAATATAGATTTAAATACTAAAAGAGTCATTTGGTGTCTAGGAGGCGCTGCTCCCTTGAGATCCTTGTCAGGGCGGCTTCCCCAGACCCCCGCCTGCTCAACGCGGCGTGAAACTCATGTGCTTTCCTGTCGTAGGGGAGTATAAGCCACATCCGAACAAGTTTTCACAAAATTTAAAAAGTTAAAAAGACAAACCAATGGTTTAAACTTTCTTGATGTTTTACAATACTAACCCTCTATCAAAATTCAAACCTTTTATTGCAAAAATAAGGATTATATAGTATCAAAATGGTGGCATCCCTAATGTAGATAGATTCTCACTAAATGTCTACGTAAAAAGTTGATGTAAGATAAGTCAATGGAAGCGATAATTGGCAAGCAAACCTAAGCTATGGTCAATCAATATGGGTAAGTTAGAGAGTAAACAGCATCTCATGAAGATTTGGTGGACCAAACCTTGAGGATTATCAAGAAGTTGAGAAATAGTTGCATCAAGTGCCACTTATCTAGGTAGGGCATGGATACGTGTACTTAGGACCACCCACCGATGGCTAACTATAGGAGTTGCAAAATCTCAATGAGATGGCTTATAGACTTGGCACCACCATTAGGTTTGTTTATGGAAAACTTGAAATATCGGGATTTTGGATTTGAATATCGGTGGTTGATGCTATATTGATAAATTGGGTGTACTGGTCCCTAACTAAGTAATGTGTGTTCGGTTGATAATCGACTACTAATAGTCGAGTGCTGGGAAGTTAATATGAGATGGATGGATGAAAATAAAAATAACAATAATAATATATTAATTTTTTTTGTTTATTCTAAATATTACTTAACAAAATAATATTGTTTAATTGTTATATTTTTTAAATGTATCAGATTTGTAAGCATAGACTTATGATAATGAAAATGTAATATTGATTGGATATGTGATTATAAAAATGATAGAAATTTTCATATTTAAAATCAGTGATAACAAATTTATAAATATTGTGATCAATAATGATGAATCTATGGATTTAAATCGGTGAAGAGAAAGGAAAGAACTAGCCACGCCTTTTACAGTAGCTTTTGTTATGGAGTTTCAAGGGAGAGAGAGTAAATGATTAGTTTAGACAATGTATTTAAAAAAAAATTGAAAGTACTTGAGCCTGTACTATTATTATCCCAATATATGATAATGGTTCTTATATTAAAGGTGCTAATTTGCATTATTTTAAAAAGTTAAAACACTAAAACGAAGGAGACTAAAGTTTGGACAAAAAAAAAAGTAAAAGCACATCTGCTGCTACTGTCATTAATCCGTGGGATGCATCATCAAGAAATGACATACCCTATCCAACATCACACCGCACAACCACCAACCACCAACCTCCACCCCACCCTCCCGGGGCCCAATAATTACGTGTCTTGTATCCACGCGGACTTTCGATATCACCATATCCATAGCCATCATTTTTTTTCCTTGTAATTATATTTGCTCCAGCGTTACAAATAGAAATTAGATGGTTAAAACTTTCATATTAAATATAAAAAAAAAGTAATAATATTTCTTTTGCTAGTAATAAAAATATTAATATCATCCTATCTTTGTCAGACGAACAGATCAGCATAAGGCCTAGTGTGTGACGTTGAGCTGTCAATCATGCCTTCTTATACCTGAAAAGTCCTCTGATCCATTCCATTATAGCCATAAAAAGGATCCACGTACCGGTACGGCAATTTTGTATTTTCTACTACCGTAGGAGAATATTATAGAATTGTAAAACATTATTTAAATGTCGATAATGTTATCGATGTACATCTTATACTAATTGTGAAGCGGTTAATATTCTGTCCCAACATTAATCAAAATAAGTTTTCTTATATAGGATTTATCGATTAGTCTTTATATATTGTGGAATACATTTGGTGTTCGTGATCATTGTAGTTCCTAATGTATGGGTCCACTTCTGTTGGACGCTCAAGAGCTGCATGCAACTAGTGAAATGCTCCAGGTGCCTACATTGGAAAGAGAAAGCAAGGGTCTAATCTAAAGTAGTGTTTGTCTAGACTGGCTGAGAAACTTGTGTCCCCCTCTTGGGTTTTGGCATTTTTTTTTTTCAATTTTATATCATAAACTCTTAAAAATGTGCCCAATTGGGTTTTTATTTATCAACATTACCACCTCAGATAGCTTTTTCTTACTTATATATCATCCAACAAGTATGTTTTGATGAATAACGTTGCCACATGTAAAAAAAAAAGGGACATGAATCCATCTACACAAGGTGTTAACCAGAAGAAAGAAAACATGTGTATGTCCAATTGAATATATGATCTAGCCAGTATTAGAATTGAATTGAGTATTGACATGTGGCTATATTGAATAGTAATGCTAGGGAGTAAAAGTTTAATAGAGTAGGACACTTAACAATATGAAAATTTAAGTATAAAATCAAAAAAATATTTAAAAAATTTATGTAAAATAAAGATAATATGTTATAACACATATAATGATAAAAGCTAATTAAGAATCATAGACTCGATACAAGCGTATCCTTCCCTTGAGATCATTCTTGATCCCATGTAAAGGAATAAAATGTTCCTCCATCTATTGATTAATCCAAAGGGTTTTGTAAAAGCACTATATTTTATTGTCACGACACAGCAAAAAAAGGCCACCAAGATGGTAGTATATACTAATATTTTGACAACAAAGGGACTTGAGAGGCTAATATAACTAAATTTATAGAGAGAAAGGGATGAAAACTAACTCAAGGGCAGAGCAACACGAACATTGTGGTTATTAAATAGTTTATGATAATGGTAGCAAAGAGCAAAGAGTCATTATATATTATCCACTTTTGGGTATAAGAATCACTTAATAGGATTGAATTACATGGTAAGCTAATTAGAAATAATAAATATTTAGCTTTGTAGAACAATAAGTTTATAAATATTAATATCTAATAAGTACTATGTGTACTTCAACAATAAAAAAAAATCTAACAAAGAATATGCTTACATACACGAAATTGATTTCAATTAATAAGCTATATAAGAAGCTAAACTTGAACTAGCTAATTGCATCAACCAATCTAGGATCCATCATTTTCACTATGCACTAGAAGTAGATGCGGATCAAATTGGTTTTGTTTTAGATTTTTTTCAAATTATAAAATTTTGATTTGGTTTCGGATTAAATCATTTTTTTTCTAAAAAAGTATATTTGTTTAATATATAATTTCATATAAGTAGTATTAAATTTATTTAATAATAATATATATTAATATCATATAAGAAATAAATAAAACCAATATTCAAGCAATAAAAATATTTTAAATATATAATATAACTAATTATTCCTTAAGCTAGTATGAATATGAATTTTGAGTTAACCTATATACATATTTACTAGAGATTATGTTCATAAAATTTAAATGTATATATTTTTTACTAAATGTAAACTAAAAATTCTTTTAATTGTTACATTATAATAAAAAAAAATTAGTTACAAGTAAAATATCATTATGTTTGTTTCAAAAGGTTTGATTCAATTTAATGGTTTGGTTAGAATTATCCCTCCAGACCGATCATAAGTTTTTTGTTTGGTTTAGATTGAAAAATTTTCAAACCAAATTGCAATAAAATAAAAAATGAAAAAACATAGTTTTGGTTTGGTTTGTGAATTGGTTTGATTTAATCAATTTTTTTTACCCATCCTTACTATGCACTCTTATAATAGATACTTCTTTTGAAAATATAATATAATAGTTGAAAATTCTTTAAGCCTTTCTACTAGTGGAATATCTTACAAACTTTCAATTTCTCAAGAGTGCTTCTTACTAGTGATACTCAACTTTAGTAGTGCTATATACACTCTTGTAATACCCTTGGATATCTTGTAGTCTTTGCTTCTACTTATATAGTAGACCAGCTTCTCTAGTCATAAAATGATCCAAATATGCAATAACTATAATATGTTTCTTTCTTGAATTATAAGATTTTGAAAGTATATTGATTATCGATTTAAAATATAGTTTAAGGAAGCCTTTGATTTAAAAAAATATGTAGCCTTGCTAACATGGAAGATATTTGAACTAATTCCTTTTGAAAGACAAGTTCAACTAGAGCTTTCCATGAAAAAGATATTGATAGATGTACTTTTCATTTATAAGAATGATTTTTACTAAATTTGAACATAACAAATCTCTCTAATTTTCTTTAACAAAATATATTCATACAAAGGATACATGCAATGCTTATTATTTCAAAATTACTCTATTTAACTTAGTAAAGCTTTCAAAAAATTTGCTTTAGGCTTTTTTAAAAGCCCATTATACATTATTCCTTAGCCGTAAAAAAATTTCCTTTCATTATTTAATTTCTAAGAATTACTTAAGGAGTCTCAAGATTAACCATTGATAACAAGGTTTATTTTATTTTTTTCAAATACATTACCTAAATTTACTTAATTAGTAAGAGTTAGATCTTCTAATCTTAATATACTAGATTTTCTTATTTTATTTCTACCATCTCTAGCAACACCAAAAATAATATATTATAATAATAATATACTTCATTAAAGACCGGTTAGTCACAAGTTAAAATTCATAAAATTTTAAGTAGGTTCTTCACATGCAAATGTATTGAAAACACTTCCCTATCCGATCCAAAGAAGCTTGAGTCTCAAAAGCATCCTCCTCAGTCCTGCCCCCTTCCAATTCCCAAAATACCTAATCCCTATTCCAATTGTCCTGGTCCCATCTCGTACACGAGATATTTATTTTCGTGCTTTCCCTAGTGGTGATGCTTGAACAGCTGGACCTTTTTGTTTAAAAATTAAAGTGCTTCTAAATTGCATCCATCTGTCGCCCTGTAACACTAGGTATTATAACCCAAAACCCTACGCATCGAGATGTAGTTCCAGTTATTATAATGTCTTATAAGTCCCATTTTTACAAGTAAAATAATTAAAAAAATAAGCTTCTTGTTTTTGTTTTTAGAGCTGCTTAGTAGAGCAAGTTAAGCCTTCGTTCTTATGTTAAGCTTCCCGGTTTATTGGTTCAAGTTGCTTAAATAAAGTTCCTTAGACTAGATTTACACGAGAAGAAGTATCCCATTAAAATTACCCTTAAAACTATAATATATAAAAATGTAATTCTACGCAGATCCCTTTTCTTATATAAACTTTCCTTTTCTTTTTTATGTGTCAATTCGTCGAGGATAAATGGTCAAACATCTACGTACCTTTAACTCATACCATAACATTTCGAAAGAGAAACAACAAAATTCAAGTAGTAATGAGGATGTTTCATTATGGCGACTGTTGCTTGCACGCACAAACTTCCCTGATTGGTACTGACGGGTATGGACATGACACTGATGCACAGGCAATAGTAAAAAGCCAACAAACCTGGGGGCCTGTAATGATGGCTGCAGTTCAATTTATGTATGTGGATACTTGTCCCGTCTATGTGGCTCCTTCTTTATATTGGGATTGAATCATTATTCACCTTGCCCTCATTGTTCATATGGGAAACCCTCCCATTCAACCCTTTTTTTTTATATTATTTTATGATTATTTTTTAAAATAAAAATTAAGTATACATGGTTGTATCTTGTATCAGGAAAGACCAAGCTGCTAGGTAGTTGTTTCTGCCAAATGTATTTCAACAGGATAACTTAAGTTTGTATATATCTACGTAAATTTTGAAACAATAAAGACATTCTTAAATATGTTTTATTATATATATCTCAACTCTTATATTATTTATATTCGATCTTTTTTTTTTATAGTATTGAGATAAATCATGACTTAAAATAAAAATTTTAATTTAAATCTTTAAAAATTCATAAATTAATCTCTCACCGTTAGAATCTTGTTCTTCAAAATCTTTAGTGTGAGATTCTTTTCAAAATGCTATTTTAGCGACTTGTTTAAGCAATTGTCCCTATTTTTCTATACGGGATCATGAACATGGCTTATCAGTGATTGGATTTGAAATAGGCCGAAGTAGGGCACTCGAGCTCTCACATGATTCAAATGTCCCCCAATTTCCAAGCTGAAGCTAAACCAGTGGACTTGGAATTCCAGGCCCTTCACGTCACGTGCACACCATTGTCACCGCGCCCCAACGCAACTCCCCAACCTCTCTCTCTCTCGCACACAACACAAAAGAGGCACACAAAAACTCAAGAGACACACGCCCCCCACCGGGCCACTACACTGATCGTGTAACTTGTAACACCCTGGAAACAGCAAAACTAGTTCTGCACATGATTCCTGCTAGGCCAGTGGGCCCTAAATCCATTCTTGGCATTTAGCATTTGGGGTTGTGTAACTTTTGAGATGTAGTAATTTCGTAAAGTTGATTCGAATTCATGTACTTTTGAGTTGGGAAGTAGTACACATGATGTTTACCTATTCCCAAGTGAAAATTCAATTTTAAGTGAATTTAATTAAGTTATATATATTTTGAATGAATCATTCAAGTTGTCTATTTTATGTATATATAAGTCCCTCCATATGTATCTTCCAGGATTTATAAATATTTGAAGAAAGACACAAACTCTAAAATATTTGAGCCATCTGCTTAAAATATATAAGTATTTGAACTGAATTTTAATTCAAATATAGACTCAAAACATTAAAAAAAAATTGACTGAATCGTCTCCGTACATATGGTACTTCTAACCCCTTGTCCCTTTTGAGCTGCGAAACACACAAATTAAAAAAACATTGTCGGATTATCTCGTCGGACACGAGGTGGAGACTGTATGTTCCAAGAAAGAACACTTTACGTGGATTAAAGTGCTTCATATATAAAATAATCAGGTCACATAATTCACCAATCATTATATTTTAATCAAACTTTAGTTGATGCGGTGGAATCTATATGCTTGTCTAACTCAACTTATCGATCCGCTTCTTCCTGTTGTTGCGTCATTTCAAATAGAACTTTCTTCAAAACCAGTGTTCGTCTATGGATCTTTACAAAAGAAGAAATCCCGTATGATTCATGGACGCAAAAGATAAAGATTGATGCTCGTAGTTGGACAGAAATTATAAGGATAATGCTAATTTGTGCTTTACAGGGCATAAGACACTCACTGAGAGGCTAAACTTTCCATGTATCATTTTAAAAGTTCGACTTTTAAACCTTTCACGAGTGCCATATACATGGAAATTGGGGGCCAAGAGCAGTTCCCATGATGATATTGATGGATATGCAAATTGCAGCCGTGACATATGAATTAAGGGCAAAACGCAAAAGCAATGACTATGACCCTCAATAATGTAACAATTGAAAACTTATTTATTTATTTATTTTTACACTCTGGAAGACCACAGTTTAATATTCATATCGATTTGCAAAGTATTTACATTTGATCTATCTTCAGTCTAATTGGAGACATTGAATTACTTATGGATGATGCGTTGAGCATTAAAGTATTATTATTATTATTATTATTATTATGAATCATTGATCCATAGAAATTTGTGTAAATAGAGCCTAGCATGGCCTTACTTACTGTGGCGAGTTAATACGCTTTTAATTGTTTTAGAGGGCAACAATAATGGTTGAGGAAATTAGAAGAATAAAAATAAATAAAGAAGGAAATCATTTTATGAAAGATTTTATCATGAGATTATTTTTAATACGCAATACTACTTACCATTCATTTAAAGCTACAGGCAAGCCTTTCATGGAGTTTGATAGCAATAATGCCACCAGTGTTGAAGGTGAAGGTGACAAACACCCTGGATTAGCTGGCGTCACCTCTATGATAATAATACAAAGTCGTCTTTGTTTGTGTTTGCCTTTCGATACATGCAATTGTAATTTTAATTGTAATACAAGCATCCTGGTCTATGTTCGTCCGTGATAAAAGAAATTGTAGTCAAACGACATCGACAATCTGCCGGACAATGCTTATTGCTGCGTACAAAAAGGTCGGTGCAGTGAATGCAAGGGATAGGCAGGGGCTGATCAACCGGGGGTGGTAAGTCGCTAACTTGGAAAGGCACACGGTCGACCGATCCTTGACTGTCGGCCCTTTACTCAGTTTTGTTTTCTATTGTGTATTTTCAAATGCAAATCTTTTCGAAGATATATGAGGGTGTATATATAAACTTGCAATGGAATTTTAATAAAATAAAGAGAGTCTATACTCCATGGTCCATGGTCCATAGTCCATAGTCCATAGTCCACACTTACCTCTAAAACACAATTATTATGACATTGTGAATTTACTCATCCGTTTCCATAGTTTTTCACCTCTCATTCATCTAGGATTTTCCACATAAATCGTGGTGTATTATTTTCTTCTTGCCCTAATCTCTTTTCTCTGGTGATGGTTGTTTACAATATAATAACTTACTCATCTTGAACCCATCAAATTAAGAAAAAAGCTCCACACAACTATGGAGGATCTTTATATGCTAAAGCAGGTAACCAAAATTCAGAAAAAAGCATGAGTCCATTTTCCCAGGACAATTAAATGCCCCCCTCTCCCCCCCCCCCCCCCCCCCCCCCCCCCCCCAAAAAAAAAGCTTTGACAGGAAGAAGCGTAAAAGTTACAGTTGCTGTTGAATGTAGTTTGCTAAGGTGATATATTTACACAATAATTTGGAGACCAAATAATAGGAGGAAGATCTACATCAAAATACAACAGTACTTATCTGCAAGAAATTGACTCGAGTCTTGTCGGCAAAACCTTTACTGAACCATGTTGCAAATAAGCAACCTAATAATCCAGTACCATCTCAAGAAAAAGAATCATCCGCGGATGAAAATCCTGTTAACAACATCAACAGGCAAGGCATAAGCTGGATCTATGGCTTTCACTCCAGCATATTCAAGCAGAGAAAGTCCTGAAACAACCAGTAATGACGTAAAGTTTCGAGCTAATAATAAAAATATGCAAAACCGAGAAATGTCATAATGAAGGATCAAACCAAGTGAATAAGTATAAGATGAACTCAGCACATAAATGGAAAAGGTAAAATGAGCATAAAACTATTTAAGAAGAGAAAGAACCTATTGTTTGTCCAAAAAATTCTTGCTGTCTTGACGGATTGAGACCAACATTTGAAGTTTCATATAATAAATAACACATAGCTAATAAGGTGTCCCACAATTTTCAGTATGCTCTTGCTGATATGATCCCACGTGTGTGTGCTCCAGTGGTGAATGTATATAGAAGGAGAGGAAAAGAGGGGTAGTGTGGTTGTGTTCTGTGCGTGTGTGGTGGTGTTATCTGTATTGTGAGGTTGTGTTCTGTGTGCGAGTGTGGTGGTGTTATGTGTGTTGAGTGTGTTATGGGATGGGGTTGCATGTGTGTGTTATGGTCGTGTGGTCTGTTTGTTGTGTGAAGTCTTGTGGATGTGTTGTTTAGGGTAGTCTGTTAGTAGCAGAGGGCATGTGCAGAGGGGGGTGGGTGGGTGGGTGGGGTGGGGTGATCTGGTGGTGTGCAGTGCAGGGAGAGTGAGTGTCTGTACAATAGCAGCGGTGGGGTTTATGTGTGCTGACATGGCATGGTTGGGTCATTTAAGTAGCGGGCACATTAGAGGGAAAATCAGTTAGAAAGATATTTCAAATTCTGTTCTGGTTCAGAGAGTTCTCTGGCTGAGCATCAGCTCAGGTAACCTTTGGCTTCCATTTCCACATGCTTGATTCTTTCCTTGTTTTGCAGTTAGTGAATGTTAGCAAACCCTGGATCACTACTTAATTTGAATATTCTATCTCGAGTCCTATCAATTGGTTCCGTTGCTAGGAAACATGCACCATGACTTGCATGGAAGCACATGTGAAAGTTCTGGAGAAGAATGTTGAGGATATTCATAGCGAGGTGGCTGAGATTCAACACCAGTTAGCGTCTATGGATAGTAAGCAGAAGTCGATGTTTGGAGAGGTCTCATCTATGCAGGGAAAGATGGATAAGATGCAAAAATTATTGGAGAACATCTGATCCGGCTGAAATTCTAGAGCAAACTTGGGCAAGAGTTCTAACATGGTGAAGGATCAGGGAAAGCATCCAGAAGCAGCAGGAAATCTGGAGTTTAATTTTGGACAAGGTGATTCCAGGCTTGACGAGGATCGTACTGTGGATTTGGATGAGGAGTATAAGATGAATGCGTCCAGACCTGTGATTCTGTTATTCGATGGTGTTGATCCATCAAATTGGATCCTCATGGCAGAGTAGTACTTTGATGGCCAGAGAACTCAAGAAGATCAAAGAGTGTCACTAGCGGCCATGTGTATGCGAGGACATTGTATTCATTGGCTTTGCATGCTTCAACGAAGGGAGCCAGATCTAGATTGGATGAAGCTGAAGGTGGAAATGTTGAAGAGATACAGAGGTCAGTCTGCTTCCAATCCATTCAAGAGTCTTTTGCAACTTTGGCAAGAGGGACGGTTTATCAATACATTGAGGACTTTGAGTCCTTGACCTCCTAAGCTCTAATTATGCCCGAGTTACAATTGTTAGGGTATTTTCTTGGAGGATTGAGAGAGGTTATCTAAACGAGAGTAGACACATGTTCTCCAACGACGCTAGAACGAGCCATGGATTTGGCTTTGAAGATTGAAAAAGAATTTGAGTGGAGTTTATGTTTCATCAGCTCCTATGAGTGGAGGATGAGTTGAGGATAGACAAAATTACACCAGACCAAATCCTCCTACCAAATTTTCTTATACTATTCCACTTGCTTCATCTATGGCTCCTATTCAGCTAGGCCCTTGGTTTTCTGGAGGGGAGGAGTCGAGAATGAAAGGAAATGCTTCTGTATCTTTTCACGAGAATGGTCCTAAGCAGCGTAAAATGGAGATGGCTAGAGGAGTGGTTTCGCAAGTTTTGTCTAGTTCAGTTAGTGCAAAAGATGGTGGTCGACGTTCTCAGAGATGATGACAATTATCTCATGCCAAATTTCTTGAGAAGAAAGTCAAGGGATTGTGTTTTAAGTGTGATCAGCCCTTTAGCTCCAATCACCGATGTCCAAATAAATTCTTAAGGTTGTTAGTGTTGGAGGAGGATCATGATGCCAAAGTGGATGAGTGGGAAGTGTTGGGGGCTGACGAGGATGGGGCAGTGAGGAGACCTGCAATGTCATTATCTTTAATGGCAATACAAAGGTTCAATGATACTTCTTGTTAGCGGATCTTGTAGAGGACCTAGTTACTATGAGTTGATTGTTTAGGTCAGGTTCAATTCCCTTGGAGCGGGAATCTCTTCCTTGTTTACCTATGGTTGTGTGGTGGCAAGGGCTCGTTTTGAGAGAACCCACCGATCTCTAACACACGGGTTTGGATTGAATTCAAAATCTGATTTCATTCCATTTTTGGATACATAATTTAAATTACAATTTCCAGGCGTGGGAGGGCAGTTTACTACCCTTAACTGCCCCCTATTTTCCCTCCTCCCACTACCTCTTGCATCACGCCACTTCTAACAACCTTCCCTATTGGCATGACAAGAAAACTACCTTAATCCTTATCCTATTTCGGTCTACCCTTCCGGCTTAACCCTTCCGACAGCTGTACCCATCCTTCTTGCTTGTCCCCTTCCAGTGTGGACTAGTTGCCAAGAGAGGTTCTTCTGTGTTTGCGGACATAAACCTTCAATGGGGTTGTTGAAGGTTGACCGCTAACATGACTCCCCCCCTCAAGATGGCGCCTGACCTCGGGTGCGAAGTATGGATAACGGGCTTGGATCATGTTGGCATCTTCCCATGAGGCCTCTGCTGTAGAGTAACCCTCCCAATGGATGAGGATTTCGGAGTTGGGACCTTTGGGACGAGACTGGAGGATGACTTGTGGGTTTGGAATGGTGTGTCCCTCGTTAGTGAGTGGTAGCTTGGGTTGTTCCGGAGGCTCTCCAAGGAAACGTTTGAGGCAGGTGGGACAAGTCTGGACTAGGTCTCGAACTTGCTTCTTCATGCCTTTCCAAAAGATATCTCGGCTTATGTGATATAGGGTGAGCCGGTGACCTTCATGGCATTGATCATGGACGGTTTGCATGATCGTGGAACAAAGAGTTGAAGAAGACTCCAAATACACACGTCCCTTGTAGAAGATGAGACCATCATTCAACTGCCATTGGGGTCCCTTTTTGTGGTCGCGGATCTATGCGCCTAGCTCTTGTGGGGTGGTGGAGGAGGCTATCTCCTTTCGAATCAATTCAAAGAGCTCCAGTTGAGGTGAGGATAGAGCGGTGAATATGGCCTCTTCCTTGTGACGTCTGGAAAGGGCATTTGCAACTTAGTTGTGGCGACCTGGTTGGTATTGAATGGCGAAGTTGAATCCCATTAGCTTGCTGACCCAATGCTGTTGAGGAGATGTGGTGATGCGCTGTTTTAGTAAGAACTTCAAGCTATAGTGGTCTGTCTTTACGATAAATCTGCACCCCCATAGATATGCTCACCAATGCCTTACTGCCTTTGTGAGACCAATCAGTTCCTTTTCATACGCCGAAAGTCGCAGATGTCACTGCGCGAACGGATGACTGATGAAAAGAGATTGGTTGTTGCTCTTGTTGAAGCACTGCCCCTATGCCTGACTCGGATGCATCACATTTCATCGTGAAGGTTTGGGAGAAATTAGGGAGCCGCAACACCGGGTTGTGGGTGAGTGCCTCTCGCAAGGTTAGGAAAGCTTGCTTCGATTCTGATGTCCATTTGAAGTTATTCCTACACAACATCTTGGTCAGTGGCTCCACAATCACACCGTAATTCCTTATGAATCTTCTATAATACCCTATTAACCTCAAAAATCCCCTTAGTGCTGTGATGGTGGCTGGCTTTGGCCATGTTTGGACTGCTGTAATCATCTAAGGATCAGCCTCTATCCTTGCTACGGAAATTTGGTGGCCCAAGTATGCCACTCGCCTTTGTCCAAAAGTGCATTTGGACTTCTTGATGAAAAGTTGGTGCTGCTGGAGTGTGGACAGGACGAGATTGGTGTGCTGCAGATGCTCCGCCCATGTCTTGCTATACACCAAGATGTCATCGAAGAATACCAGCACAAATTTTCGAAGGAATCCCTTAAAAACCTCATTCATGAGGGCTTGGAATGTTGATGGGGCATTAGTTAGCCCGAATGGCATCACCAAGAATTCGAAATGGCCATGGTGTGTGCGAAAGGCCGTCTTGTCCACGTTTGATGGCCTCATTCTCACCTGATGATAGCCTGACACCAGATCTATCTTGGAGAAATAGGCTACTCCATGCAACTCTTCCAACAGCTCTTCGATCACCGGAATAGGGAATTTATCCTTGATCGTCTTCTCGTTTAATGCACGGTAATCAATGCAAAAATGCTACGTTTTATCCGCCTTGCGCACTAGTAACACGGGGGAGGAGTAAGGGGATCGACTCGGTCGAATGATTCCTTTCCTTAGCATCTCCTTGCATTGCCTTTCAATCTCATCCTTCTGATTGTGAGGATACCTATACGGCCTCACCACGTTAGGTGGGGTGCTCGGTAACAAATTGATGGCATGGTCACATGCTCGTGGCGGTGGAAGGCCTTGTGGCTTACGGAAGACTTCTTTGAATGTAATGAGTAGCTGCTGTAGTTCATGGGTTTGATCAGCCTCTTTCATTGTGACGCAGTGCGGAAAGCGTAACGAAACGAATCCGAGATTTGGATTGGTTTCACACAACAAAGAAACGATCTTTTATGTAAATCTGGTTGCGCACAACCCGGAAATTGGAGAAAACTCTCTCTCAAAGTGTATTCCAATATGATAATAAAACGTACTCTAATCTATCTGACAAAAGAGTATTTATATGTCCCCGTAAAATATCTAAAAGGGGAAAATCTAAGCGTACACATGGAAAGAAATAATAAAATACACGCATAGTACACGGTTTCATACACGGCCGTGCCTCTAAGCCGTATATGTTTCTGGGCATGCGACACGCATAGTGCACGGTCTCATACACGGCCGTGCCTCTAGGCCGTGTATGTCTCTAGGCATGCGACGAGCATAATACACGGTCGAGTACACGGCCATTTCTTTAGGCCGTGTGGGCTTCTGTGTATATGACGAGCATAGTACACGGTTTCATACACGGCCGTGCCTTTAGGCCGTGTATGACTCTGTGAGAATCTTACTGGAGCACACGGTCGTGTCGCTGGGCGTGCTTGTGCCCGTGTAAGTGATACACGACCCGTGTAAAATTATACACGACCGTGCCCTTGGGCCGTGTAAGCTGCTGTGCGCTCCACGATGTCCGCATCATTCTCTCCCACCAAGGTAGAACTCGACCCCGAGTTCGCTTCTGGATAAAGGGGTGCGTCATCCGTGTAAAATGGAGATAAATCCGCCACGTTGAAGGTCCAGGAGATTTTCATGCTTTCCGGAAGGCCAACCACATAGGCGTTGTCATTGATTTTGGCCACTATTTTGTAGGGCCCATACTTCTTCGACTGCCACTTGCTATATGTACCCACGGGGAAACGCTCTTTCCTTAAGAACACCATCACTAGGTCTTCCACGTCGAATAACTTCTTCTTCCTATGTCTGTTAGCGGCTTTCTTATATCGCTCATTCACTTTCTCAATTTGTTCTTTGATTTCCGACGCCACTGTGTGATACTGTTCCGCCAGGTGCTTTGCTGCTACGTAGGTCTCCTCACCTTTGGGTAAGGAAACTAGGTCCAGAGCGTGAGAAGGTGCCTTGGTATAGGCCACTGAAAAAGGTGATCTTCCAATAGTTCTATGGATGGAACGGTTGTACCTCTCCATGTATCTAGAAAATAGGTTCAACCTCTTCTTATTGGCAGCTTTAGAATTGATATCCAAATACTTTCCAGTCAATGATCTACCACCCAATGGAGAATAACAAAGGAAGCCTATGTTGCGAATTTTCAGGTGGCGTACTTCAACTAGATCCACTTCAAATCGGGTTCTAACAGGCAAACTATAGCTATTCTGTATGCTAACAATCTTTGGAACCCCTTCAACTTTAGAAGCTTGAACAAATTCCATTACTCCACATGAAGCTTCATTTGAAACACCAATGTAGCGATCCTTTCCTTCATTGATAACATCTTGTAGGGCCTGTAACTGCTCAACAAAAGGCACACTTGGCCGCCACTTTGAGAAATCATATGAGTACTCACCAAACAGTGGAACATAGCGATCTGGCCAATGAATTTGCAGCAAATCAATGTCGTTAGTGCCAAGTCTCTTAAGGCCTTTTTCTACACTCTCTTTGATGTTAGCAGCATCAACCCGTAAAACCTTTGCATTTTCATGAATATAGCTTGACCTTTCTGAATAACTACAAACTTTTGTTACCACAATGGCCTTGTCATGTGGCTGAGACTTTAACCAGCTACCAATATAACGATCTGTTTTTCCTTAAGTTTCTTTCTCTGTATTTTGTACTCCATAAGTCATCTCTAGCGCTTCCTTTGGTTTGAAGTATAAGTTTTTGGGTAAAACATTAAACTCTACATCCTTAATCTCCTCCGTTGGTGCAATGAATAAGCTCAAAGTTTCCTCAATCTCCGACTCTTCAGTAACCATCAACACCTGCTTGTCATTCAACAATGGCGAGTCCTCAATAGCTTCCTCACCAACACAATTTTCATAGGCTTCAATTGTTTTTCCACTGCCCCTACTATCAACAATCAAGGTACTATGATCGTTAAGGGTCGAGTTTTCCTCTTGTTTGACCATCTCCTCTTTAAACCCTTCCGGAATTAAATTTACTGGCTTAGGTGTTTGTGGAGTTTCTTGAGGGAGGATTCGCTCGTAATCAAGGGGAAAGAACTTTTGTTCTAGCAAGTATTGCATCATAAACCAAGTCCTCACCGGATCCTTACCCTCAAGGTGTCTTACTCCCCGAAGTCGTTCCCACCAATACAATGCATCACCCCACAAACGACTCTCCACTAACTCTATCTTCATTCCCTCTGGAACCCTCATATGGTTAAAGAATCTTTCTATATCCTCTACCCACACCCAAAACTCATTCAGACTCTCGGTACCATCAAACTCCGATACAACATATTTAAATTGAGAAAAGATTTCATCTTTATACCTGTAATCACATCTTTTGTATCGTCTTACGCTACCATGGCCTCTTCTCCTAGGCAGATTACTAAAAATCTCGTCTTCATCATCCGTAACATAAGTAACAGATCTGTTCCTTGGATCGCCTTCTGGTCGTCTCCAATAAACCTGCCTGCTACTGTTGGTATTGGATCGATAGATCAGGGCCTCACGACGTTGTTCCTCTCGCCGGATTTTCTGACCCATGGTCTCCTCTACCGCCCTTCGTATTGGTTGCCCGTAACGTAGGACTTCCGTACCCCGAACACCGTCAAGAATACGACCGCAGTCATCACCGTCGTTAGCCGACATCCTCGCAGGAAATTACCTTGCTCTGATACCAACTGACGCAGCGCGGAAAGCGTAACGAAACGAATCCGAGATTTGGATTGGTTTCACACAACAAAGAAACGATCTTTGATGTAAATTGGTTGCGCACAAACCCGAAATTGAGAAAATACCTCTCTCTCAAAGGTTATTCCAATATATAATAAAACGTACCTAATCTATCTGACAAAGAATTTATATTCCCCAGTAAAGTATCAAAGGGGAAATCTAAGGACCGTGGGAGAATAATAAATACACGATTACACGTTCATACCGCCGGCTCTACGTGTATGTTCTGGGCATGCACAGCATAGTGCACGGTCTCATACACGGCCGTGCCTCTAGGCCGTGTATGTCTCTGGGCATGCGACGAGCATAATACACGGTCGAGTACACGGCCATTTCTTTAGGCCGTGTGGGCTTCTGTGTATATGACGAGCATAGTACACGGTTTCATACACGGCCGTGCCTTTAGGCCGTGTATGACTCTGTGAGAATCCTACTGGAGCACACGGTCGTGTCGCTGGGCGTGCCTGTGCCCGTGTAAGTGATACACGGCCCGGGTAAAATTATATACGGCCGTGCCCTTGAGCCGTGTAAGCCGCTGTGCCCTCCATGATGTCCGCATCACATTGTTGCTGCAAGAGGCGAGTTTTCCCTTGTTTCCACCTCTCCTTGTATTCTGACCGGTTCCCCCTCTCTTCTAAAAGACATCCTCATGGACGAGAAGTCCCAGGCAATAGTGCCTAATGATTTCAGCCAATTGACCCCAAGAACCACTCCTACTTCGCATAATGGCAAGGAGTATAAATCTAGCTGGAAAGGAATTCCATCCACCACTAACTGGACGTTTCGGCAAACTCCTTCACTTCCTATTCTCTCCCCATTCGCTACCACCACCTATAACTTTGCACGGGCTTCTATCGACAACCCGACTTGCGCTGCTAAGGTCGAATTAATGAAGCTATGGGTGCTTCTCGAATCCACCAAGACCTTAGTGTCCTGTCCCTTGATCTGTCCCACAACCTTTATTGTTTGTGCTCTTGTTACCCCCGCCATGGCTTGCAATGAAATCTCTAATTCTCCCTCATACTCTTCTCACCCTTGTCTGGCCAATCTGGCCCCTCCTCTTTACATTCTAACCAGAATAGTCTCTTACACTTATGTCCTACCATAAACTGTTCATCTCAATTAAAACATAAGCCCTTGGTCCTTCTTTCTTCCAATTCCATCTTACTCAGCCTTCGTATGAAGGGTGGCTTACTGCCACTCGGATGGGAGACCATCTGTCGTGTTTTTCCACCCATGCTCTCCGTTTCCCCCCTCGTTTGTTGGCCTCTCCTTTCGTATAGCTGCGCGAGGCTCATAGCTTCCGAAAGGCTAGAAGGCTGATGGAGTTCCACCTCCACCGCAATAAACTCCTTCAACCCACTGATGAAGATACCAATTTCATTTTCCACCGTGAGGGTTTCAATTTGAGCGGAAAGTTGCTCGAATTTGCGCTAATATTGGTCCACTGTTGTGACTTGAAGCAATTTGGTAATTCCCCCACCTTGTTGCTGCGGATCGGTGGACTGAACCTTAAGTCACACAAGTGTTTAAAATCACGCCAGCTCCCCACTCTATTCTCCCGCTCTAACTTCATAAACCACAGCTGCGCATCCCCTTCCAGGTGAAATGCAGCCAACTCAACCCTGTCTTCCTCCCTCACTAATTGATGCTTGAAGAACTGCTCGCTTCAATTGAGCCAAGCGAGGGAGTCAGTACTTCCATCATATCTTGGAAAATCCCACTTGGAATATTTCGGAAAATGTTGTCCTCTTTCTCGTCTTTCTTCTCCCTTCAAGTCACCCCCCGTTTCTAACGTCTGGTCCTACTTCGATATCGATCCCCACTTGGGCAGCCAGTTGCTCCTGACAGGCTTCCATTCACGCCATGCGTGCTCGATCCTCTTGGTACATCGCCACGAGGGACTCGAGTTACCGCTAAACCTTACGCAAGTCCTCCATACCTAGCTCTAATACCAATATGTTAGCGGATCTTGTAGAGGACCTAGTTACTATGAGTTGATTGTTTAGGTTAGGTTCAATTCCCCTGGAGCGGGAATCTCTTCCTTGTTTACCTATATGGTTGCATGGTGGCAAGGGCTCGTTTTGAGAGAACCCTCTGATCTCTAACACATGGGTTTGGATTGAATTCAAAATCTGATTTCATTCCGTTTTTGGATACATAATTTAAATTACAATTTCCAGGTGTGGGAGGGCAGTTTACTACCCTTAACTGTCCCCTATTTTCCCTCCTCCCACTACCTCTTGCATCACACCACTTCTAACAACCTTCCCTATTGGCATGACGAGATAACTACCTTAATCCTCATCCTATTTCGGTCTACCCTTCCGGCTTAATCCTTCCGACAGCTGTACCCATCCTTCTTGCTTGTCTCCTTCCAGCGTAGACTAGTTGCCAAGAGAGGTTCTTCTGTGTTTGCGGACATAAACCTTCAATGGGGTTGTTGAAGGTTGACCGCTAACACTTGTACAATGAAGAGGCAAGGTATGCTTGCTTCTGAACAGTGGCTTTCTTAGTAGACAGTGGCACAAGTCACAATTTTATTTCCAAAGCTTTGGTGTTGTGTCTTATGTTACCCACGGAGGATACATGAATTTTTAGAGTCACTCTTGAGGATGGCCATAAAATAGAATCTCACAGGCTTTGTGTTAATTTGAAAATGAAAGTAGAGGATTATGAGGCTGAGGTGGACTGTTATGTGTTGGAGTTAAGGGGAATAGATGTTATCTTGGGGATGGCGTGGTTGAGGACTTTGGGAGAGGTGTGTGTGGATTGGAAGAGGATGAATATTAAAGTGGCTGGTAAATGAGTAGAATGCGTTGCAGGGAGATCTAACTTTATGTAGATTTCCAATTTCGTTTAAATCTCTACAGAAATTGGATGAAGTGGAGGAATGTAACTTTTTATGGGTGCTGGAAAAAGAAGTTTCTGTTGTGTTTCATTCCGTGGACAGTCGGGTGGGGGCTCTCTTGGCAGATTACAAGGATGTCTTTGAGGAACCAAGGGGTCTTCCTCCTTCTAGAGCCAAGAATCACCAGATTCCATTGAAGGAGGGCCATGGTCCAGTAAATGTCTGGCCATATCGTTACAACTATGTGTAGAAGAACGAGATTGAAAAATTAGTCTAGGATATGCTATTGGTTGGAACCGTTAGGTTGCCAAGGTGATGATAGCTAGTGGCTACAAGCAAAGTCAAGGAGATCATACACTTTTCATCAAGCATTCGATCTCAAGGGGAGTCACTGTTTTAAGTGTGTATGTAGATGACATTGTTGTGACAGGAAACGACGAGGTAGAGAAAGAAGCCTTGAAGCGATGTCTAGCCAAGGAATTTGAAATAAAAGATTTAGGGAGATTGAAGTATTTCCTTGGAATTGAGGTGGCTCGATCAAGGCGGGGAATTTTTATTTCTCAACAGAAGTATGTTACGGACCTGCTCAAGGATACAGGCATGACGGGTAGCAAACCGGTTGGAACTCCCATTGAACAAAATCACAAATTAAGTGAGGCTCATGGAGATAAGGCAGTGGACAGAGGGATGTACCAAAGACTTGTTGGGAAACTCATCTATCTTGCACATACTAGGCCAGATATTGCTTACTCGGTCAGTGTTATCAGCCAATTTATGCATGATCCTAGAGAAGTTCACCTCCAGGCTGTCTACCGAGTGCTTCATTACTTAAAGGCACATCCAGGGAAGGGAATTTTGTTCAAAAAGAAATCTGAAATTGATCTGGCAGTTTACACAGATGCGGACTTTGCAGGGTCTCCAGTCGACAGGCGATCAACTTCAGGCTATTGTACCTTTCTTGGAGGAAACTTGATATCCTGGAGAAGCAAGAAACAGAGTATGGTAGCAAGGTCAAGCGCTGAAGCAGAGTTCAGAGCTATGGCAGCAGGAGTATGTGAATTATTGTGGGTCAAAATTATCCTAGAGGACCTGAAGATTTAATGGAGCAAACCAATGAAACTATACTGTGATAACAAATCAGCTATAAGTATAGCCCACAACCCAGTGCAACATGACAGGACGAAACACATAGAGATAGATAGACACTTTATTAAAGAGAAGCTAGACAGTGGATTGATTTGTACTCCATATGTCCCAACAGGACTTCAACTTGCTGATATGATGACAAAGGGACTATGTAACAACATGTTTCATGAGAATGTTAACAAGCTGGGAATGGAAGATCTATATTCACCAGCTTGAGGGGGAGTGTAGGAAATCTCATATGAGTAATGTAGGAAATCTCAGATGAGTAATCTTAGGAGATATTTCAGGAGAGTTAGTGGAGGAAATCAGGATTAATAGCTGTAATTAGCAGCAGCTGTCTTTCCTTATTTAGTATAACAAAATTGTATATATATATAGACTAAAATAAATTGTAATGACAAAATTCTTTTCTGAATAATAAAAATCCCAGTATCTTTTTTTTTCTACAGAATTGTTAAAGAAGAATGGATTTGGGTGGGTCGGAAGGGGCAGAGGATGCTTTTATTCGGTTGAAGAATGCTTTGGCATCAACTTCTGTTTTGGCGATGCTAGACTTCTCGCAACCCTTTATTGTGGAATGTGATGCTTCGGGGAGTGGTTTAAGAGCTGTTCTACAACAGAATCATCCCATTGCTTATTTTAACAAAGCTCTTTCGGAGACAACCCTTGCTAAGTCCACTTATGAAAAGGAGCTCATGGCACTTGTGTTAGCTATTCATCATTGGAGACCTTATTTGCTAGGAAGGAAATTTGTAGTTAAGCCTGATCAAAGAAGCTTTAAAATACTTGCTCCAACAACATATTACGACTTCAGATCAACAAAATTGGCTTTCCAAATTGCTTGGATACGATTTTGATGTGCAGTATCTAAGTGGACAAGAAAACAAGGCCACTGATGCACTTTCTCGAATGTTTGATGATTTGGACAAGAAAACAAGGCCACTGATGCACTTTCTCGAATGTTTGATGATTTGGACAAGAAAACAAGGCCACTGATGTACTTTCTCGAATGTTTGATGATTTGGAATTTGCCTCCTTGTCTGGTCCCATCTTGACTAATCTGGAAGAGATTAAGGCATTTGTTGAGCAAGACCCAATTTGGGCTTTGAAGCTACAGCTGTTACGAGATGGTAGTTCTGCTGGTTATGGCTTTCAGTTGGTGAATGGTGTCTTGTATTATCATGGGCATTTGGTAGCTCCTACTTAATCTAAGTGGCCGCAATTGTTCTTGCATGAGTTTCATGCTTCTTTGGTTGGGGGTTATGCAGGGTTCCTCCGAACTTATAGATGCATTGCATTTAATGTTTAATGGATTGGCTTGAAGAAGAATGTTGCAACGTTTGTGGCGGCATGTGCTATTTGCCAATGCCAAAAATATCAAACTTTAGCTCCTGCTGGTCTTCTTTGTCCTTTGCCAATACCCGATGTGATTTGGGAGGATATATCAATGGATTTTGTGGGTGGACTTCCTCGATCTAAAGGGTTTGATGTGGTTTTGGTAGTAGTGGATCGGTTTTCGAAATATAGGCATTTTCTTCCTACCAAACATCCCTATTCTGCTAAGAGTGTTGCGGAGTTGCTTGCTAGGGAGGTGGTTAGATTACATGGCATGCCCAAAACCATTGTGAGTAATTGAGATTCGAATTTTGTTAGTAAGTTTTGGATGGGATTATTTTAGTTGCAAGGGACTTTACTTCATTTTAGCACGGCCTATCACCCTAAAACGGATGGCCAAACTAAGGTCTTGAAGAGGTGTTTGGAATATTACCTTCGATTCTTTATTTGTGATCAGCCTAAACAATGGATGGTTTAGCTTCTATGGGTAGAGTTTCACAATAATACTTCCTACCATACTGCTTCTAAAATGTCTCATTTTGAGATTGTTTATGGGAGACGACCTTCGTTAATTAGTTCTTTTGTTGATCGAGAAGTACAACATCTTAAACTAAGAGCAGCCTTATAAACTAGAGATGAGATTCTTCTCCAACTCAAGCAGAATTTGGTCCATGCTCAATCTATATATTGTAGTAATGCCAATAAACATCGTTGCCATGTGGAATTCTTGGTTGGAGATTGGGTTTTCCTTAAGCTTTGTCCTTCATTGTAACATCGGGTTTCTACTAAATCTTCCTCCAAGCTCTCTCCTTGTTTCTTTGGGCCTTTTTAGATTGTGGAGCGCATTGGAAGGGTGGCTTATAGTTTATGCCTTCCTTCTCATTGTCACATTTATCCGGTTTTTCATGTTTTCCTCCTTAAAAGGGCAATTGGTACATTTTCCGATACTTCTGAGCTTCCTCCGGATATGTTTGAGGAAGCCAAGGTGCTAGAGCTTTTACCGGTGTCCATATTGGGAAGGTGTTTTAGGCTTTATGGGTCTTTGGAGGTTCCTCAATTGTTGGTCCAGTGGCAAGGTCAATCCTCTCATGATGCTAACTGGATGGATACATCAGCCTTCCAATTGCAATTTCCAGATTTTGTCCTTGAGGACAAGGACGATGTTTTGGGAGAGGAAATTGACATGAGTCCATGTGTGTGTGCTCTAGTGGTGAATGTATATAGAAGGAGAGGAACAGAGAGGTAGTGTGGTTGTGTTCTGTGCGCGCATGTGGTGGTGTTATCTGGTTGTGTTCTGTGCGTGTGTGGTGGTGTTATCCGTATTGTGAGATTGTGTTCTGTGTGTAAGTGTGGTGGTGTTATCTGTGTTGAGTGTGTTGTCATGATGATGTATGTGAGTGTTATGGGATGGGGCTGTATGTGCGTGTTATGGTTGTGTGGTCTGTTTGTTGTGTGATGTCTTGTGGATGTGTTGTTTAGGATAGTCAGTTAGTAGTAGAGGGTACGTACAAGGTAGGGGAGGGGAGGGGGGTTGGTGTGCAATGTAGGGAGAGTAGGTGTCTATACAATAGCAGCAGTGGGGTTTATGTGTATGTGGCATGGTTGGGTCATTTAAGTAGCGGGCACATTGGAGGGAAAATCAGTAAGAAAGATATTTCCAATTCTGTTGGTTCTGATTCAGAGAGTTCTTCTCTGGCTGAGCATCAGCTCAGGTAACCTTCGGCTTCCATTTCCACATGCTTGATTCTTTCCTTGTTTCACAGTTAGTGAATGTTAGCAAACCCTAGATCACTACTTAATTTGAATATTCTATCTCGAGTCCTATCACTTGCCTCTAGAGAATTGTCCAATATGAAGGGCATACCATATTATATAGTTGGACAATCAACGATTTCATCATTTTAAGAGCATTTCACTTTGGATGTTATAAAAAATACAGTAAAAAGGCAATATTAAAAAGGCTAAACCACAATAAAAAAATTACCAGCTACTCCAAAGTATGTGTGGAACACATCAACTGCATCATCTGGTCTATCAGAAATGCCTCCATTTTCCATGTCCTGCAGGTTGAAAATGCCATATAGTTTATCCCAACTACCAGATGTATCACGTGTAATCATGCTACAAAAGAAGTAGCAAGGTAATGGAATAATGTTTTTGTAGAGGTTATTCTAAAAGTGTCCAGTTCAAATAACCTGACAATCTAAGATGAACTTTATTAGCTTTTCCTTGTCAATCCAATGAACTCTGTCAATCATAATCAAGCTAGAAAGAACCCACCAAGAGTAGCATACCTGAAATAGAACAAGAAGAATCCTTTAGAAAACAGTTGATTCTCAATCCAAGAAGCTCTTATAAGTTTAATTACTCACATCAGGAAGTTTCTCAGGCCTGCCATTTAAACCTCCACTTTTAACTTGCCTCTCACATAGCCACCAGCCAAGAAGGTCCTTATCAACATGATGCAATGAACCAGTAATTGCAAGAGCACCAATGCAACAAAATACTGCAGTCAGGATTGGGTGCCATAAGTATACAGCATAAACACATTGCAATCATCAATAACTTTAGGATGTAACCAAAAAATCTGCATCAGTACACTTGAATAACAAAGACAAACTGAAAAGGAAGCGGATAGGTAAAAGATGAACTGAAGCAATTCTCATGTTCTGATATAATTAGGCATTCACTATCTTAACACCTGCATCAGTTGCAACCTACACAGTGATCATAACAGGAGTTAATAGGACCCTCCTCAAAATAAAGAGAAACTGCACCAACAATTATCATGAGGTGGGATGGAAAAGTTTTTCAACCTACATAAAGCTAAAAGATTTAAAGTAGTACTCAACTTCCAAGGAAAAATCATAGGCTTGAGAAAAATGTAGGATAAGAACATGACATACTTTGCCCAGCATGAGACTCTCCACCGGGCGTACAACCAAATCCACCATCAAGATTCCTACAACTGAGAATATATTCAACTGCCTTGTTGACATCAATTGCTTCTAAACGGTGTAATATTGCTAGGCAGCATATAGCAACATAAGAGAACCTGCCATAGACATTTTAACTTGCAATTTATTCATGAAGGCCTGGAACTCAGAATAAAAGCAGTTTGAAGAAGGGAAAGAAAGTACCTAGTATCAACCTCACCCCAGATATCCCCTGAGAATGATCCATCCTCATTTTGCAACGCAGTGATATCTAATCAAAATTAAGTAAACACAAACTAAGTTGTAATTTTCAGTTTTCAGTCTACTTCCAGAGTAGGTGAATTTAGTTCAAAAACCATGATATCTGAGCTGCAGAGAGGCTGTTTGAGTAAAAAGCAAAGATCACCTAAAGATGCAATGACTCTTGATATGATTTACAGATTGATTTTTTACCCAACAGCTAAGTGATGACTTGCATTCAGAAAATAACAAGATATCAAGAAGACGTTGTATATCTATACAAGGAAATATAGAAAGAAGTTTGCTATATTATCAAACTTTGGAGGATACAATTTGTCACCTTATCAATATCAAGCATGTCTAACTTGTCGAAAATTGCCAAGACCTGCACAGCACTCAGTGTGTAAAGGATATGTGGATCATGTCCAACATTACCTCCAAAACCACCTGTAATAGAAACCTTCATTAACTGATGAAGAAAATAAAATAAAATAATATAAATCAATAACTCAATGTAAATATGCAATATAGTATGCAGACCAGATTCATGTTGGCATTTCATGATCCATGAGACCACCTCATGCATATCCACAGCATCAAGTTTTCCCAAAAGATCCAGTGTGGTTAATCCCCAATATGCTCCATTAAGTCTCAAATGTTCCATTACAACAGACTCAAAAGCATCCTTCCTCTGTGTATAAAATCAACAAAGATTCTTAGACTAAAATAAAGGTTCACTGGGGTGAAAAGTAATTTGTTCAGATCTTCCAACTGTCATGGATAGGACCAAGAAATAATGCATTACCTTCTCTACAGATAGAATGTATTTCACATGTTCATGAGCAGCCAGCTTTGCCATCTGAAGAATATAAACATTTGAGCATAAGCTTGATATCAATGGCCTCAACATCTTTCATATATGATGTGAGAAATCCATAACAAACATCCTTAATCTATAGAGCATTGTGCTACACACAATTGCAGTTTCCAAAATGCATATCGGCCTCAGAGATATCATGAAAACAGAGCTCAGAATTATGTATTCCTCTTTTCTTCAGGGTGATTACCAATAGATCATTCATTCACCAAAACTCAAATGCATTGCCATTCTCGACCAAAGGACTTGCAATCAATAAGGAGAAAAGCACATGCTCTTTGAGGTAGCATTCAGTAATACTATCAAATGCAGTGCTCGTGAAAAACCATCAACAGCAAAAACTACTGCACTTTCTAGTTCTAATAATAGCACCATATGTGAACACACAATCTTTTTTTTAGGTAATTAACACACAATCTTTTCTCATCCGTAATACAGAATAAAAACACTTTTAATCTCCCAATGAATGCAAGTACTCCTTAGAAGAAATATGAATCCAGACCTCCTGTCTGCATCTCCACTTCCCAAACATTTTAAAGAAACGAACTTTGCCTAATTTGAATTTGACATCATACCCTTCAAAACTCAAGTAAGACAGACTGACACTCACCCCAAAGTTCACAGGTTCTCCCAATACCCCATTTACGAAAAGCACATAAACGGGTCACAAAACACACCCAAGTAAATAGATGACCTCATCAAAACAATGAAGTAACAAAATTATTATGAAATGAAAACTAAGAACCCAACTTTGGCGCCGAGTCTAAGAGAGAGTAACAAACACAATACAAGTATTCGGCTTCTGTGTAATTAGAAAGTAACCCGCACCTTCCCTTCACACCATTTTTTTTCCCACGATCGGTATCCAACACAAATACGACTTTTCCCGAAGTTATCTATGTAATAAATCAGCCAGCTTGCATTTCAGACGAGGAATCACACATCCAATTTTGTTTTTTTCACTTATTTTGAAGTAATATTACTTCTTAGTTCATGAAATTCATAAGCTTTATTTCTTCCCTTGCACGATTTCACAGAAGTGACTTACCAAGTTATCACATATATTGCACGGTGAAAAAGGAGAGAGAAGAGAGACATACTTGTGGATTATATATGCTTAATGAGGAAGGAAGAAGATCCAGCAAGTGTGCAGGTGAAGAATTAGTGAGAAGAGAACGCTGTGATCGCGTTGAATTATGAAATGGGAAATTTACAGTAAATCTGGCGATGGAAATAGATAAAAATAGGCGGAAATCGGACGAAATGCAACTTAAGTGAATAGCGAAAAAGGGGTAGGGAAGGAAGGAAGGAAATGAAAGAAAAATTTTTCACTTTAAAGTTTTTTTTTTTAAAAAAAAAAATTGAGAGAGACGAATAGAAATGAGTATAAATGAGAGACGATTATAAAATTGTTTTTTATATTAATGTTTATAAAAAATAAGTTTAATATTAACTTAATTTCTCTTTATTTCCATTTCTAAAACAAACCAAACAAAAAAAAATAAAACCTTTTTTTTATTTCCTTTATATATTATTAAATATAAAATAAAAATTATACTTTATTTCATTTTTACTTCTTTTTTTTTTTTAATCTTTTTCACCCATTTCCATATATTTCTTTCCTATCAAATATTGGCAAACACAGTGTAAAAATGACCATTTTACCTTAAAGTCAAGTTTTCATTCAAAGTTACACTATTGAAAATGACCATAGGAGTGGAATGGAGGGAATTAAGGGAAGGAGTTATAATATTCACTTATAAAAAATAGGGGAAAAAATTACATATTTAATACTTGATATTTACTACTTTTATATTTAAATACTCTATATTTTATTTATTTTATTCGAGTTATTAATGTCTTCAAACCCTAATAAAAACAAAACACCTATCAATTCAGTTAAATTTTCCATTCATCTTACACATCAGTTAACTTTTGATTGGTCTTAAGATAATTAGCTGAATGGCGTTTTCACAAAAAAATTTCAACCCCTTTTTTCTCATTTCCAATTGCTTTTGTTTATTTTTTATTATTTATGTTACATTATGTAATTAAATATACTTAATATTATTATATCGAATTAATTATTGTGAGCTAATTTGCAGTTGACATCATGAATTAATGGAATAATTAATAGATTTGATAGAAGTAATATTTTTGTAATATTTTGAAAATATTAAAAACATAAATAGAAAAGAAAAATGTTGAAGTGTCAAATAGAAAAGTAAGTAAAAGTTAATAACTAAGTGCATTTCATTCCTCCTCTTATTCTATATAAAATTACTATTACATTGTTTAATCTATCAAATAGTCATTATTAATGATTAATGAATTGTTATTACCTAAAATATTGAATAGTAATTTATACTCTCAATTCATAAATTATTATAAATTCTTATTCAATAACTTATTTATTATCTTTGTCATAAATAACCTATCATCGTAAGTGTTGAGACAATGGGATTTTAGGGTATAACAAATAATTAATTTTTTATTTCATATAAAATTATAATTTTCACTTTATGTTTAGAAATAAAGGTAATTTTATTATTTTCATCTCTTATCTATTAATTTCCTCAATTTTGGGATAAAAGAAATATGTTGCAAAGTGGAAATACTTTTCATTTCCATCTAATTCTTTCCATTTCTACTAACTCGTATCCATCCATAACATAGCATATGTTTGATCTAAGCTTATTTTATAGTTACATTGGAGTTTAGCCATTGTAATTTTCATTGCATTAAATCCTACGAGTTATCTCAACTATCATATGATGGATAGGCTGATCATATTGACGAATAGTTCCCAAAAAAAAAAAGAAAAAAAAAACCGATGGAATGTAGATATAGAAAGGAAGGAAGGAAATAAAAAGAAAGTTTTCCACCTTTTACATAGCTATTGTATAAAGGGTTTGTTATTGATGATCAATCACATGTGATATGTGTACATGTTAATATTGGACATTACTTAATTTGATAACATGTGCGTGGATGTGATAGGAAAAGGCATGAGGGGAGGAACAAGTTAACTCAATGTTTCATATACACCTATGATAGTAGATTTGATTATGTGTTTTTTAATGTTCTTAATCTATTCTTCACGAAGTAGTTTTTGATTTTTTATGGATGTATTTCAACAAAGCTTCTACATTTGTTTCACACCTTGTGGAATATCAAAATGTGTCCCAAATAAGAGGATTAGCTTCTTATCAAGCATTGTATTTCCTTGAGATTAATGGTTGAAATATGCTATTGTTGATGGTTGTTGGATTACTTTTGATGATCCAATGGCTCATATCTGCCTTTTCTTTTCCTATATGGATCATGGGCTTGGGACTTGGGTTGGCATAAACTTAATGGCTTATAACATAAAAAAGAAAGCCTAAGTCCTTTATGCCAAAGCACATTCACATCATAAAGCTTATTTTACTCCATTTAAGGCCAAACAAAGCCCAAACGAGTTTAGAATGACTTCTTTCAAGATATGCAGTAGATATTAAATTTAATGTATTTAATAAAAATCCTATGACTTCTTTTAAGATATATAGTAGATATTAAATTTAATGTATTTAATAAAAATTTCATTTTTGTAAAGTTTTGAAAATATTAAGCACTCAAATAAAAGGAAAAAAGAGAGAGTTGAAGATTCAAATAAAAAAGTAAGTAAACGTTAAAGACTAAAAATATATTTTACTTAAAAAAAAATTAATTATACTAAAATATATCTAACTTCATCCTTTTTAAGGTATACTTTCAGGAGATGTTGGAGGTTTCAAGAGGACTTTAAGAAAGGAAGTGGATTGAATATTTTCCTTTTCATGTTTGGTTAATATCAAAAAAAGAAAAAAAAAAGAAAAAGATCATCGATATGTTTTTCATTAGCTTAAAGCACTCCTTGAATTTCGTATATCATTTTTATGCAATTCTTTTATATGCAGTTTGATAAATTTACTATATTTTCCATTCACTTCTCCTTAGTTTCGAGAGAAATTAATTTGCATTACTAGTGAAAAGACTTCCACTCACTACAATAATCAAATTCCTTCATATTGCACTTTCCTTTTTAACTTACCAAATATAAAATTTTCATTTACTTTCACTGACTTCTACTCATGCAAATTGAAAAACTCCAAATTTCTAAATAAGGTCAATCGAATTAAGAATTTTTTTTTGAGTCAATTAAGAAAGGATTTACAAAATTTAGGGTTAAAAATTTCCAAAATGACCTTTTACCCTTAAAGTCGATTTTATCGAAAATAGCTTCAAAATAGCATAGTGACCCTAGATAAAATTCCAAAACCCTAATTAAGTGAATAAAATCATTAAAGAATTATTGAAAGTCAATTAGAAAAGAGAAAATTAAGTTTGGAGATTAATTTTGCAAAGTGACAATTTTTATCCTTAAAGACGATTTTAACGAATTTAGACCTAAAATCTCTTAGAGATCTTAAATATAACTCTAAGAACTTAATTGGGTGAATAAAATTAATTTCAAAATATTTAGAAACAACTGAAAAAGAAAAATTTTGATTTGGATGTCAATTAGGTAAAATGACCAAAATGCCCCTAAGCTTATTTTATAGAAGAGTAGCTAATTAATTTAAATTCTAAGGGCATTTTAAGAAAAAAAGGAAGAATAATTTTGCAGCTAGAGTAAGTATAAGAAATTAAGGAAATAATAATACAAAATAGGCTAAATTAAGATAACACATATCATCATAAGCTACAACCTACTAACCTTTATGAACTCATTTACTCTTATTTTTAAACCTTTGCCAAAACCTATTATTTAAACCCATTTTTGGATAGAAAATAGTAGCCCCCCATTTCATTTTTTTCTAGAAAACTCTTTTAAGGTAAATGTTATCAAAAACCTGTTAAGCCTATCATACTTCTTAAACTTCCTAACACCCACTAAACTCCATGCTAATCTAGTTGTTTTCTTATGAGTTTTAGATTAAGGATCAAGTGAAATTCCAAGCTAAAATGGGGCTATGTTCCATTTCGATTTCAGTGTGAAGGTAAGTAAGAAAATAACTTGATTCAAGTGGATTTTAGTTTGTAGATTGTAGGTCTAAGTAATGTATGGTTTTTATTATGAAGGAAATCAATTGGAAGTTTGGGAAAAACATTATCTTGGAGATGGGTAGGCACAGTTGGGAGAAGATTTGGGTATTTCATAGGTCTCCAATAAAATAAGTTCAAAATTTTGTTTAAATTGATGATTTAAAATAGTTATAAGTAATAGGCCATGATTATTTAATTATTTTCTTGAATATGGTGTATCGTAAGAACCCATTGCGACCATTACTTATCTTAAGTGTTAATTTAGGATTTAATGTGTTAGATGTGTCATTGGGAATTTAAAATGTGGTTAGAAATCAAGTTTGATACACTTAAATGGAGATTATTTTGAGCATTGTTATGATCGCCACTATGATGATGAATTTGAGGCTTAAATTGTTCTTATTAAATCCGATTTAAGGTTAATTAATGATAATTTGAGGATTGGAATAAGAACTTATGATATTTAGATTGGTTTTGATAATTAAATGATATATATACAAGGTTAATAGTGAAAATTGGTGATATAGTTGAATTAGGTGGTTGAATAGAATCAATTGATGACTGAATTATTAATTGCCAACACGTTAACATGTTTTTGATGTGATAAATTTGATGAAAATTAAAGTTATAAAAAAGCATTAAGTTTGGAAAAAATTGAGGATGAATTGGAGAATTGTATGAACTTGGAATTTTGATTTTCTTACATATTTGGGTATGATATTTAATTCTGGAAAAAAACAAAGTGATAAATTATGTTTATTTTGGTTTAATTTGGTAAAATTATGATTTAATTATGAAGAGGAATTGGTTTAGATATGAAACGGGGCCTAGAGGTGATAATGTGTTGAATTGAACTAAAGAATGAATAAAGTTGCAAGTTGGGGCGTGTCCTACATTATTTGCTTTGTTTTTATGGTAATTTAGGCTTGAAAATGAAAAATAAATGATGTCTTAGACACTAGGAAGGAGTAAGAACAAGTGGGTTTTAATTTGAAGTGATTTGGACCTAAATTGAATAAATTAGGGGTTCTTAAAATTAAAAAATCGCAATTAAGTTTAGTCTAGTAGTTGAAGGGCTCTAAATTGAATGAAATAAGGCTTTTTATGTTAAAATGGGTAGTTGAAGTGATAAGGAAACAAATGGCTTTAGTTTCATTTAATATGATATTAAATTGAGTAAGTTATTGTTCTTTAAAGTTAAGGTCTTAATTTGTGAGAAATTAGAATTAAGTTGACAATTGTTTAATTAAATTAGGTCAAGACCGACATAAGCCTAAGTCAGCCTAACCAAAATAAGCCTAAAGACCACCCTATTACCCTCCCCTTGAGTGGCCTTTGTAATTAAAGATAACTTAATTAAATTGGCTTAATTAGCTAAATTATTATAATTGTGCCAAAATAAAATTTTGACATGATAATGGGGTTACCTAATTACAATGAAACCTAAATAGGCCTAAAAACTTAGACATATTTGGACCCATTAAACTTTAGGGCCTATATCTTAAATGGATCCTAATAAACACACTAAAATTAAATGGGCTTTAAATCCACCAAGGTCCTAAATCAGCTAAATACCTAAAATGGAATTACAATGAGACTTAATAAATCAATTGACTCAAGACACAACTAATGGGACTAATTAAACGTAATAAGCCTAAGTTAATTAAAATAGATAGAATAAATTTAATTTAACTTAAAATGTGTTTAGTAATTATAACTAGACTTGACTAATTGATTAGTACTAGTAGGCTTAATTTTAAACATAATTGGATCTACTATTCTAAAATGGGCTCAAACACCCTATTTGAGCCTTAAACATAATTAAACTTAAAAATTCAAATAACTTATTAGATTTAATTAAATAAACCCTAAATAGTTCAAGCTATAATTAACTAAAAGCTAATCGAGTTTGGATAACTCTAATTAGGCTTGTAACTAGTATAGACTTTATGTAGTTTAAACTAACCTTATAATAGAATTAAATCACTTGGAATAACCAATCGACTTATAACTTTTTTAATGCATAAAACCAAGTTAATTAACCCAATTGGAACTCGAATTGCGATTTGGGAAATGTCAACCTTTTAGGTATGAAGCAACTTGTGTGTTGCATGCTATGATAGAAGATTAAACTAGACTAATAATTAACTTGACTAAGTAACTGCTTACTACTTGTGCATGATTACTTGAGCTAACAAGTGACAAACCTGGATTGAGATTATGGCTGTGGTCATATACCCCAACATGACATGGTAGTTAGATGCTTATGTCATCAAGAGTGGGTTAGTGAGTAGTTGATTAGTGAGATTATGTCAAATAACAAGTATTGTAAGTGGAGAGAAGGTATATCAAGAGTTGTTTGGGGTTATGTAATGGGTGTCAAAAGACCCTTGTTATTTTTGCTTATTTGGATATATTTATTATGTATTTCTTGTGATTTGTTGAAGAAAAGATACTTATTTTGTGAAAAAATTCATTTTAGGGTTTAAAGAGCTTATTTGGAATATTTCATGATGATCAAAGAGAAATCATTGCAAATTAAACAAGTTTGGATCAATTTTGCAAAGAAATAAATTTCTTTTTTTAGCCCCTACATTCAGCATGACCATGTTGAATGGCAAGGTTGACCACAACAAGCATCAGAGGTGAAAGCATGCAGACTTTGTTTTTTAGCCTTGCCTCGAGCACAACCATGCAAGAGGCTATGTTGACTTGCGATCATTAAAAAGCTATAAATAGCACTGTTATATTAGGATAGTTGGGTGATTTTAGCATTAGAGTTCTAAATTCTAGGAATGAAAATATGAAGAGCTTTAAGGGAGAAATTGCATACACATCATTAGAGATCACAAGATATCAATTACAAAGGTTTTATCTTTACATCATAAATTCTTTTATCTTTTCTAGATCTTTTATGCTTATTCTAAACTCCATGAAGGAGTAAATTTCTCATGCCCTGCACTTTGTAAAACCTTAAACCATGTGAATTGAATTGTTATTTGATTAATGAAAAATTCATGTTTTTATATCTATTCATGTGATTTCATTGTCTTGTGGTTGATTTGTATACGAATTAATGACATGTTTGATTCTTGTTAGATAGAACGAGGTTTCATCTAATAAGGTAGATTTTTTATAAATAGAGAAATTACACGTTTCACTTAGAGGTAGGGAAATTTTGATTTTTTGCTATAAGAATTTAATTCTTGTCATAAGGATTTTGAATTTCATGTAATTTTATGTGGCGTTAGTGAGGGAAAGATCTTCACTATCTCATGTATGGTTAGGAATTAATTGACTCGATGGAGTAATTGATTTAATTGATGAGATCCTATAGTGAAAAGCATGAATAATTCATTAATTAATCTATTATTATAAGAATTTTAAGGTTTAAGGTTGATTAAGGTGAGGGTATGTCTTGTGATTGAATTCATCTTTTGAAAGCCTGCATAATTGATTTTAGGATTGCTAGATTAGTTGTTTAGTATTTGAATAATAAATCTCACTTAAAAAAATTTGGCTAAATAGTAGAAAAATGGTAATACTAGTACTTGTTTTCAAGATTCTTGTAGATGACACTCTAAAATCTATATTACATTAGATAGGTACATTTGCCTAGCTTAGATCATAGATTTAATTAGGTTTATAAATTTAGAATTCGATACAATTGGTAAACGCGCATCAAGTATTTGGCACTGTTACTAAGGATAAAAGGTTTTATGATTCAACTCTTATAGCAATATTGTCAATTTAACAAATTCCCGAACGAAGATTCCAATGCACATATTCAAAGTTTCTTAGAAATTTGTGAGACTTTTAAAAATAATAGAGTTGCAGATGATGCAGTGTGATTGTGATCGTTTCCTTTTTCATTGAGAGGGAAAGCTAAGACTTGGTTGACATCCTTGAGTGTTAAAGCTATTCTACTTAGAAAGATATGTCAAAACAATTTTTGGACAATTATTTTCCACCGTGCAAGACTGTCAGGTTAAGGAATGGCATTTCTTCTTTTGTTCAAAATGATGCTGAAACTTTATATGATGCTTGACAAAGGTGGAAAGAGTTGTTAAGATGATGTTCACATTAGCAATTACCATCATGGATACAAGTTCAAACCTTTTACAATGGGCTTAGCACAGCCACTAGACAATTAGTTGATGTTGTAGTTGGTGGTATTTTGAATTCTAAAACACCGAAGGAGTCCTTGAAACTTTTTTAAGACATGGCAAGAGCAGTTATCAATGAGGGAATAACTAAGGCAAGCAAAGAGTAGCTGGATTGTATGAGGTGGATTTCATGAACACTATTGTTGCTAAGATGGATTTACTAAGTAAATAAGTTGCTGGTATCAAGAATGTACCAACATCAATGATCCAATTTGGAGAATCATCTGGAGATCATAGCAGCTTCTTTGAAGATCAAGAACATGTTGACTATTTGGGCAATTAAAATAAACAATAAAACAATCTTTATAGCAACACATATAATCCGGGTTAGCGGAATCATCCTAATCTCAACTATGGCAATATAAACATGCAAAGAGCTAACTATCTAGCTCTAGGATTTCAAAGACCACAATTTCCACCACCTCAACTGATGCCTCACTCCAAGCTTAATCACTACCGGAAAAGAAGGTAAGTTTGGAAAATCTTATGACTCAATTCTTTCAAAGCTCTAAGGCAAGACATTGGAATCAAGATGTTTCTATTTACAACCTTGAGAAACAAATTGACCAATTAACTAATATGTTGTCCGAGAGACAATAGGGTTCTCTTCCTAGTAATACCAAACTTAATCTAAGGAAGCAAGCAAAAGCTATTACCTTGAGAAGTGGGAAGGAGTTGCAATTTGAGAAGCCAAAAGAACAAGACAAAGAAGAAAGTCAAAGGCCTATAGTAAAGGAAGTGATACCTGAAAAATTAAAGCCTACAAAGAAATCACCATCTCTAGTTGTGAAAGAATACTAACTATGGATTTTATACCCATCACGCCTTAATCAAACCAAGCATAAAGAGTAACTTGGTAAATTTCTTAATCTTTTCAAACAATTGCACATTAGCATTCCTTTTGTTGAAACATTTTCACAAATGCCAAAGTATGCTAAGTTCTTGAAAGAACTTTTGTCCAATAGGTGGAAATTGGAGGATATTTCTACTATTGAAGTTAGAGCTAGTTGTTTAGCTATTATTCAAAACAAGCTTTCTCTAAAGTTGGAGGATTTGGGGTAATTTCACAATTCCTTGTATAGTTGGTGACATTATTGTTGAAAAAGTTTTGGTTGACTTGGGGGCGAGTATCGACTTGATGCTTTATTTTTTTTCTTTGAAGAAGTGGGGACTTGTTAAACCTGACATTTTGAGGGGGATCATTGAAGATGTTTTGGTGAAAGTGGGGAATTTCATTTATCTTGTTAATTTTATGATCTTAGATATGGATGAAGATAGGGATGTACCTTTAATTTTGGGAAGACCTTTCCATGCAACAGTTAGGGCATTGATTGATGTAGAGGAAAGCGAGCTTACTTTGAGGGTAGGAGATGAAGAATTGGTGGTGAAAATTGCTCTAGCTTTGAAGTATCTAATAAAGGCAAATGATTCATGTTACATTATTAATGTTGTTGATTCATTGATAGATGAGCATTTTGAAGAGATACTATGTAAGGATGAGCTAGAATTGAGCTTACTTCATGGAGAAGGAAAGGATGTGACAAAGTCGAAGGTTAAATCATTGTTATCATAACTTGATTCAACTAAGGAAATTAATCCTTAAGGTGGTTTTGAAGAATTGAAGGAGGAAAGTGAAGCAAGGCTTAAAACTTCCATTGAAGACTCGTCGGTTTTGGAATTAAAACAACTTCTAGATTATTTAGAGTATGCGTTTTTAGTAGAAAATTCAAAGTTACTGGTCGTTATTACTTCAAATTTGTCTTCTGAACAAAAAATCAGCTTTTGAAGGCCCTCAAGGCACACAAACGAGCTATTGCTTGGAAATTTTTTGATATCAAATGTATCATGATTCTCACATTTGTCATCTTAAGAAATTTTAAGAAGACACCGAAGTTGTATTTAAGAGAAGGAATGGAGCATGAAAACTGAGAGGAGTTTAAACTCCAATCACTAGCTTTGTGAGTTAAGAAATTCGCAAGATATAGAGTCAATGGCATTAAAAAAGTGTGTTTAATGGGAGGTAACTCATGTCTAACTTTGGTGAGTTGAGCTCCTTTTGTTTTCTTTGTTTTTCACTATCCTAAGTCCATTTTTATGTCAAAATTGCAAGTGTTATAACGTTTTTGCTTATTCATCAAACGATGAGAGTTTAATCTTAAGTGTGGGGAGAAGCACATTTTCATATGATTTAATTTTAAAAGAGAGTGAGATAAGTTTTCATTTAATCTCTAAGAATTTTGTGCATATTATATATTAGATTAATAATGGAAACTTAAAAATTTTTCTACTACAAATTGGGTAATTTGAAACATAACTAATCATTTGACGATGCAAAAAAGTTTTTTTTTTTTTTTTTGTGATCTGGAGCCACCCCGACCTCGAGCATGGTCATGTAGAATGAGGGGTTGACTTTTGCACACATTTTGTTCACAACATTGCCTCTCCTGCCTACCCATGTAGCAGGGCATTATATTTTTTAGCCCTATGCCTTTTCATGGCTATGTTGCTTAAGCCATGTAGATTTTTTTTTTCCCATTTTGGATTTGATGATGTTTCATGTTTGTTTTTTACTCCTACACTTCCTCTATCTTCTATTATGGTTGTAATTGAGTATCATTTCCATCTTATTTTGCACATGTATTATTTTGATGTTGCTCTTGTATTGATTTTTTTTTCACATATTTTGATGAGGGTGAAGAAGAAGATGATATAATTGATGAGGGAATGCTTGATTTTAATTTTCTGTTATTGGATTTAATATTTTGGTTTGTACTTTTGAGCTCCTAACTTAGGGGAAGACTTTCATTTTTGCTGGAATCTTGTATACTTAATTGTTAGATTTGGGATAGACTAATTTCTTTCTCGCTTTATTTTTGCTATTTTTGCTTTGTTTTCTTTACAAGTTGGAACTTCTATTTTGATAGGGTTCATAACAATGTTGATGCTGCTGTTGATCCTTGGAGTTTCGATTTCTCTTTTCTTGTCTCGGCTTAGGAAAATCCTACTTCAATGTTTACATAAACTGGGGAAGTTATTAGTGTCCTTTTTTCTTATATTTCTTTCTTACCCTTTTTCCTTGTGATTGATTGGGTCGATATTGGAGACAATGTCTCATTTAAGTGTGGGAAGGGATATTCTAGAGAGAAAAAAAATATTTTGGTCTTATTTGAGCTTAATGATGCATATGATGCACTTGTTAACCAAAATTCTCCCATTTATGAGTTTGCAAATGAGCTTTTAAAGTTGATATATTTTGAAGTTTAGATTCTTGAAATTATAGTCATATTTTTGTAAGGCTAGCATTTAAAGGATGAAGAATAGTGATTTTTTATGCCTTACTCACCTATTTTGAACTTAGTATACTTAGTCAAAGCTTTAGGATAAAATCTAAGTAAGGCAAATTTACGTGTCATTTAATGATTGGATTTAGAGTTGTGTAAGAGGTCAAAGTACCTAGTGTAAAGTTAAATGGTTGTGTTTCTAAGCTTTTTAGTCGTATATTTGCTTTTCAATCACTTTGAGAGCTTTTCTAACTTTTTGTAAAAGGGGTATATGAAATCTATTACTTGGTGATTCTTTTCAAATAGTTAGGTTAATATGAGTAGGCTTTGGTCCCTCAAAAGAGTAAAGTTCCAACCTCGCTGTTGACTAAGTAAGTATTAAAAAAATAAAAATAAAAGTTAAGCCGAAAAGAGGTGGGCTAAAACCTATCTAGAGGAAAAGAAAAGATGGAGGCAAAAACCTCCCCCTTTGAAAGTTAAAAATAAAAAATAAAAATGAAGAGATTTAAAAAGAGGAAAAATTTAGGGGAATGATAGATGCCATGTATTTTCACTTTAGGTTATTGTGCTTAGAGAGGTGTTTAAATTGTTTATATTTTTGCTAGTAAGTGGTGAAATGTGACTATGCTGCTTTTGCTTTGTTTGAATTTGCCTTTCCTTTGTGACTTTGGAAGTGGTTATTAAATGGTGAGATTAATAGTTTGACTTACTTAGATTAGTATTAAAAATTTGACTGTAGTATGCTAAGTACAAGTACAAATATAATAGATTTGAGCGATGGGCACTAATGAGTTATTTTGAATTGATTGAATTAAAGAATGCTATGTTTGATTTGATATTTTCTTATGAGTATAATTGATGATAGATCTTTTGTCCTTGTTTTGTTTGCTTAAGAATAAACAAACGGTTAAGTGTGGTGAAGTTTGATGGGTATCAAGAGACCCTTATTATTTATGCTTATTTGGATATATTTTTTTTTATGTATTTCTTATGATTTGTTGAAGAAAGGATATTTATTTTGTGAAAAAAAAATTAATTTTAGGGTTTAAAGAGCTCATTTGGAATATTTCATGATGATCAAAGAGAAATCAATACAAATTAAACAAGTTTGGATCAATTTTGCAAAGGAATAAATTTCTCTTTTTCAGCTCCTACACGTTGAATGGTAGGGTTGACCATAGCAAGCATCAGAGGCAAAAGCATATAACTCTGTTTTTTAGCCTTGCCCATGCAACAGGTCGTGTTGACCTGCTATCATTAAAAAGCTATAAATAGCGTTGTGGTAATCGAGTGATTTTAGTGTTAGAGTTCTAAACCTTAGGAGAGAAAATATGAAGAGCTTTAAAGGAGAAATTGCATACATATCATTGGAGATCATAAGACACCAATTACAAGGGTTTTATCTCTATATCATAAATTCTTTTTGTCTTCTCTATATCTTTTATGCTTATTATAAACTCTATGAAGGAGTAAATTTTTTATGCCTTGCACTTTGTGAAACCTTAAACCATATGAATTGAATTAGTATTTGATTAATGAAAAATTCATGTTTTTGTATCTATTTATTTGATTTCATTATCTTGTGGTTGATTTGTGCATGAATTAATTACATGTTTGATTCTTATTAGATAGAAAGAGGTTTCATCTAATAAGATAGATCTTCATGAATAGAGAAATTGTGTGTTTCACCTAGAGGTAGGGAAATTCCGATTTTTTGCTATAAGAATTTAATTCTTGTCGTAAGGATCTTGAACTTCATGCAATCTTATGTGGCGTTAGTAAGGGAGAGGTCTCCACTATTTCATGTATGGTTAGGAATTAATTAACTCAAGGGAGTAATTAATTTAATTGATGAGATCTTGTAGTGCAAAGCATGAATAATTCATTAATTAATCCATTATTATAAGAATTTTAAGGTTTATGATGGATCAAGGTGAGGAGTATGGATTGAATTCATCTTTTGAAAGCATATATAATTAATCTCAGAGTTACTAGACTAGTTATTTAGTATTTGAATAATAAATCTTATTTCAAAATTTAGGCTAAATAATAGAAAAATAGTAATACTAGTACTTCTTTTCAAGATCCTTATAGACGACACCATAAAATTTATGCTACATTAGATAAGTACACTTACCTAGCTTAGACTGTAGATGTAATTGGGTTTATAAATTCAAAATTTGATACGATCAGTAAGTACGCATCATTATGGGACTTGACAGGTAATACGATATAGTTGGACTGTGATTAGTGAGTTCACATAACGATGAGATCACTTAGACGAGGCTACTTAGGTACATAGTTTTCGGTGACGTAGAGTTTGGCTGCTCTCGTTAACCTCTGATGCCCACTGTGGTGAAATCTGACCTCTTGTCCCCTGTTGTGATTTTTGGAGTCATTAATGCTCCTGTGTTGGATGTTTATATAAAATAATTAATTAAATTAAATGATTGTTTGTTATATTAGTGGTAGACTTGCTTGATATGTGTGAATGTATTTATGTTACTTTATACTGAGCCCTTGTAACTCACTCTCCTTTTTCTTTTTCAAGTTAATATCCGCTTTATGTTTTGATGAGATATGGCTTTGAAGAGGAGTACTTGAATGAGATTGCGGATTTAGATTACATTGTCTATGATTATGATTGACTTCTGTTTTGTTTTCTAAACTATATTTCTATATTTTAGTTTTATACTTAGACTATTTTGAGAGCCATATATGGTTTTATGGCCCATATCAGTTTATTTGTATTTTGTGGGCCCTATAAGTTGTTGGATTCAGACTATCTTTCCTACTCATTTTCATGATAAACTAACCATCAAATGTTTTAAAAAATCCGACGTTTCATCAAAATATTTTCAAAATCTAATTAATGATTTTAAGGTCCTAAAATTGATTTAGAAAATCAACTTAGTAATCGTAAACTTATATATTCTACTTATATAGGGCACGTGACGAATTGCTAATGATATAGTGGTTTGGGGTATGACACAAACATAGCTTTTGAGGTTTGGCAAAATCATATGCAGAACTCTCTCTCCTGATGCATTGAAAGAAGACATCCAAGAAGGTTGAAGCACCCCATTATGAATAAAGTGGGCCCAACTGTAGGATAATTGTTATACACCAAGTAAATTTTATTGTTTTAGGTAGTCGTTCCTTTCTAGTATAGAATAAGATAGGGAAACAATAGAGCATAGTATGAGGATAATAGTATAATATAAAGTTTTTGCACCTTAATTATTTGGTGTACTACATATAGCATAATAATATTTTTCTTTTTATGTCCGTTGTGTGTTTACTATACACAAATACTACACTAATAATAATTTTTTTAATTATCACTACAACAAAAAAGCTTTTTGTAATTTGTTGGCATAAATATTTTTGTCATCCTAATAGCTTTTTCGAACAACTTTTCTCGTTGGCATTCTTCATTGCCAAAGGCTCGTGAGGAAAGGTTTTGACAATAGTTAATAAAAATTCGTTGGCATAAGCTTAACCTTTGCCAACAACATCTACTTTTATCCCAACGAATAATCATGTTGCACAGCATCAGGATTTGTAGAAATGATGCTAATATATTATTGCTATGCCAATAAAAGTAGTTGTTGGGATAGGTTAATTGATTAAATTAAAATTTAGTGTTTTATAAATTACATACCAGACATTAATTTCATAAATTACCATTTGATCATTTACAATTTGCAACAACGCTTTTTAAATATTATATATTTCAAATTCAATAAACATGAAAATGCAAATAAGATATAATCAAATAGTAAACACACAACAAATGTTTTGTAAATAAAACATAATGTTGACAATCATCCATAAAAGAGTAAGAAAAAATGTTTCAATTTTTCCTATCTCAAGATATTCATACTCTTGGATTTATTTATAGACAAAAATCTTAAAATTTATTTAATATTAAAGGTAAAGTTTTATTTAATATAAAATTTATTTTATAAACCCAACATAATACAATGTGATTTATCCTATTCAATACCATGATAAAATGCCAACCATAGTCCATACAGTACTCAATAGTATAAAGTGTCCTGTAGGTGGTTGAACATACTAAATAAGCCTACGGACAGATGATGATACATCATCCCTTATGTGTAAAAATTTTGGAAATCTGGCATATTGATGCCAAAGTATCTCTAGGGTGGGCACCTAGCTAGGCATGTGCATGTCGTGTTGGGACTTAGGTAGCATTTGGTTCGAAGTACTAGACAGTACAAATAGTATTGGATAGTACAAAACATGGGGAATATGACAAAAAAGGATTTTTGTATCACGTTTGGATACCTGAGTACTGAACAATGATTTTTGTACTGTCCATTGTTTAGAATTACAAAGTACTAAACTGAACATTATAGTATTGATAGTTATACCCTTTATATAATGAGAAGGTTTTTAATTACATTATTTTTTGCAATTTGTTCATGTAATTAAACGAATTATATATGGGTTAATAAATGTAAATCCATTGATTGAAAAAAATCAATAATCCATATTACAAATTACAATAATTTGTGTTATATTTAATAATTTAACAATTTATAAATATTATATTAATAATATGTAATAATGATAGTAAAAATTTAGCAATTATATTTAATAACTACCATTTTTTAATAAATTGATATATATTAAAGGACAATAATTTCATGCATAATGAAAATTCCAATATTAACTAAATCAAATAAATATCCTCAATATAACAATTGTTGATATAAGAAGTGGTATTAACAAACTACCATCATCATCAAAATACTCTTCAATAATAGTTCCTGAAATCTAATTAACACATACCAAAAGGCATCACATTATGCACAACAAAAGTGCTCTTGATAGAGCGAACCATAAACGTAACAAAGAGAATATGGTTCCATATAAACTAACAACATACAAATGAAATAAGTCTCGGTTAAGGAAAAACTTCAAATACTTAGTTAACCAATGATACGCCTAACAAATGCTAGCCTTTGTTCCCCCTGCAGTCTTCAAAAGAACTTTTCATACTGTGGATGTGTGGCCATTTGCATAAGAACATCCAATTCTTCATTTTCTGATAATCCTAAGGTTTTCAATTCTTCAACAATATCATCTCTTAGAGCATTCGCAATTTTCCCAACAAGTAATGCGAAATCGCTCCTAACATCACTTATGCTCTTTTCAAATGTTGATATGAATTTAGCAGCATATTTTGCCATGGGACGCTTGCGAGTGGATCGCATAGATGGACCATGTAAGGTATAGTTAGAAGCTTCGGTAGAATGTGGCACTTGTTCTGATTCCATCTCTTCTTCAAAGGTATCTACACACTCATTCTCTAAATCCTTTGAGGCATCTGTAGGTGTCTTAGCTCCTTTTTCATTTGCTCTATCCTTGCCAAAAATACCATGTAGTCTTTCAAACTCTTTAAGCTCTTTGTTGACATGATTACCAACCTTCTGATGTTTCTACAAATCAATATATGTAATTAATATAACCATTGAGAAATAATGGAAAAAATGAGCATACTTGAAATTAAAGAATGTGTTGCCCATACCTACGATGACTTGCAACCCACTCTTGAATATGATAACGCTTACCTCTAAAAGGGGCAAGGAAGCCCAATGCATTTGTGTATCCACCATCCACTAGATAATATGAATATATAGATAAAGGTAACCCTATAAATGTACAAGAATGTTAAAAATAAAATGCAATACATCTTTTTTAAGTGCATACCGGGTGGAACTCTCAAACCATTAGATCAAGTAATTGCATCACGTAACACTCTAGAATTTGATGCAAACCTTTCCTATCCTGCTAATACATAGATAAATTTCAATTCACGATCACATATGCCCATGACATTTGTTGCAAGATGCCCTTTCCTATTCGATACCTAGGTTTATCTGCAACTGCTGTTGTCACTGCAATGTAGGTACCATCTAATGTTTTTAGACAAACCTAATATGTTTCCAAATAAACAGACAAATAAATGTAGTACAAGTCATAATGACCATTATGGACACACTTAAGGAAAAAATTTAAACAAATACCTTAAACCATTTTCACCTTTCATCATTGCAATCTTGTGGTATTGGATTGGGTTTTGCAAGTAACATATCTTATAACCTTAAGATGGCAGCTAACACTTGATGGCAATTTCTACTAATAGTTTCACCTGATCTATAAAATCTCACCTGAATACTCCTATTCTTTGTATGATGCATAAGGATGTTAACAAAAATAGCAATTTGTTCTTTTCAACTGTTGCTCTCCCACTACAATTCAATCCCCCTCGTACTTTAAGGAGTTCGTAAAGATGTGCAAAACTATTTCTACTCATCCGTAATTCCCATAAAAAAATTGTATCACTTCCATTGATAAACGAATTAATGACATCTCGATGCGTTTCATACCTAGCCAATGCTCGCTCATTCAATACTCCTCTCTCTACATTTCTACTCAAGACAAAGTTCATATAATAAAAACCACCAGCAGCCAATGTAAGCATGTTGATATAAACTCTCCATCCAAGAAGGTAAATCAGAATTTCATGATGATCTATGATCTATAATACACATCTAAGGACAAATTAGCCAAAGCAAAAATCATTGTTCCAAATTTTATTAAAACCAAACAATATAATTTAGCTAAAGGAAAAAGGGGTTGTAATTACTACAACAAAATCATTCTTATAAAAAACCTATTCCAACACAAAAACACATTACAAGATAACCATCTATTATTGGGAAAGAACATGGAAGATGGCTAGATCATTTCCCATGAGAAACTTAGCAACGGAAATGCATTACAAGGTTTAAAGGCAAGGTTATAATGTAATTACTTTATATTTTTATGCCATTGGTTAATGAAATAAGAAAGGTATGTGCAAATTATCTCAATGTATGTTATTTTCTTGATTTCATCCATACTCCATAAAGCTTAAATTAACGCAACAAAACATTATGTTAACTACTAATATGACCCAGTCTACTCATTCTTACTTCTTCTTCCCATCAAAAACCACAATCTTGCATGCTTTCAAATGCCCATTAAAGTCTTCTTCCTTTGGTAGGACTCCTAAATATCAATTATAAGCAACATTTAAATAGATATGAACAACTTTACTATAGAGGTGCAATTGCCTATCATTTGCATTCACAAAAAAAAAAAAATGAAAGATAAATAACAATACACATGCTTAAACAATTTATACTAATATACAAACAATGGCAAACAACATGTATAGGTCTTAGTTAATTATCTTAATTAGATGAGAGCAACAAATACAAGTAATGTTGGGCAAGATACCAAAATGTTATAACTAAACACACAAAAGTAATTCACTTAATTTAAGGGTTTTTGTTTTCTTTACTAATATAGTCTAAATCAGCAGGCCTATGTGACCTCATGCTTGAAAGGAACCCTTAAGCCTTAATGACACCAACTAGGATTGCAACCAAGACGATACCATACGCACGGCTACCAAAGTACATCAATCATGACCACCTAAAGCATGACAACTGTTAAGTCTAATTTTTGATTTTCTATTCCTAATCCGATCTATACTAGACCCTATGCTCATCTAATGTAGACCCTCGACTTAAACTAGGAATTTCATTTTGTTTTGGAGTTGCCACCCAACTGTGGTTGGGAGAGATTAAATTAGGACTAACTGAGCAGATTAATCCTAATTTAGACCACTAGTCAGCGTGATTTCCTCTCTTCGTTTTTTGTGAAAGAGGAGATGGAAAACCAGAGTTTCTGAGTTCGGAGGCTAACCTATTAAAACCTTAAGGTTACCACCTTATTATCCTAAAATCTAAACCTTATCCAAATATCTTTTATTTTATTTTTGTTGTCTTTTATTATATTTTTGAGTAAGTTATTCTAAGAAAATGATTTTCTATTCTTTTTAGAGTTACCCCAAATGGGTGCCTACATACCTACTATTCAAGAAAAAATGGGCCGTAGTTCGCTTTTCCTGAAAAAAACTTTAATGTGTTTATGAATTTTAATTATGAAATTACTTTTGATTTACGTTTTTATCATTTTAGTATTTTTCTAGAAAAATCTAAGTCTAAGCTTGATCATTTGATTTTCTGAAAAATAATAATTATTTAGGAAAAAACCAATTTTGGATTTATTTAAGAAAAGGATTTTTCTAAGTGATAAGAAAAATTATTTCTCTATTTTTCAACTCACCTCTACTATTATAAAATTTTATTAATTTTTATAATTTTTACTTTTTTTTAATAATTTTTATTAATTTTTTATTGAAAGGTTTTCTCTTATATTATTTATCTACCCTAAACTAAAAATCTAAATTTTATCATTTTTTCTAATATGTCTTTATCATTTTTTTTATTTCATATTTTTATAATTTATCATTATTATTATTTTTATTATTATTTTCTATTATTAGCTCTAAATTAAATCCTAAAAAAGACTAATATGAATTATAATATTTTTTTTCTAGTTTTGAATTATAAATAATAAATAGATAAATAAATAAATTCGAAAAAATAAATAAAATAACTAAATAAATAAAAAATACAAAAAAAATTCGAAAAAATCCGACTTACCTGGATTCGGGTAGGTGCACGGGTCGGGTTAGATCGGGTCGAAGCGGGTCGGGTCGGGTCGATTGGTCACGACGGCTGAGGGTGCTCGTTGATGGCGTTCCAGCGGCCTTTCGAGGAGGTTGAGGTGCCGTTTCCTAGGTTTTCGGGGGTGAGGAACTCAATCATGGCGGTGGATTTCTCCAAAAACACCTCCTGGTGGCAGTTCGGTGCTTGATCGACGGTCGCGGTGTGGAAGAATCCGACGAGGCTTCGATTTCTCTCCTTTTATCTTTTTTTCTCGCTTTTGATTTGTCATTCTGTTTCCTCATTTCCTCCTCTATTTATAGGCACAAGAAATCGAGTTAGATAAGCTCAGATTTCCTCCTATTGAAGCAAATCGAATTTCGATTGAAAAACCCATCTCCGATTTGTGTAAATCCTTTGATTTGTTGCGATTTGATTCTAATTGGATGATATTTATCCTATTTCAGTTGAAGATCTATTGGATTTGTGCAAAAAATTGAATCAAAACAGTTGAAATCTGATTTTTCCTTTGCCGGCGACGATCTCGGATGAAGGTTGAAGATGATTATGCGCTCAGCGCGTGCCCTGTTCCAGCCAATTAACTGCTAACACGTGTCCCAGGCGAAGAGAAAAAATTGAAAAACGAGGAATCTGCCTCCCCCGCGTTTCGAACCCGTGACCTGACCCCCTCTCGCGTGCATAGGACTGTGACTCGGACCAACTGGGCTAGCCCACTTACTCAATTTTTTTATTTTCGCAATTTGTATATATGCAATGCGATTTTTTATTATTTTTATATTTTTTGAAATTTCAAAAATTTGTAAAAATTATTTAATCCCTTTTATTACTATTTCTGTAATTATTTTCCAAAATTGATGTATTTTTCCTATTTATTTTATTTATTGAATATTTTTCCTATTTTTGCTAAATTAGAAAAAAATGTAAAAAAATAGAAAAAAATTGATAATTGATTATTGTTGATTATTAGGGCAAAAATGGGGTGTTTATAGCTGCTCCTTTTTGTAGTATAGTTTGAAAAACTTAACTACAAAGACAAGAAAGACGCTATTTTTGGCCTCTTGACTGAATGGATAATGCCTTGGTTTGGCTAATTATCTGAAATTTGGTCTTTAGTAGGAAAATGCTCTATGAGCTAATAACCCCACGAGTACTTTGTGACGGTTGGTATTGCTTAGGAAATGGTCTTAAACAACCTAACAATCTAGAGTAATGTATCATCCCAAAAAGTGCTTTAGGGGCTGACTAATTGGTGATAGGAAACATCTCAATGATTGTTTAGGGGTATGTAATAGCGGATGATAGGAAGCGTCTTATCGGACTAGCAACTTTAAAGAGAAGATTGTCTTAGGAAGCGCTCTTATGAGCTGGCTACCTGTCAATAAAAGCGTCTGGTTAGATTAGCGACTATTTAGGGAGAAATACTTCCGAAGAGTGCTCTTATGAGATGATTAATCGGTTATCGACAAATTCGAAAAAGTGCTCCTATGAGCTGACTAATTGATAGATTCGAAGAGTGCTCTCCTGAGCTAACTAATCGATGGATTCGAAAAGTGCTCCTTTGAGCTAACTAATCGATGGGTTCAAAAAGTGCTCATCTGAGCTAACCGATTGATAAATTCGAAAAGTGCTCCTCTGAGCTAACTTTAAGAAAGGGAGTCTAGGAAAGTGCTCCTTTGCGGGCTAACTAATCTATAGTGAGAGGACATGCCTAAGAAGGTGCCCCTATGGGCTGACATTTTGAAGGGATGTTTAGGAAAGTGCCCCATTGTGGGTTGACTAACCTATGGTGGGAAGCGTCTTCTTAGACTCACGACCTTGGGGAAGAAATGTTTCGAAAGGTACCCCTACAAGCTGACCTTGAGAAGAGATATTTAGGAAAGTGCTCCATTGTGGACTGACTAACCTATGCAGGGAGAAATGTCTCAAAAAAAGGTGCCCTTATGGGCTGACACTGAGAGAGGATGTTTAGGCAAGTGCTTCAATGTGGCCTGACTAACCTATGGTTTTAAAAATGCCTATAATGAATGGGTTGAATGATTTGATAAGAGATGTTATGTGATAGTTATTTATTCTAAGATGCTTACCAATTTATCGTGGATAGCAACCAAACAACCAAACCTTCGTGTTGGTTTGCTTCTCCTTTGCTTATTCTTGCTTTAAAACAGCGCTGAGGGTCTTGATGTGCTTCCTTTCTTATGCGCATGGCTCTTTTGATTGTAGTATTGTCCTACTAATGTCCTAGGTTCAATGCTCAAAAATAGGTAGAATTATATCACAAAATTTATTGAGATTCATTGTTCATCATTCATTGGTGAAGTGGTGGGTAATGTGTTTAGGAATGTTTGTTTTAATGAGAATTGATTGGAATTATCAATCATTCAGAGACATTAACTTTGTTTGTAAAAAATGAAAACTGGACTCAACGAAATTTGTATTGAATATTGGCTTTTATAAACATTGGCAAAATTTCAATTTCCTTGCCTAAGGATAGTACATCTTAACAACATCTGCATTAATGGGGTCTCTCAATTCTGGACCATCCATTTGAGTTAATATCAGAGCACCTCCTGACAATACCTTCTTCACCACATATGGACCCTCATAGTTTGGGGTAAATTTCCCTCTGAAATCTTGAGCATTCGGGAGAATTTTCTTTAGCACCAAATCCCCTTCTTTGAAACATCGAGGCCTCATTTTCTTCTTAAATGCTTGGGCCATCCTTTGTTGGTAACACTGTCTGTGACATAATGCGGTGAGTCTTTTTTCGTCAATCAAATTCAATTGATCAAGCCTCTTCTTTACCCAGTCCAATTCATCTAACCGCGCTTCTGACAGAATTTTAAAGGATGGTATTTCGACCTCAACTGGTAAGACTGCCTCAGTGCCATATACAAGAGAATATGGGGTAACTCCAGTAGATGTTCTAATTGAGGTCTTGTAAGCCATGAGGGCAAATGGTAACATCTCATGCCAATCTTTGTAAGTGATTGTCATTTTTTTGATGATTCTTTTGATATTCTTGTTGACTGCTTCTACTGCCTCGTTCATCTAAGGTCGGTAGGGAGTTGAATTTCTATGGTTTATGTGGAATTGTTGGCATAAACCTGTCATCGACTTGTTGTTGAGATTGGTATTGTTGTTGGCGATGATTAACTTAGGAACTCCATATCGAGTTATTATGTCCCTCTTCAAGAACTAGACTATTACCCCTTTGGTGACATTGGCATATGATGAAGCTTCCACTCACTTGGTAAAGTAATCAATGGCTACCAATATGAACCTGTAGCCATTGGATACTGTCGGAGTGATTGGGTCGATTATGTCGATCTCCCACATGGAGAAAGGCCATGGTGCTGACAACGAATGCAACTTGTTGGGCGTAGCATTTATCCGGTTTGCGTACACTTGACACAAATGACAGTGCTTGACATATTTGATGCAATCTGATTCCATGGTTAGCCAATAGTAACCCAACCTCATGATTTTTTGGGCTAACATGTAGCCGTTCATATGAGGTCCACATATCCCTTCATGCACTTCTTTCATTAGTTCACATGCCTCATTTCTATCCACACATCTTAGCAAGGTGGTATCAGACGATCTTTTGTAAAGCACAGACCCACTTAATAAGAAATGACTTGCTAACCTTCTGAGCGTTTTTTGGTCATTTTTGCTAGCCATTTCAGGGTATTTGCCTTCTTAGAGAAAAGTTTTGATGTCGTGATACTAGGGCTTATCATCTTGTGCCTTTTCGATTATCAAACAGTAGGCAGGTCGATTTTCAATCTCTATTTTCAATGGTTGGACTTCGACTCCCCCTGTTATTTGAATTATAGATGCTAGTGTGGCGAGTGCATTCACAAATTGATTTTGAGTTCTCGGGATGTATGTGAAAGTGATTGCCTTGAATTCCTCGATTAGCTCTGTCAAATGCTGATGGTATGGTACCAATTTGGGGTCTTTAGTCTTATATTCTCCTCTCGTTTGCAGTATGATGAGTAACGAGTCTCCGTACACTTCTAATTCACGGATTTCCATGTGGCAAGCCATTTTGAGGCCGAGGATGCATGCCTCATATTCCACGATATTATTAGTATATGGAAATATGAGCCTTGTTGCTGAAGGAAATTGTGTTCCGTTTGGGGATATCAACACTGTCTCGATCCCACAACCGAATATGTTGGCGGCTCCATCAAAGAACATTTTCCACTTAGGGTTCTAGTCTATCCTACAGTCTTCTACTGGTGTACCTTCCACTGTTAATATATTTTCATTAGGGAATTGGGCTTGTGGCTCTTGGGAATCTCCCTCGATTGGGTGTTCTGCCAATTGGTCGGCTAAAGATTGCCCTTTCATCGAGTTCTGATTTATGTATGTGATATCAAACTCTGATAAGAGCATTTGCCATTTGGAGATTCTCCCTAACAAAATGGGTTTCTTTGCCAAGTACTTTAGAGGATCATGTCTTGTCAGCAGCTCAATGTGATAGTAAAGGGTGTATTGCCTCAATCGGTGCATGACCTAAATCAGAGCACAGCAAGTCCTCTCTACTTCTGAATACCTCTGTTCCCCGTCTGTGAATTTCTTGCTTAGATAATATATGGAACGCTCTCTTCCCTCTTCATCTTTTTGCCCCAACACGTACCCCATGGACTCAGGGAGTATCGTGAGGTATAAGAATAAGGGCTTCCCTTGCTTTGGGAGTATCAAGACTGGAGGCTTTATGAGATAGTCTTTGATAGTCCTGAATGCTTCTTCACATTCATCGTCCCACTTTACTGCGACATGCCTTTTTAGCAGACGGAATAGTGGACGGCATTTGTTTGTGAGCTGTGAGATAAAACAAGCTATGTAATTCAACCTTCCAAGCAAACCTCTTACTTCTTTGACAGTGCGTAGAGATGGTAGCTCTAATATAGACTTTACTTTGTCAGGGTCGATTTTAATGCCTTCCCGGCTTATGACAAACCCTAACAACTTGCCTGTCGTGACCCCGAAAGTGCACTTCTCTGGATTTAACTTGTGCCAGAACTTTCTCAATCGCTTAAACAACTTTCTCAGAATATCCGCATGGCTTTCTTCTTCTTTAGACTTAGCTATCATATCGTCAATGTATACTTCGACTTCTCGATACATCATATCATGAAGTATTGCAACCATAGCTCTTTGATACGTTGCCCCGACGTTTTTCAAACCGAAGAGCATGACTTTGTAACAGAAAGTCCTCCATGTTGTGATGAAAGTCGTCTTAGTTTTATCTTCTTTGGCCATTTTTATCTGGTTATATCATGAGAAACCGTCCATAAATGAGAAAAGATGGTTTCCTGCAATGTTGTCTACCAGAACATTGATGTGAGGTAGGGGGAAGTTATCTTTTGGCGTAACTTGGTTTAAGTCCCGGAAGTCTACACATACGCGTACTTTTCCATTCTTTTTTAGAACATGGACTATATTCGCTACCCATTCTGGGTAGTCAGATACTTCGATGAACACCACTTCTAGCAGTTTCTTGACTTCCTCTTTAATCTTTAGTAAGATGTTAGGCTTAAATCTTCTCAATTTTTGTTTTTTAGGTTTGACATCTTCCCTTGTGGGAAGCCTGTGAACTACTATTGATTGGTCTAATCCTGGCATGTCACCATATGACCGGGCGAACACATCTGCATACTCAGTTAACAGCTCGGTCTCACGCTTTTGCTCGGCACTTAAACCGGTCCCAATCTTGAGGTTTTTAGGTTTCTCAACGCTTCTTAGATTTACTGTCTCCACCGACTCGTCAATTGAAATTCCACTTTGTTCATGTTTTTGCCAATTTTCTTGTATTATTTCATGGTCAAGGACATTGCCTCTAATGACTGACCCAGCAGTGTTGGAAATGATATCAGTGTTTTCATTTCTTACCTGCGCGAAATGTTCCTGGCGTTCGATTGTAGGGAATCTAGTGCTATTAATAGGATAACAGAACCAATTATTGAGAGCTAGATGCTGCTCAGATGTGCGAGGGATCGGGCTCCCATTACCGACGTCAGCTTCGCTTATCCTTAGTTCTTGAATGGTAGTTGCTTGTATGAATTATTGTTGGAGGGGTGGAAAACGCATCTAGGTGTCGTTGTTGTTGCTACCGTCTGCCATTTTGGTCTTTGAGCGAGTGCAGATTGGGCTCCTTGGAGGGTTTGGTTGTTTGGGAGCTATCTTTGATACCTAGCGCGCATTTTCCTTAGTTTAATGTATGTATGATGCATGTATCACACAGATGCTAAAATAAAGGGGCCAACAATTGATTAATGATATAATACTGGAACTTTATTTTTATTAATATTGGAAACTTAGAGTTCGATACTTGAAAAAAATGAAAAAGTACAATAGGGATCTATTTTCTAGTTCTCTTGGTCTTCTGCTGCGTAGGCGCCGGTTTTTCGTTGATGACAACTTCCAACTCTCTGACTCTAGCTAGGGTCTTCCAACCGAGCTTCCAAAGCCTTGTTCCTTTGATCAGATTCCTTGAATTGGCCCTTCCAGATATCCTTTTTGTAGTCTGCAGTCTCAAAATATACTTCCATTCGAGCCCTGACTTGCTCCAGATAGGTTTTCATCTCTAGGTCTACCTCATTTGGCTTAGGTTAGGTGATATTTGGGACTCGGTATGCCATTTCCCCTGTCTGATATAGCTGGTGGATTACGAAATCCCTGGTGGCTCGGTGCTTGCCCAATTCGCCATCCAGCTCTCCGAGGTCTACATTAGGACTCTCGATTCGGGCCTCTTATAGTGCCTTGACCTCTGCTAGCTTGGCAAACTTCTCAGCTATTAGTAAGTTCGGGTCTTGATACTCAAATGTGATTGCTCCCAGCGAAAGTCGATAAACTATGTCCTGAATAGTACTGAACTGGCGGACCACTAAGTTGGGATGATAACCTATACATCCGCTAATACCGATTAGAGGTACGACTTGAAAGTTATTGCAGGTTAAGATGACTTTGTCGTAGCAACTCTATCTAGCTGTCCACAAGATGTCGTCGGCACTGAAACTTTTAAGCACTTCTACCCAACTGTGGCTAGTAAGGTCGTCGGGCAGCTTTATCTTCTTTACACATGAGTCCACGAGGTCCACTTGTTGAGCCAAAGTTTTCTGGACCAAGTTCAGCCCGAAACACTTGAGGTGGCTTACAAACCAAATCAGGATAAGGTTGATGTTTGAGCGGAGGATCCCATAGCCCTTTTTCTTGACGAAGTTTAAGTTCCAGATCTATTCAGCCAGTAGAGCTGGGATGTAAGATTTTCCTTCCAGGAATTAGGCCACCAATCTGCAACTCGGTAATGGACATAAAAAGTTTCGGTGGAGAAGAGTATGGTGGCAAAGGCGGTCAGGATGAAAGCACTCACCCTTCTTTGTCTATAGCTTTTGGGGTCCCCGCACAATATGTCTTTCCTGTCCCCATTATCTTCTCGGGCTATGAACCTGGCTTCTAACTCATCCATCGGTATGTAGTATCCGTTACAGTTTGCTAAGGCTTTGTTGATTGCTGTTTTGCAGATACCCAAAGGTCTGCTGAAGATAGCGGCTGGCCCGGCCTCAAGATCCGGTACATACACTTCGTTGGTTAGTGCTGGAGCCTGTAGAAGTTGGGTGTACTCTTCCAGAGTGGGAGTGATCTCATGTGGCCTAATGAAGAAAGTCACGGGCTCTATTTCCCATCGATGGAGCATGGCTCGTACTAAGGGTAAGTTCATCTCCATCTTCATTAGTGAGAGGATGGGCTCTATCTTTTGCTGAATGAAGGCCTGCTCTTCTGGGTTGTATAGAGTGAACCAGTAGTCTAGCACCAATTTTGGGTCCAGAGGTTTGCATATTCAGATCTCTTTGCGGAGGAGGTGGTCAATTGTGGAACTAGCCATCTATTACAATAGAAATTTCTAATTACAAAAAGAACTCTGTTACAATGATAGCATTACAGGGAAATGTATCTGAATTCCATGAGCAGAATAAAAGTATTACATCATCAATTAGTTGTCAGCCCATGATGTCATGTATGCATATAGGTAGGTTTTAACAGGTCCCTAAGCTCTATGGCCTCCCGCATTCTCGGAGAAATGGATCTCAAGCCATATCGAAACATTGGGTAGGGTATCCTAATTAGTCCCGAACGGTGATCATATCACTTCGCTCAAAACCTACATAATGGCCCCCCGTCTTAGGGTCCTAAGACGGCCCGGGTTTGACCATATCTACTCACATAGTTACATGCATGCAGACTTGAAGGTAAATATTTGCTTAAAGGTAAATAACTGAATCTCAAACTTAAGCAAATCCTTGAAGAGTTAGCAACAGTATAACAAACTAAAAAGACATTTCTTGAAAGAGTGATTTAAGGAGATTCAGGTGGCTAGCCTACTAGAGATATCTTTGTCCCCAATGGAGTCGCCATCTCGTCGAGTCTAATTTTTGATTTTCCATTCCTAATCCGATCTATACTAGACCCAATGATTATCTAATGTAGACCCTCGACTTAAGTTAGGAATTTCATTTTGTTTTGGAGTTGCCACCTAACTGTGGTTGGGAGAGATTGAATTAGGACTAATTGAGCAGATTAATCTTAATTTAGACCACTAGTCAGCGTGATTTCCTCTCTTCGTTTTTTTGTGAAAGAGGAAATGGAAAACAAGAGTTTCTGGGTTCGGAGGCTAACCTATTAAAACTTTAAGGTTACCACCCTATTCTCCTAAAATCTAAACCTTATCCAAATGTCTTTTATTTTATTTTTGTTGTCTTTTATTGTGTTTTTGAGTAAGTTATTCTAAGAAAATGATTTTCTATTCTTTTTAGAGTTGCCCCAAATGGGTGTCTACGTACCTGCTATTCAGGATCAAACGAGCTGTAGTTCGCTTTTCCTGAAAAAACTTTAATGTGTTTGTGAATTTTAATGATGAAATTACTTTTGATTTACATTTTTATTATTTTAGTATTTTTTTTGGAAAAATCTAAGCTTAAGCTTGATCATTTGATTTTCTGAAAAATAATAATTATTTAGGAAAAAACCAATTTTGGATATATTTAAGAAAATGATTTTTCTAAGTGATAAGAAAAATTATTTCTCTATTTTTCAACTCACCTCTATTATTATAAATTTTTATAATTTTTACTAATTTTTTTAATAATTTTTATTAATTTTTTATTGAAAGGTTTTCTCTTATATTATTTATCTACCCTAAACTAAAAATCTAAATTTTATCATTTTTTCTAATATGTCTTTATCATTTTTTTATTATTTCATATTTTTATAATTTATCATCATCATCATCATCATCATCATCATTATTATTATTATTATTATTATTATTATTATTATTATTTTATTTCTTATTATTTTTATTATTATTTTCTATTATTCGCTCTAAATTAAATCCTAAAGAAGACTAATCTAAATTCTAATATTTTTTTCTATTTTTGAATTATAAATAACAAATAGATAAATAAATAAATTCAAAAAAATAAATAAAATAACTAAATAAATAAATAATACTAAAAAAATCAAAAAATCCGACTTACTTGGATCCGGGTCGGTGCGTGGGTCGGGTCGATCGGTCGCGGCGGCTGAGGGTGCTTGTTGACGGCGTTCCAACGGCCTTTTGAGGAGGTTGAGGTGTCATTTCCTAGGTTTTCGGGGGTGAGAAACTCAACCGTGGCGATTGATTTCTCCAAAAATGCCTCTTGGTGGCAATTTGGTGCTTGATTGACGGTCGCAGCTTGGAAGAATCCAGCGAGGCTTCGATTTCTCTCCTTTTCTCTCTTTTTTCTCACTTCTGATCCGTCATTCTGCTTCCTCCATTCCTCCTCTATTTATAGGTACAAGAAATCGAGTTGGATAAGCTCGGATTTCCTCCGATTAAAGTAAATCGGATTTCGGTTGAAAAACCTATCTCCGATTTGTGTAAATCCTTTGATTTGTTGTGATTTGATTCCAATTGGATGGTGTTTATCTTATTTCAGTTGAAGATCTATTGGATTTGTGCAAAAAAATTGAATCAAAACGGCTGAAATCAGATTTTTCCCCCGCCGGCGACGATCTCGGATGAAGGTTGAAGATGATCACGCGCCCGGTGCGTGCCCCGTTCTAACCAATCAACTGCTGACACATGTCCCAAGCGAGGGGAAAAAAATTGCAAAACGCGGAATCTGCCTCCCCCCTGTTTCGAACAAGTGACCTGACCCCCTCCCGCGTGCACAGGACCATGACTTGTAGCAGCTGGGTTAGCCCACTTACTCGATTTTTTTATTTTCGCAATTTGCATATATGCAATGCGATTTTTTATTATTTTTATGTTTTTTGAAATTTCAAAAATTTGTAAAAATTATTTAATCCCTTTTATTACTATTTCTGTAATTATTTTCCAAAATTGATGTATTTTTCCTATTTATTTTATTTTTTGAATATTTTTCCTATTTTTGCTAAATTAGAAAAAATGTAAAAAAATAGAAAAAAATTGATAATTGATTATTGTTGATTATTAGGGCAAAAATGGGATGTTTACAACAACCATGGCCACCTAAAATGGAACAAAAATTATAGTTACCTAAAACAGCAGACACAACCACACGCTAGCAACCACAGCAACACACTGGCAACCACAGCGACAAACACGGCAAGAAAAAAGGGATGACACTAAATGGAGAAATGACCGTGACGGCGATGACATGGCGTGAAGACACACCGACTGGACCAAAGATGAAACAACAACCACGATAGGAAAAGAGAGAAACTAACAGTATCACACCTGACGGAGATGACAACAACTCGGTGATGATGGCAGCCGTTGCAGTGGACCAGATGGACACCGATTGAAGGGAAAGCTAGTGTCGAGTCTAATTTTTTATTTTTCCCATTCCTAATCCGATCTATACTAGACCCTATGCTCATCTAATATAGATCATCGACTTGAGTTAGGAATTTCGTTTTATTTTGGAGTCGCCACCCAACTATTGTTGGGAAAGATTGAATTAGGACTAATTGAGCAGATTAGTCCTAATTTGGACTACTAGTCATCGTGATTTCCTCTTCTCTTTTTTGTGAAAAGAGGAGAGGGGAAAATCAGAGTTTTTGAGTTTGGAGGCTAACCTATTAAAACCCTAAGGTTACCACCCTAATCTCCTAAAATCTAAACTTTATCTAGAAATTTCTTTTATTTATTTTTTGTTGTCTTTTTATTTTGTTTTTGAATAACCTATTATGAGAAAATGATTTTTTTTCCTTTTTAGGGTTGCCCCAAATGGGTGCCTATGTACCTTCTATTCAGGATCAAACTTGCCGTAGTTCGCTTTTCTTGAAAAAATTTTAATGTGTTGGTGATTTTTAATTATGAAATTCCTTTTGATTTATGTTTTTACCATTTTAGTATTTTTCTAAAAAAATCTAAGCCTAAGCTTGATAATTTGATTTTTTTGAAAATAATAATTATTTTAAGGAAAAACCAATTTTGGATTTATTTAAGAAAATGATTTTTCTAAGTGATAAAAATGTTATTTTTCTATTTTTCGACCCATTTCTAATATTATAAAATTTTATTAATTTTTTTATTAATTTTTATAATTTTTATTAAATTTTTATTGAAAAATTTTCTCCTAGATTTTTTATCTATCCTATTCTAAAATCTAAATTATTATTATTTTTTTCTAATATTTTTATCATTTTCTTTATAAATTTTCACATATTTATTATTTATTATTATAATAATTATTTTTATTTTATTATTAATCCTAAATTAAATCCTAAAAAAAAAAATCTAAATTCCAACATTTTTTTCTATTTTTGAATTATAAATAACAAATAAGTAAATAAATAAAATAGATAAATAAATAAATAAACAAAAATCGAAAAATCCGACTTACCTGGATTCGGGTCGGTGCGCGGGTCGGGTCGATCGGACACAGCGGCTGGGAGTGCTCATTGACGGCGTTTCGGTGGCTTTCTATGACGTTTAAAGGCGGCTTTCGAGCTTTTAAGGGATGGGGAACTTAACAGTAGCGGTGATTTTCTTCAAGATTGCCTCTAGGTGGTGGTTTCGAGCTCGATCGGCGGTCGGGGGTTGAAGAATTTCGGCGAGGCTTCGATTCTCTCTATTTTCTCTCTTTTTCTCACTTTTGATCCGTGCTTCTGCCTCCTCCCTTCGTCCTCTATTTATAGGTGTAAACTTACCTATAAATAGAAACCCACATCCGATTTGTGCAAATCTTTTGATTTGTTGTGATTTGATTCCAATTGGATGATGTTTATCTTATTTCTATTGAAGATCTGCTAGATTTGTGCAAAAAATTGAATCAAAACGGCTAAAATTCGATTTTTTCTCCTCGTTGGCGATCTCGGACGAAGGTTGAAGATGATCATGCGCCCGGCGCGTGCGTCCACTCCAGCCAATCAGCTGCTGACATGTGTCCCAGGCAAAGAAAAAATTTGCTAAACGCGAAATCTGCCTCCCCCGCGTTTCGAACCCGTGACCGAGCCCTCCCGCGCGCGCCTTAGGCCATGGTCCAGACTAGCTGGGCTAGCCCACTTACTCGATTTTTTTATTTTCGCAATTTGCATATATGCAATGCGATTTTTGTATTTTTTTTGAAATTTCAAAAATTTCTAAAAATTATTTAATCCTTTTTATTGCCATTTCTGTAATTATTTTCCAAAATTGATATATTTTTCCTATTTATTTTATTTTTTGAATGTTTTCCCTATTTTTGTTAAATTAGAGAAAAAATAGAAAAAATTAAAAAAAAATAATTGATTATTGTTGATTATTATTGATTATTAGGGTAAAAATTGGGTGTTTACAGCTAGCAGAGGGGAGTGGTGGCACAAGTGAATCGATTTTCACTCTAGGGTTCTAGTATCATATAGTACATGGGTATTTTTGCCATTTCCAAAATTCAATTTTTTGTACTGTCCTCATCAGTTTTGTTCCATATGTTTTGGAATACAATTTTTTTCTCTCTTGTCCAATACCTCACATGTGATTTAGTTTAGCATTTTCACAACTTTGCAAATTAAACGACAATTTTTTTTTTATCTTATCTAGTACCATACAATATGCACAACCAATCGCTACCTCACTGTTGGTAGTTTTATTTTCTCTTTAAATATCTTATATTATTATTATAATTTTATTTTCTCTTTAAATAGTTTCAACAGTTGATTATCATGTGATTTTATCTAAAGTACTTTAGAAGATTAAAATCCGTTATCATATGCGTATGTCCTATATATATTGCCATATATCATAAGAAATATTAAACAAATGTCTTAGTTGGTGCGATAATATACAAATATAAAGAACTTAAATAATGCATTCACAACATAAATGATTTAATTACATTTTAGCATAACTATAGGGGATAATATTTTGAGAAAAAGAGCTTTTTTTTTTTTTTTAAGAATTAAAACTTTGAAATATGAACTATGCTAAGAATGTCCTTAAATCGGGAAATGCCATTCCAAAAAAAAAAAAAAAATTAATTAAAAGTATATATTTATATAAAAACTTGATTTGATGTTGCATTTAAGCAAAAACTTTTCAATTTTAATATTTTTAAAAGGAGTAACTATAGTATTTTAGAAATTTGATTTTTTTTTTTTATAATTTTGATAGTTTTAAGGAAACATTATTATAATGCTTAGAAGAGTTGTTTGAATAAAGTCCTTCTGAAAGACAATTCTTTATTCCCTTCCTCCCTTACTTAAACCTTTTCTTCTAGTTCCCTCTCTCGCCCTCTGTCCATGTCTTTATTCCTATTAATTTAGTCCCAAGGCTACGAGTCTATGAATAGTGTAGGTCACAAAATGATAAACAAGAAGAGGTAAATTGTTTGTAAAAATAAATTATTAAATTTTAATTTTAATTATATATGAATTTTGTAATTTAGATTAAAATTAGGCGTGAACGGTTAGACATATTCAATTTAGAATCTTGCAATAATATTCTAGTATTAAGATAGGCAGGATGGCTATTGATCATGTGATGAAACTAGTTCTCGATTCATTAGAATATATTATTTCTTTTAGTCAGCCTAAGCACAGCCATGGATGAAACTGTTTCCATCTAGTATTGTGGTCCAATGGAATCATTTTGTCTTGCTGCGGTTACGTGCAAACATAGTCGAGCGGGTTACAGGTGAAACGAAACCATTCTCCTTGGACCTTTCGGGTTCACTAGCAGTAGTACCAAAGAATAATAATGTATATAGAAATCCTCCTTCAAGACCAAACCAGTACGCCAAATTTCAGGTTCGGTGCTCAAAAAATAGCCGAGTCACCGATGAATCATACGGAAGAAGGTTAACTAATTATCAACCAACCATTTGGAGAGTTATGATTTTTTACGGTCCGTAAGAATCGATAAGGTAATTATCATTTATGTGATTTATGTTATAGCTAACACCATAACTATTTAATTTAAATATTTAAGTTTATAGATATGCTATATATTTTCTCACTTATGAGTTGAGATTTTTTTTTATTTTATATATATATTTTTTAATTAAATTACTTATGGTAATTTATAGGATGAAATATGGCACGATAATCGGATGAAATTACTGGAGGAGAACGTGAGAAATGCCATAAATCATGATAAAAATGTGAATCCCATCACCACACTTGTACTAATTGACGAGGTCCAAAGGTAGGGTATCAGAAGCAGCAATCAATGGTAACGATGACCAATCACTATATGCCACTGCCCTCAGTTTCAGGCTCCTTAGACAACATGGTTTCAAGGTCTCCCAAGGTAGTTGTAAATTTCTTTTCAAACTTCTCTAAAGTTATTCTTCATCAACCCGCTAATTTACTTTTCTAATAGTAAAATATAAATTTAGGATGAACATATCTATATAAATATATCCATAGTTTTGCTATGAATTTTAGATAACCATGCTGAAAAATAGGACACGGTATACATGAAAATAAAGATGTGGTTTAGAAGGATTTATAGAAATAATGGTTTTCTAAATCTCATAATAATTATCTACGAAACTTAGAATTTAGCAAATCCGTGCTAATACATAAAAAATGTAGCAATTTTATATAATGTTATATTTTTTTCTATGATTATCTATATAATAAATACCGCCATTTTATTGGGATCTAAAATCGGTTCCTATTTGGTAGTTAACAATTTCATGCTATCATTTGGTAAAAAAATACAGATGTTTTCAAATGCTTTCTGAGCCATAAAGGAAAATTTTGGGAGACTCTCCGTCATGACACAAAAGGGATGCTTGGTCTATATGAGTCTGCTCATTTTGCTTTTGATGGAGAAGATATTTTACACGAAGTCAAGTCAATTGTCGGCAAACATCTAAAAGCACTTGGGCAAGGCGTGGACAAAGACCTTGAAAAACTGGTGTACCATGAACTCGATCTGCCTCGGCACCATACGATGTCATGGTATGAAGCTCGATGGTACATTGAAGTTTACAGTGAAAACAAAGAATCAAATCTAAGCCTACTCGAACTTGCAATCTTGAATTTTAACATGGTGCAATCAGTCCTCCGAGATGATCTGCGAGAGATGTCGAGGTAACATACAAAAGCCAATTTTCCCTCTAAAAGTAAATAAAAAAGAAGAGATATTAAATAACCGAGATTGAAAGTATAAAAATTATATTAAACTCTTAAAACAAGTGTTATAGGCCATTTATTAATAGGATTTGTTTTCATAATAGTACGTGGATATTTATATTTCTCGATTTGAATATATTACAATTATTTGCAGATGGTGGAATTCCATCAACCTAGCAAAAAAACTGAACTTTGCCAGAGATAGACTAATGGAATGCTTCTTTTGGACGGTTGGATTAACCAGTGATCCTCACTTGAGTAATTGTCGTAGGGGGCTTACCAAAGTAACCAGTTTTATAACCATTATAGACGACATTTATGATGTTTATGGTACAATGGATGAATTGGAATTATTTACGGATGCTATTGAAAGGTCTGTTTCCTTCGAGGATCTTTTTTACCAATAACTTTTGACTTTTGTTATTTATATTATATGTTTTAACATATGCCTGAATTCATATGCTTGACCAGATGGGATGTTTCTGCGATGCAAAATCTTCCAAACTACATGAAGCTATGTTTCCTAGCTCTTTATAATAGTATTAATGAAATGGCATATGATACTCTCAAGGAAAGAGGAGTAAACATCGTACCCTTGTTAACAAAGGCGGTATATATCTATTCTTTGACACTTTAATACTCGCATGCCACTAATTAAAATAGCACTTATAATTAGGGATAGGAGAAAAAAAAATCGATCCATAAAACTGAGCCAAACCAAACTTAAAGTATGATTTTTTTTTTCAATTTAATTTAGAAAATTTCAAGTGAGCGATTAAGTATTTTATATTTGCATCACAATATGAAAAACATAATATGTGAAAATAAGTTAAACACTTTATATATGCTATAAGTTTTTTATTTTTATCATTTTTGCTCAAAACAAGTTCTTCCATCAATATCTCAAATGAGTAATTGCCACTAACATAGAGGACTTATTAATATTTAATAGTAGCAAAATGAAAAGGGAAACCTAAAAGACTCACTTCAGAAATAGAAAATTTGATTATATATATATATATATAAAATATAGAGCACTTAATTGAATTTTAAAGTATATATAAAGGATCTTAAATGGATTTATCCCATTATTGAAGCAATGAACATCATGCTATAGCACCTTCACACGGTATATTTTTCTTGTTACATCCTTGTATAAATGCTACATAAAAGCCTTGCCATGCATGTAGTTGTTGTCATATCAGGTTGGCTTGGTTCATGTATAATGATTAAGAATAAATTTAATATTATTACCTTTTCTCTCTCTCTTTTTTTCCAATTAAGTGGGCCGATTTGTGCAAAACTTTTCTTCAAGAAGCCAAGTGGAGTCATAAGAAAATAACTCCACCTTTTGAGGATTACATGAGGAATGGATGGATTTCAGTATCAGGGCCTCTCATATTAATTCATGCCTACGTTTTGTCAAGTCAAAGTGTCAATGAAGAGACTCTAAAATCGTTAGGGAATAACCACGATCTCTTGCGTTGGCCATCAATAATTTTTCGCCTATGCAATGACTTAGCTACTTCATCGGTACTTACTCAACTTGATTTTAGTTCTAATGACATAATTAGATTTCTAATAATCTGTTTTGGCTATTGACAGGTTGAGATAGAGAGGGGCGAAACTGCAAATTCAATATTATGCTACATGAAAGAAAAAAGAGTACCTAAAAAAGTTGCTCGAAAGAAAATTAAGGAAATGTTAGATGGGGCTTGGAAAAAGCTAAACAAGTACCAAGTGGATGACTCTGAATTTACAATTTCTTTTATACAGATAGCATTCAATCTTGCTCGAATTTCACATTATACATACCAACATGGAGATTCACATGGAGCACCGAATTCTAAATCGAAGAATCGGATTCAATCATTAATACTCGAACCTATCTCTCTTAAAAATAAATTATCAAATCAAATGATATAATATATTAGATTTTACCATGAGTAGTAAATGAAGAGTTTGTATATTGTATATTATCTTCTACACATGTCAAACGTAGATGTGTTCAGGTGTAGTCTATGTGTTATTTTTCTATTAGTTAGTTAGTTAGTTCAATTGTTAAGGAGCTTTACTTTCTAATATATATATAGGACCTCCTGTATGTATAATTGGAGTAGTTACATTGAATAAACACAACTCTTGATATTTTCTTTGTGATATTTCTTCCATGTTTCAACTACGTAATAATTCCACAAAGTTTTTCATGATATCAAAGTAGGTTTTCAGCAGCTTTTCTTAGAGCCAGCCTGATTTTATAGTGCAAGAGTTGTTTTCTATTCTATTGCTCATTTTCAATTTAAAGATGAGCAATCTTGAGTTAGCCATCATCAATCCATTTTATCTGTCTATATCAGATAGCCCAAGTATGTCAATAGGAAATATGATTTTTAATGGAAACAATTACCTTTTATGGAGCAAGTTGGTGAAATTTGGTCTTGGAGCGAAAATGAAAATAGGTTTTATTGATGGTTTAATTGAGCAACCTATGGATAATTCACCGGATTTAGCTAAATGGATTAGGTGTGATTACATAGTTAGATGCTAGTTATTGAATTCTATGATTACTGATCTAGCTAAGAATTTTCTTTACACTAAATTTGTATATAAACTTTGGAAAGAAGTGAAGGAACAATACAATGTTGCAAATGGTCGTTTGATTTTTCAAATACAACATGAAATTGCAAATCAAAGACAAAATAATCAGGTTGTTAGTGTGTGTTTTAACAAATTAAAGCGTTGTTGGGATGAGTTGCATGAATTACATTACTTTCCCAGTTGTGAGTGTGGAAGATTTGAGTTTTGTACGTGTGGTTTCAAGGATAGATATTTGGAATATGAGTATCATAATAGATTGGTTCAATTTTTAATGGGACTCAATGAGGCCTATGAAGGGATTAGAAATCAAATTCTATCAACGGAGCCACTTCCGTTTATGAATCGAGCATATTATTTAGTACTGCAGGTGAAAAAACAAAGACAAGTGATTGGTTCATTGAATTTTGATGTGGAGGTATTTGAGTTCGTGTCAAATAAAGCTGTTGTTCTTGCTGGTGGTAATAGCAAACTGTTTACAGATAAAAGAAAGCTAAAAAAGGATTTATTTTGCAAATATTGTAAAGAGGAAGGTCATTTGGTTGATTTATGCTTTCAATTGGTAGGCTATCCTGAATGGTACAAGGGCAAAAAGGTTTTTTCTAAAAGGAAAAGTAGGCATTTATGCAAATTATTGTCAAAATGCACTTGAAACACTATTTGATGAGTAGAATTATGTGATTTTGGCAATAAATCAAATAAACAAGTTGGTAAATAAGCAATTCATTTAAAATATTTGTCTTGAGATTTATAAAATGATGAAAGACAAAGAGGAAGGAACAACCGTGGTGAATGTGACTTGATAGAGCCATTTTATACTCAATCTTTATAGTATGAATTGTGTTAATTTATTATTGATTTTATAGAAATCATAAGGAAATGGTACTTAATTTTATTATGGTGATAAATCAGGTTTAATGGAGTCAAGAGTGCTAATTCAAGTGATTTAGAGAAGTCATCTACAATTTGGATCAAAGACAAGGATTTACACCGCGGGAGGGAAGTACACGGGCGTGTATTTAAAGTACACGGTCGTGTATCTGGCTTGAAGAACCAACAGAAGCATACACGGTTAAAGTACACGGCCGTGTATCTGGCTTGAAGAACCAACAGAAGCATACACGGTTAAAGTATACGGCCGTGTATAACAGTGAGTTGAGACCGTGTATATGGATAAGTTTGGTCGTTTCAGGAGATCTTTTGGTTTTCTTATATATACCTCTTCGTTTTCCAAAAGGAGGGAGTGGGGAAGTGAAGAAACGGAATAGGAAAAACAGGAGACACCTGAAACAAAGACTTTTCTTATTTTTTTTACTCTTTGATTTTCGTTTGGGATAAACATGTGTGGCTAAACAGATTTTCTAGCCAAAGGATCATCAAAAGTTTAGTTCTTCAAGAATTGTGAGATCTAATTGATTTGTCTTTATTCTATTCTTTGTTTTTAGATATTTATATATCTTATGAATGTTTTGTTACTATTATCTTGTTTGATTGGTATGAATTAGAGCTCTTCTATTCAATTAGCAAGTTAATATATTGTCAACTAGTACGTCAGGTCCGTAATTGTTTGATAGTTCTAGTTTCTGTGACACAATAACATGTTTGATTATAGAATAGATAGTCAAATTCATGTTATGGAGATATATAATCTTGTTTAAATAGATTATCTTATAATCTACTGACATGAATTAGTAGTCTCTCTTGTTTTTAATGCTATTGATAGATTAAATCCTAAGAGCTTGTTTAGGGTTGTTTAATCAATAAGAGAAGTAATCAAAGAGCTTGTTTTGATTATCAAGAAAGTAAGGAAAGATAGGCTATTAGAGCTTGTTAATAACCATAACCAGTTTATCTTAGATAAAGAATAGAAAATATTTGCATCAATGATCAATTCTATTAATTAAACTATAGTGATTCCTTTGGTTAGGCTTTCATCATTATTCAATTTTATTATCTGATTTTAGTACTATTTCAATTTACAATCAAAACCCCCCATTATTCTTTTCCTCTCTATTCTCTTTTAATAGAAATATATTTAACCAATCCCTGTGGATACGATCCTACTCACTGTTGTATACAAATTATATAATTGTTTAGGAGTAGGTTTTTATTTTGTTAGATTCGACACCTATCAAATTTTGGCACCGTTGCCAGGGATTGGTGTCAAATTTATTTCTATTCTTGCATGACTCGTTCTTCTCATACGGGTGAACTCACTTATAATCCAGAGATTGAGAAGACTTTTAAGAGACTGCGAAGATAAGCTAAGCTGCGTCAAAAAGAAACCGTATCATCTTCATCCCCTGGATTGAACTTGGCATTGGATTTGTCTGATTCATCCATTGATTCTGAAAAAGAAGAAGATATGGCAAATCCTGAGAGAACATTAAGAGAATTGGCTGCACCGGATGTGAATCAACAACCACTTTGTATTCAATATCCTGAATTGGCTGTTGAATTTGAATTGAAATCTGGTTTGATACATTTGCTACCCACTTTTCATGGTCTTGAGAATGAAGATCCTCACAAACATTTGAAAGAGTTTCATATAGTGTGTTCTAGTATGAGGCCGCAAGCAATATCCGACGATCAAATCAAGTTGCGTGCCTTTCCATTTTCTTTAAGTACTAGAGCTAAAGATTGGTTGTTTTATTTGCCTCCAGGTTCTATAACTACTTGGACAGATATGGTGAAGCTCTTCCTTGACAAAATTTTCCCTGCGTCTAGAGCCGTTGGCATAAGAAGAGAGATTTGTGGTATCAAACAGAGGGATACCGAGACTCTTCATGAGTATTGGGAGAGGTTCAAGCAACTTTGTGCAAGCTGTCCACAACATGGGATATCTGAACAACTTCTCACTCAATACTTCTATGAAGGTCTGCTTCTGATGGAGAGGAAGATGATGGATGCTGCTAGTGGAGGTGCCATAGTGAATAAAACCCCTGATCAAGCTAGGGAATTGATCTCCATTATGGCTGCTAATTCACAACAATTTGGGTTTGGACATGATTCTTCTTCAAGGAAGGTAAATGAGGTAAGTGTTTCTAACCTTAAACATCAAATTTCTAACCTAACATCCCTTGTACAGCAGATAGCTCTTGGAAATACACAGCAGGTGAAGGTTTGTGGAATTTGTGCTGCCCCTAATCATCCTATTGACATGTGCCCCACATTGCAAGATGACAATCATGAGCATGCCAATGCTGTAAGGATTCCTAGGACAGCCATAGAGGAAATATGATCTCTACTCGAATACTTATAATCCTGGATGGAGGGATCATCCTAACTTCAGATATGGCAATAGACCACAAAAATTCCAACAATTACAGCCTAGGCCATCAAACCAAGTACCACAAGCTCCTTCCACTTTAGGTATGTCTCTTGAGGAAATTGTTAAATTGCTAGCTGTTAATACAAAACAATTTCAAGATGAGACAAAGCAGAGCATTCAAAACTTGGAGAACCAGGTAAGCCAACTTGCTTCTTCTATAAACAGGTTAGAAACTCAAGGTAAGTTACCTTCTCAAACTATCACAAATCCAAAGCAAAGCGTTAATGCAATTACCTTGAGAAGTGGAACGGAATTGCAGGGATCAAATAAGAAAGGACACCCATCTAATCTTGAGGAAGAGATTGAGAAAGAGATTTCGACTCCGAGCCAACAGGACAACCAGATCAGAGGGTCCCTAGTTGAGCCACCAAAGTTCATGGTGACAACACCCCCTTTCCCTTCTAGATTAGCGAAATCCAAGAATGAAGCTGAAAAAAAAAAAAGAGATTCTTGAAACTTTTTGCAAGGTTGAGGTAAATATTCCTTTGCTTGATGCAATAAAACAAGTACCTCGCTATGCTAAATTTCTTAAAGAGTTGTGCACTAACAAAAGAAAGCCGAAAGGTAATGAAAAGATTAGTATGGGTGAGAATGTTTCAACTATTCTTCAGAAGAAGCTTCCTCCTAAATGTAAGGACCCATGTATGTTTACTATTCCTTACAAAATAGGTAATCTTGGAATCGTTAAAGCCATGTGTGATCTAGGAGCTTCGATCAATGACATGCTTTTGTCTGTTTATCAATGTTTGAATGTTGGTCCCTTGAAGGAAACAGGTGTTATTGTTCAACTTGCTGATAGGTCCAATGTTTATCCTGAGGGAGTTCTAGAAGATGTTTTACTACAAGTTAATGGGTTGGTTTTTCCTGCTGATTTTTATGTGCTTGACATGGAAAATGATGATTCTCATAATTCATCACTGATATTATTAGGGAGACCATTTCTTAAGACATCCAGGACGAAAATTGATGTACATGACGGTACCCTCACTATGGAATTTGATGGTGAAGTGATTAAATTTAGCATTTATGATGCCATGAAATATCCTAGCGATATCTCTCCTGTTTTTGTTGTGGATGTTATTGACCGATCAACACAAGCACCAAAGCTGGAATTAAAACCCTTACCCAAACATCTAGCCAGGAACGTCTAGCCAAAGACGTTAAAGAAAGGCGCTTCATAGGAGGCAACTCATGTCTAAAAAAAAAAAAGAAAAATTCAATTTATTTTATTTTAGTTTTGTTTTGATTTTTTTTTTCTTTTCTTTTGATTAGCTGCAGAAAGGTAACATATCATCAGATGACACTCTCTAGTGCTTAAGGGGAGAACTCCAATCACTTTACACTTTATACCAGGGAAGTACCAGTATTCCTTTTCTTTTATTCTCTAATGTTTCTTATGTTTTTAATTCTTCTTTAATTGTGCTGAATTAGGAACAGTGCGGACACTGTTCAAACTAAGTGTGGGGGAGAGGATAATAAAATATAGAGAATAGAGAATTGACTCATATTTTGAATGTTTGTCCTTAAGCATTATATGGCAAATTTTAAGCCAAATTTTTCAAAATTTTCATGAAATCTGGAGGTTGTACTAAATGTTGTAATAAGTATCTACAAAATGTGAAATTGACTTGTTCAAGTGCTTTACTCACCTACTGCTGTGATTAAAATACTTGGTTAAAATTAAGTAGTGAAATCTTTAAGAAACAAATATACCTTGTATTTAGCTTTAGAATTGGAAGTTTACGAGTAGGTCGAGTTCTTAAGTGAAAAATAAACAAGTTTACTTCTAGGTTAAATTAGTTACTGTATACTCTTTGAAGTTGTTTTTGAAACAATGATAACACTTAGTGAAAGATGTTGAAGAAACTTTCTTCGTAGTAATCCTTTAAAAAAAAAAAGAAGGAAAAAGAATCAAGCATAGCCATTACTCCAATGATTTAAGTAATTGAGTTAAGAGTATTCGAACTTGAATGTTAGAGTGAGGAAGAGTCTGTAGGGGTATCTTAAAACCTGGTCACTTGAGTGACGAGCTCAGGATGTCGCCGACTCGATGAACTCACTATAACGATAAGGGCGGAAAAGGTGAAAGTTTATGAAAAAGAAGCGGGCAAAAACCCGTCAAAATAGATGCTTGATTAAATCAAAAGAATATGAATGTAAAAATCATTTAATGAAATAAGACTTATAATAAAAAGGGAGAAAATCTAGGGAAAGAGTAGATACCATATGCTTTTACTTTGTGTTGCAAAGATTATATACTTGCTAATATCCAATGAAGTTTAATTGGGTGTTTTTCCTTATTGGATTAAGTATTTACTTTTGGAATAAAAGAATTGGGTGTTTTTCCTTATTGGATTAAGTATTTACTTTTGGAATAAAAGTTTTTTTGCTAAACATGAGGATTAAAGTTTGTTTTGTTTAGATTAGCTATTAAATTTTGTCTATGGTAATTTAATCACAGGAAACCAGTTTGGGTGGAGCAGTAAACATTAAAATTACAAGTCATGAATTATAAAAGAATATATGCTTGAAATGATGAAAAGAAATTCCGTATAATCTATGACGGATTTCTCAATTGATTTGATTCAATTGCTTGAGGACAAGCATGAGTTTAAGTGTGGGGGAATTTGATAGAGCTATTTTATACTCAATCTTTATAGTATGAATTGTGTTAATTTATTATTGATTTTATAGAAATCATAAGGAAATGGTACTTAATTTTATTATGGTGATAAATCAAATTTAATGGAGTCAAGAGTGCTAATTCAAGTGATTTAGAGAAGTCATCTACAATTTGGATCAAAGACAAGGATTTACACCGCCGGAGGGAAGTACACGGGCGTGTATTTAAAGTACACGGTCATGTATCTGGCTTGAAGAACCAACAGAAGCATACACGGTTAAAGTACATGGCCATGTATAACAATGAGTTAAGACCGTGTATATGGATAAGTTTGGCCGTTTCAGGAGATCTTTTGGTTTTCTTATATATACCTCTTCGTTTTCCAAAAGGAGGGAGTGGGGAAGTGAAGAAACGGAATAGGAAAAGCAGGAGACACCTGAAACAAAGACTTTTCTTATTTTTTTCACTCTTTGATTTTCGTTTGGGATGAACATGTGTGGCTAAACAGATTTTCTAGCCAAAGGATCATCAAAAGTTTAGTTCTTCAAGAATTGTGCGATCTAATTGATTTGTCTTTATTCTATTATTTGTTTTTAGATATTTATATATCTTCTGAATGTTTTGTTACTATTGTCTTGTTTGATTGGTATGAATTAGAGCTCTTCTATTCAATTAGCAAGTTAATATATCGTCAACTAATACGTCAGGTCCGTAATTGTTTGATAGTTCTAGTTTCTGTGACACAATAAATGTTTGATTATATAATAGATAGTCAAATTCATGTTATAGAGATATATAATCTTGTTTAAATAGGTTATCTTATAATCTACTGGCATGACTTGGTAGTCTCTCTTGTTTTTAATGCTATTGATAGATTAAATCCTAAGAGCTTGTTTAGGGTTGTTTAATCAATAAGAGAAGTAATCAAAGAGCTTGTTTTGATTATCAAAAAGTAAGGAGAGATAGGTTATTAGAGCTTGTTAATAATCATAACCAATTTATCTTAGATAAAGAATAGAAAATATTAGCATCAATGATCAGGTCTATGAATTAAACTATAGTGATTCCTTTGGTTAGGCTTTCATCATTATTCAATTTTATTATCTGATTTCAGTATTATTTCAATTTACAATCAAAACCCCCTATTCTTCTTTTCCTCTCTATTCTCTTTTAATAGAAATATATTTAACCAATCCCTGTAGATACGACCCTACTCACTGTTGTATACAAATTATATAATTGTTTAGGAGTAGGTTTTTATTTTGTTGGATTCGACACCCATCATGACTCATGTAGGTAACCATAACTTTGATTCTTCTTCTTTATGCTTTACTATTGTTAGTAATAATTTAGCTCTTTAGATAGTTGACACAAAGGCTTCTGACCATATGATCCCTTGTTTTGAGCTACTTCATGATATAAAATAATTACCATTTCCTATAACAATTAAGTTGCCTAATGGAAGTTCTTTAAAAGTTGATATAGTTAGAAAAGTAAAACTTTCTCAAAACCTCACCATATCACATGTTCTGTTTGTTCCCCAATTTTCATATAGCCTCTTTGTCGAGTCTAATTTTTGAATTCCCATTCCTAACCCGATCTAAACTAAACCCTATGCTCATCTAATCTAGATCCTCGACTTGAGTTAAGAATTTCGTTTGATTTTTGGAGTCGCCACCCAACTGTTGTTGGGAAAAAGTGAATTAAGACTAAAGGAGCGGATTAGTCTTAATTTGGACTACTAGTCGTCGTTATTTCCTCTTCTCGTTTTTGTGAGAAGAGAAAAAAGGGAAAACCAGAGTTTCTAAGTCCGGAAGCTAACCTATTAAAACCTATGCGGTTACCACCTAATCTCCTAAAATTGTTCATCTTTAGAAATGTGTTTCTGTTAATTTTTGTTATGTCTTTGAATTTATTTCAAGAAAAAGGATTTTTCATTTATTTTATGGGTTGACCCGAATGGGTGCCTACGTACCTGCTACTCAGGATCAAACAAGCCGTAGTTCGCTTTTTTTTCGAAAATCTTAAGTTTGTTTGGTGAATTTTGATTTTTGAAAACTCTTTTGATTTACGTTCTTAACATCTTTGGGATTTTTCTAAAAATTTCTAAGCCTAAACTTTGAATTTGATTTTTGAAAATGATTTTGGGGGAAAACATCTATTTTGAGTTTATTTGAAGAAAAGGATTTTCTAAGTGTTAAAACTTATTTTTACGATTCTTTTATAATTCTTTTGAATTTTTTATGATTTTTGTGATTTTTATGATTTTTGTGATTTTTATAAGTTTTATAAGTTTTTCATGATTTTTGTGATTTTTATAAGTTTTGTAAGTTTTTCATGATTTTTATAATTTTTATATTTTTTGTTGAAAATTTTATCTTAAGTTTATTTTCTATCCTATTTTGAAATTTAAAATTTTATTATTTTTTTTCTAATATTTCTATTATTTTCCTTCATTTTTATTATTTTTATTTTATTTTTTCTTATTTCCTATTTTCTATTTTCTACATTATTAAATCGTAGAAAAATACAATTCCTACATTTTCCTACTTATCGACAATATAAATAAATAAATGGCTAACAATATAATAAATAAATTCAACATAAACAAATAAACAAAATAAATAATAATAAAAAATCTGGAAAATCCGACTTACCTAGATCCAAATCGGTGCGCAGGTCGGATCGGGCCGAATCGGGTCGGGTCGAATCGGTCGAACACGGCGGCGGTATTGGCTCGTTCACGGCGTTCCGGCGGTCGTTTGCGGCGGGTGAAGTGTCGAATCCTAGCTTCTTGGGGGTGCTGAATCCGATGGTGGTGGCGGTTTACTCCCAGAATGTCTCCTTGCGGTGGTTTGAACTTCGGTCGGCGGTCTCGGCTTCAAGTTCCTCCGGCGTACTCCGATTCGCTCCTTTCTCTCTCTTTCTCTCACTTTTTCTTCGTGTTTCAGCTTCCTCCTGTTCTCCTCTATTTATAGGAACCTCGAACTCCTCTTGGATAAGCTCGAATTGGCCGATTTAGATAAACCCATATTTTTCCGTTTTTGGATTCGGTTTTATCCCGGCGATTTGATGTAAATCTCTTGTTTTTCTTTGATTTTTCTGATGGATTTGGCTTTATCTTGACTTTAATCTAGAAGATTAAAAAGAAAACGGCCGATTTCGTCTTCGTCGGACCGGCTCCGACTCCTCCTCCGATTTTCCTGGGCGAAGAAGACAATCACGCGCCATGCACGCGTTTCCTCTTGGCCAATCACATGCTGCCACGTGGCAGCTCCAGAGAAAAGAAAGAAAAAATTGCATCGAGTGCTCGGGGGAAGATTCGAACTCGCGACCTCTAAGTCTCCCGCACGTTCCCAGCGCACACACGAACCAGCTGAGCTGGCCCAATTTCCCGATTTTATTTACATCGCAAATTGTACATATGCGATGCAATTTTTTTTATTTTTTTGTATTTTTTGAAATTTCAAAAATTTGTAAAAATTGTTTATTATTCATTATTGCTATTTCTGAAATCATTTTTCAAAATTGAAGTGTTTTCCTATTTATTTTTATTTTTGAACATTTTTATTATTTTATGCTAAATTAGGAAAAATTGGAAAAAATTAGGAAAAATTGAAAAATTGATTATTATTAAAAATTATTGACTCCTAGGGCAAAAATGGGGTGTTTACAGCTGCCCCTCTTTATGGTAAAGTTTGAAAAACTTAACTACAAAGACAAACAAAAGACGCCATTTTTGACCTCTTGAATTAGGTTTTAGTAGGAAAATGCCCCAAGAGCTGATAATCCTACGGTTGAAGATGTTCCTAACAATTCAAGGTAATGTTCCCTCTCCAAAAAGTGCTTTATGGGCTAACTAATTGGTGACAGGACACATTTCAAGCATCGAGTAGGAATGTATGAGAAATGATGATAGGAAGCGTCTTATCAGACTTGCAACCTTGGAAAGAAAATTTATTTAGGAAGCGCCCTTATGAGCTGGCTACCTGTCGACAGAAGCGTCTTGTTAGACTAGCAACTATTTGGGAATGATGTCTCCGAAAAGTGCCCCAGGAGCTGACTAATCGGGAGAATCTAGGAAAGTGCCCATATTGGGCTGACTAACCTTAAAATAGATTTTAGGAAAGTGCCCATCTTAGGCTGACTAACCTTAGATAAAATTGTCTCAAAAGGTGCCCTTATGAGCTGACCCTGAGAATGGATTTTTAGGAAAGTGCCCATATTGGGCTGACTAACCTTTGATGAAATTCTTAGGAAAGTGCCCATCTTGGGCTGACTAATCTTAACTAGAACTGTCTCAAAAGGTGCCCTTATGAGCTGACCCTGAGAATGGATTTTTAGGAAAGTGCCCATATTGGGCTGACTAACCTTTGATAAGATTCTTAGGAAAGTGCCCATCTTGGGCCGACTAACCTTAACTAGAACTGTCTCAAAAGGCGCCCTTATGAGCTGACCCTGGGAACAGGCTTTTTCGGGAAAGTGCCTATATTGGGCTGACTAACCCTTGGATTAATTTTTAGGAAAGTGCCCCAAGAGCTGACTAACCTAAACTAGAACTGTCTCAAAAGGTGCCCTTATGAGCTGACCCTGAGAACAGGCTTTTTCGGGAAAGTGCCCATATTGGGCTGACTAACCCTTTGATTGATTTTTAGGAAAGTGCCCCAAGAGCTGACTAACCTAAACTAGAACTGTCTCAAAAGGTGCCCTTATGAGCTGACCCTGAGAACAGGCTTTTTCGGGAAAGTGCCCATATTGGGCTGACTAACCCTTGGATTGATTTTTAGGAAAGTGCCCCAAGAGCTGACTAACCTAAACTAGAACTGTCTCAAAAGGTGCCCTTATGAGCTGACCTTGAGAATAGGCTTTTTCGGGAAAGTGCCCATATTGGGCTGACTAACCCTTGGATTAATTTTTAGGAAAGTGCCCCAAGAGCTGACTAACCTAAACTAGAACTGTTTCAAAAGGTGCCCTTATGAGCTGACCCTGAGAACAGGCTTTTTCGGGAAAGTGCCTATATTGGGCTGACTAACCCTTGGATTGATTTTTAGGAAAGTGCCCCAAGAGCTGACTAACCTAAACTAGAACTGTCTCAAAAGGTGCCCTTATGAGCTGACCCTGAGAACAGGCTTTTTCGGGAAAGTGCCCATATTGGGCTGACTAACCCTTGGATTAATTTTTAGGAAAGTGCCCCAAGAGCTGACTAACCTAAACTAGAACTGTCTCAAAAGGTGCCCTTATGAGCTGACCCTGAGAACAGGCTTTTTCGGGAAAGTGCCCATATTGGGCTGACTAACCCTTGGATTGATTTTTAGGAAAGTGCCCCAAGAGCTGACTAACCTAAACTAGAACTGTCTCAAAAGGTGCCCTTATGAGCTGATCCTGAGAACAGGCTTTTTCGAGAAAGTGCCCATATTGGGCTGACTAACCCTTGGATTAATTTTTAGGAAAGTGCCCCAAGAGCTGACTAACCTAAACTAGAACTGTCTCAAAAGGTGCCCTTATGAGATGACCCTGAGAATAGGCTTTTTCGGGAAAGTGCCCATATTGGGTTGACTAACCCTTGGATTAATTTTTAGGAAAGTGCCCCAAGAGCTGACTAACCTAAATGAAAATGATGGCTCAACAGGTGCCCCCTATGGGCTAACCTTGCGAGATCTAGGGAAGTGCTCCTTTTTGGGCTGACTACCCTATTATGAAAATGATGGCTCCAAAGGTGCCCCTTGTGGGCTAACCTTGAGGGATTTAGGGAAGTGCCCCTTTTTGGGCTGACTACCCTATTAAAGGAAACATCTAGACACGTGCTTCATTATGAGCTGACTTATCTGGTGCTCTTGAACATGCTTCTAACTAAGCTAGATGATGTGATGCTTTTCATGATGTGATGATAGTTACTTGTTTTAACATGCTTGCCAGTTTATCTTGGATAGCAACCAAACGACCAAACCTTCGTGTCGGTTCGCTCCTGCTTCTTTTCTTCTTATCTTGACACTGGATTGAAAATCTTGATGTGCCTCCTTTCTTTATGGACAAAGCTCTTTCTATGGTAATGTTATCCTAATAATGCACTCAGTTTTAATGCTTAGGAGTAGACAAAAATTATATCACAAATTCCATTAAGATTCATTATCATTTTAGTGTTTATCCTTCATTGACAAAGTGGTGGGTAATGTGTTTAGGTGTATTTATTGTGATGAGAATTGGTTGGGATTGTTGACCATTCAGGGATATTAGCTTTGCTTGCAGAAAAGTAAAAACTCAACTCAACGAACTTTGTATCGAATATTAGCTTTCATAAACATTGGCAAAATTTCGATTCCCTTGCCTAAGGATAGTACATCTTTACAGCATCTGTGTTGACGGGGTCTCTCAATTCTGGACCATCCATCTGAGTTAATATTAGAGCACCACCTGAAAGAACCTTTTTTCACGACATACGGGCCTTCATAATTTGGAGTGAATTTTCCTCTGGAGTCTTGGGCGTTCGGGAGAACTTTTCTTAGTACTAGATCGCCCTCTTTGAAGTACCGAGGTCTCATCTTCTTGTTGAATGCTCGGGCCATCCTCTGTTGGTAACACTGACCATGACATAGCGCGGTAAGTCTTCTTTCATCAATCAGGTTCAACTGATCAAGCCTTTTCTTTACCCAATCCGATTCTGTTAATTGAGTTTCTGACAAGATTCTGAATGATGGTATCTTGACTTCCACTGGTAGCACTGCTTCTGTACCATATACCAATGAGTAAGGGGTAGCTCCCGAAGATGTTCTTATTGAAGTCCTATAAGCCATGAGAGCAAATGGTAACATTTCATGCCAATCTCTGTAAGTTGTTGTCATTTTCTCGATGATCTTCTTAATATTTTTGTTTGCTGCTTCTACTGCCCCGTTCATTTGAGGTCGGTAGGGGGTTGAATTTATGTGGTTTATGTGGAATTGTTGACATAAACCTGTCATCGATTTATTGTTGAGATTGGTACCATTGTCGGTGATGATCGACTCAGGAACTCCATATCGGGCTATTATGTCCTTTTTTAAGAAGCGGACTATTACCCCTTTTGTGACATTGGTATATGATGACGCTTCTACCCATTTGGTGAAGTAATCAATCGCTACCAGTATAAATCTATGGCCATTGGATGCCGTTGGAGTGATTGGGCCGATTATGTCGATTCCCCACATGGAGAAAGGCCACAGCGCTGATAACAAATGTAGCTCGTTGGGTAGAGTATTGATCCGGTTTGCGTATACTTGGCATAGATGGCAGTGCTTAACATACTTTATGCAATCTGACTCCATGGTTAACCAGTAATACCCTAACCTCATGATTTTTCGAGCCAACATGTAGCCGTTCATATGAGGTCCACATACCCCTTCATGTATTTCCTTCATGAGTTCGGATGCTTCATTTTTGTCCACACATCTTAACAGGGTGGTATCAAATGATCTCTTGTAGAGTATAGACCCACTTAATAAGAAATGGCTTGCCAACCTTCTGAGCGTTCTTTAGTCATTCTTGCTAACCACTTCAGGGTATTTACCTTCTTGGAGGAAGGTCTTAATGTCGTGATACCAGGGCTTATCATCTTGTATCTTTTCAACTGTCAAACAATAAGCGGGCCGACTTTCGATGTCTATTTTCATCGGTTGAATGGCGGCTCCTCCTGTTAATCATGGACGCTAGTGTGGCTAAGGCATCTGCGAACTGATTCTGAATTCTCGGGATGTACGTGAAGGTGATTGCCTTAAACTCTCGATCAGCTCTGTCAAGTGCTGATGGTACGGTACCAGTTTGGGGTCTTTAGTTTTGTATTCCCCTCTTGTTTGTAGTATGATGAGCGACGAGTCTCCGTACACCTCTAATTCGCGGATTCCCATTTGGCAGGCCATCTTGAGGCCAAGAATACATGCTTCATATTCCGCGATATTATTGGTATAGGAAAATGTAAGTCTTGTCGCTGCAGGGAATTGAGTGCCGTCTGGGAATATCAATACTGCCCCAACTCCACAACCGAATACGTTGGCAGCCCCGTCAAAAAACAGTTTCCACCCACCATTCTGCTCTCTCCCAGAGTTTTCTACCGGCATATCTTCTACTGTTAATATGTTCTCGTCCGGAAATTGGACTTGTATTTCCTGGGTATCTGTCTCGACAGGGTGCTCGGCCAACTGATCGGCTAAGGCTTGTCCCTTTATCGAGTTTTGATTTACATACGTGATGTCAAACTCGGATAGAAGCATCTGCCATTTAGAGATTCTACCCATCAATGTTGGCTTCTCTGCTAAGTATTTCAAGGGATCATGTCTTGTCAACAGCTCAATATGATAGTAGAGGGTGTATTGCCTTAGTCGATGCATGACCCAAATTAATGCACAACACGTCTTCTCCACCTCTGAGTACCTTTGTTCCCCATCTGTGAACTTCTTGCTCAAATAATATATGGGACGTTCTCTTCCCTCTTCATCTTTCTGCCCCAACACACATCCCATGGATTCGGGGAGTATGGTGAGGTATAAGAATAAGGGTGTTCCTTGTTTCGGGACTGTCAAGACCGGGGGTTTTATAAGATAGTCTTTGATTGTCCTGAACGCTTCTTCACATTCGTCGTCCCATTCTATTGCGGCGTTCTTCTTCAACAGACGGAATAGCGGCCGGCATTTGTCGGTGAGTTGTGAGATAAACCGAGCTATATAATTTAATCTCCCCAGCAAGCTTCTTACTTCTTTAACGGAACGTGGGGAAGGTAACTCTAATATGGACTTTACCTTATCAGGGTCAATCTTAATGCCCTCCTGGCTGATGACGAACCCTAACAATTTCCCCGTTGTAACCCCGAAAGTACATTTTTCCGGGTTTAACTTAAGCTGGAACTTCCTCAGTCGTTTGAACAATTTCCTCAGGATATCTACATGGCTTTCTCCTTCTTTGGATTTGGCTATCATGTCGTCGACATATACTTCAACCTCTCGATGCATCATGTCGTAAAGTATGGCGACCATGGCTCTCTGATACGTTGCCCCGGCGTTTTTCAGACCGAAGGGCATGACTTTGTAACAGAAAGTTCCCCATGTTGTGATGAAGGTTGTCTTGGTCTTGTCTTCATCGGCCATTTTTATTTGATTGTATCCTGAGAAACCGTCCATGAATGCGTAGAGATGGTTTCCCGCAGTGTTATCCACTAGAACATCAATATGAGGTAGGGGGAAGTTATCCTTTGGCGTGGCTTGGTTTAAGTCCCGAACGTCCACGCATACGCGCACTTTTCCGTTCTTTTTTATAACGGGGACTACATTTGCCACCCATTCTGGGTAGTCAGATACTTCGATGAACCCTACTTCCAGTAGTTTCTTGACTTCTTCTTTGATTTTTAGCAAGATGTCGGGCCTAAATCTTCTTAGTTTTTGTTTTTTAGGTTTAACATCTTCCCTTGTGGGAAGCCTGTGAACTACTATCGACTGGTCTAGCCCTGGCATGTCACCATATGACCAGGCAAACACATCTGCATATTCGATTAATAGCTCGGTTATCTCACATTTTTGCTCGGCACTCAAACTGGTCCCGATTTTGAGGTTCCTAGGGTTTTCCATGCTTCCTAGATTTACTGTCTCCACAGGCTTGTCAATCGAGATTCCGCTTTGTTCATGTTTTAGCCAATTTTCTTGTATTACTTCGTGGTCCAAGATATCGTCTTCAACAACTGACCCAGCAGCGTTGGAAACGATATCAGCGTTTTTACGTTCTACTTGCGCGAAATATCCCTGATGTTCGATGGTGGGAGATCTGAGTGAAATAAAAAAAAATGAAATCATATATAATAAAGAAATAAACCATGATGGAATTTGATAAATAGTCTTAATAAAATTTGTTCAATAATTTTTCCTACTCCTGAGCTAACCTAGCGCTATTGATAGGACAACAAAACCAGTTGTTCAGAGTTAGATGTTGGTTGGTCACGCGGGAGATTGATTCCCCTTTGTTGTTGTCCTCTTCGTTTATTTGAAGCTTTTGAATGGTATTTGCCTTTCTAAAAGATTGTCGGAGAGGTGGGATGCACATCTGGGTGTCAATCAGTTTCCCCTTCATTCTGCCCCTGGCTTGTGCTTCCTCCGCGGCCGTAGGAACATATCCCAATCCGAAGGTCCCGTACTGCCCCTCTTTAAACTGATGACCCTCCTTACTGGTCACCATATTCACTTCGTTGAAAATCTGCAGCCCCAGGTCTTCTGAACCCTCATCCCCAATGTAAGGTATGGCAGTCTCTTTGTATATGGCGTAATCCTGCTCGCCCAGTACTGTAACTATCTGCCCATTCGTGATGAATTTGACCTTTTGGTGGAGACTAGAGGGAATGGCACCAGCAGCATGTATCCAAGGCCGTCCCAGGAGTAAGTTGAAAGATCTTGGGATGTCGAGGACCTGGAAGGAGATGTGAAATACTTGTGGACAGATTTCCACTGGTAGGTTCACTTCCCCCACAATGTCTCTCTTTGACCCGTCGAAGGCTCTGACCACTGTGGAGCTAGGTTTTATGTTGCTTGGATCGACCCCCAATAAGTCAAGTGTTTCCAATGGGCATACATTGAGGGATGATCAGTTGTCAATAAGTACTCGGGAGACGATGGTGTCATTGCACCGGACCACTATGAATAGTGGCTTGATATGTCGGTCTCCCTCTTCTCCTAGCTCTTCTGGAGAGAAAGATATCTGATCCATGGTAAAGATAGAGTTTGCCATGTGACCCATCTTGTCTGTAGCAATACCCTCCGGGACTTGAATCTGTTTTAGCACCTTAAAGAGTGCTTCCCTATGGGGCTCAGATGTAGTAAGGAGGCCCATGAGGGATATCTGCGCTGGAACTTTATTCAATTGTTCCATGATCCTGTATTCGCTGGCTTTTACCATCTTTGTAAATGCAGCAAGACCTTCTCCCTCTTCCTCTGTATTGGGTTCTTCAGTCGGGCTCTTATACTTGGGATCGTATAATCTCCCAGAGCGGGTGATACCTCCCACTATAGGAGGTCGCTCTTATTCGAGGGCCCAATAGTCGAATGGTGCAGCCTTGTAATTCTCTGCTGGTACAGGGACATTGAATACATATTTTTTCTTTGGGATTTGTACCTCCACTGACTGTCCCTCATAGCATTGTATGACCTTGGGCTTCTGATGGGAGTTAATCATGTTGACAGTCTTCCCCTCTTCCTTTGCTAGATTGTCTTCCTTCTCAAATTCCGGCCCCCACCCACTAGGCGGCCTTTGCTCAGTTGGGGTGTAAGAATAGTTCACCAGGTACTGAAACTTCCCATGTGATTCTCCCAAAGTGCCAACCGTAGGGTCCCCGGATAACCATCTTTTTTTAATGTGCACCTTTGGAGTCTCTCCCGAAACAGGTTGCTTAGCCAGATTCTGTTTGACGGCTTCTTTGGGAGCTGACTCTTCTGATGTGATCATGTTGATGGTAGGCCTGTGATTGGGCAACGGGTTGGTGTTGACATTGGGTGCTGGAGTGTTTACAAAATCCAATTGTACGATCCCTGCGTCAATCAAGTCTTGGATTTTGTGCCGGAGCCTCCAGCACCTATCTGTGGAGTGTCCTTCTTGACCCATGTGGTAGTCACACTTGAGGTTGGAATCAAAGTTCTTGGGCCTGTATCGGTCGTTGGGGAGTTCGAAACTTATCAAGTTGTCCGCCCTCAACCGAGCGAAGACCTGACTGAGCGGTACGGGGATTGGAGTGAACTGCCTTGGGGGCCTGGCAGCTTGTGCATGACCCGTCATTGGTTGCTGGGCTGGGGTATTCGGGGTCTGGAAAGTCACCCGAGTCCCAGGTTTTTCTGCCTTACTCGAATGCACTGTACTGACTGTGGGCTCTTTAACTCTGTTCCCTCCTAAAGGCCTTTGGGTTGGTGTGACCCTAGGAGGTTCCATTGATTGGAGCCTGCCGGTGGTGATGGCATTCTCGATCCTGCAACCTGCAGCCACTACTTCTGCAAAACTGGAGGATGTCTAGCCGACTAAATGTGAAAAATAAGTTTTTTCCAAGGTATTGACAAATATGGATGTCAAATCCTTTTCAGATATCGGAGTGGCTACCCTGGCAGCTTGGGCCCTCCAGCATTGAGCATATTCCTTGAACGGCTCAATATGTCTTTTTCGGAGACTCCCCAAATCGATTACAGATGGGGCAACTTCTATGTTAAACTTGTATTGATCATAAAAGGCCCGGGCTAGCTTTTCCCAGGTGTTGATGATGTTGAAGTCAAGGTGAGCATACCAGACCAATGCAGGGCCTGTGAGGCTGTCCTGGAAGGTCTGGAGCATAAATTGATCATATTGAGCATACTTGCTCATCTTCCGGGCATATAGCCTGGTATGCATCTTGGGGCTGCCGGTCCCATCATACTTCTCAAAATCTGGGGTCTTGAACTTGTCATGGTATGCTTCCTCCCTATATGCTGGCAGGTTGGTGATTCCGGCCTGTTCAAAACCATCGGGGCCCTCAATAGTTTTCATTTTGTCATTGAGCTGCTGGAAGAGTCGCTTCTCCATCTCCTTTTGTCTCTCTTCCATCTCTTTTTTCAGATCATCAGAGGTCGGCCCCTGGCTGACCTTCGGCTCATACTCAAAGGCTGGGTTTAGGTGGGAATTGATTTCTTCGTATTCCGGAGGCTGCCCCTCCACAGCTTTTCCCTTCCTGGCCCTTGAATACTCTTCTTGAGTCGGCTGGGTGTTGCGCAGGAGGCCGATGCTTTCAGTTAAGAGGTGAACTTGGGCAGCCAACTATTGGACCGTCTACTCTAGGGATATGATCCTGGAGTCTGAGGCAGCTTCAGCGTTAGTGTTATTGCGGTTGTCACTGCTGTTGGCCATTTTTGCTCTTGAGCGTGTAAGGACTGGGCTTCTGGGCGGGTTCGGTTGCTTGGAAGCTATTTTGATACCTGGATTCGCATTTTATTTTTTTTATTTTAGTGTGATGAATGCAAGAATGAAATGCATGTGTCACGCGAATGCTAAAAGATAAAGAGGGTTGACAACTAATTGACAATGTATTATCAAAACTTTACTTTTATTAATAATTCTAGAGTTCAAATAAAAATGAAAGATTACAATGATAATCTATTTCCTAGCTCTCTTTGTCTTCTGTTGCGGAGGCTCAAGTTTCCCACTGATGATAGCTTCTAGTTCTTTGACCTTGGCTTGGGATTTCTCCAATTGTGCTTCTAAGGCCTTGTTTCTTTGGTCAGATTCCTTGAAGCGTCCCTTCCAGATGTCTTTCTTATAGTCTGCAGCTTCGAAGTATACTTCCATCCGGGCCTTGACCTGTTCCAGGTAGATCTCTGTTTCTGGATTGATCTTATCCGGTCTTGGCTGGGTGACGTCTAGAACTCGGTATGCTCTTTCCCCTGTCTGGTATAGCTGGTGGATTACAAACTCTCTGGTTGCTCGGTGTTTTCCCACTTCGCCATCTAGCTCGCCGAGGTCCACATTCGGGCTTTCGATTCTGGCTTCCCAAAGTGCTTTGACCTCTGCCAGCTTAGCAAACTTCTCGGCTACCAACATGTTTGGATCTTGATACTCAAAGGTGACTGCTTCGAGTGAAGGCCGATAAACTATGTCTTGGATGGTACCGAATTGGCGGACTACGGAGTTGGGATGATATCCGATGCATCCATTGATCCCAATTAATGGCACTGCTTGGAAATTACTGCAGGTTAAGATGATTTTATTGCAGCAACTCCACCTGGCTGTCCACAGAATATCTTCGGCGCTAAGGCTTCTAAGCAGATCTACCCAACTGTAGCTGGTGATGTCGTCGGGTAGATTCACCTTTTCTATACAGGAATCCACCAGATCTACCTGTTGGGCTAGGGTTTTTCTGACCATGTTCAGCCCGAAGCACTTGAGGTGGCTTACGAACCATATTAGCAGAAGGTTGAGGCTTGAGCGCAGGATGCCATGACCCTTCTTCTTGAGGAAATTCAGGTTTCGGATCTGTTCAGCCAGTAGAGCCGGGATGTAAGATTTTCCCTCCAGGAATTAGGTTACCAGCTCTGCAAACCAGTAGTGAATATAGAAAGTTCCAGCGGGGAACAAAATGGTGGCGAAGGCCGTCAAAATGAAGGCGTTTACCCTTCTCTGTCTGTAAGTCTTAGGGTCTCCACACAAGATGTCCTTTCTGTCCCCATTGTCTTCTCGGGCAATAAACCAGGCTTTTAGATCATCCATGCGTATGCAATACCCATTACAGTCTGTCAGGGCTTTATTGAGCGTTGTTTTGCGGATGCCTAGCAATCTGCTGAAGGTACCGGCTGGCCCGGCCTCAAGGTCTGGCGTGTAAATCCGATCAGTCGGTGCTGGAGCCTGTAGCAACTGGGTATACTCCTCCAGGGTAGGGGTGATCTCATGCGGTCCGATGAAGAAAGCTGCGGGCTCGATCTCCCATAACTGGAGCATGGCCAGGACCATAGGCAAATTCGCCTCTATCTTAGTCAGTGAGAGGACGGGGCCGATCTTCTGTTGGATGAAAGCTTGCTCCTCTGGGTTATACAAGGTATACCAGTGGTCCAGTACCAATTTTGGGTCCAAAGGTTTGTACACCCGAATTTCTTTGCGGAGGAGGCGGTCGACTGAACTGCTAGCCATCTATTACAATAGGAAACAGCCTAGTTACAACAAGAACTATGAAAACATTACAGGGAAATAGTCCTGAACTCCAAGGACAAAACAACAAACCAATACATTGTCATTCAATTGTCAACCTTCAGTGATGTTATGTATGCAAGTAGGTTGGTTCTAACTGGTTCCCGAGCTCTATGGCCTCCCGCATTTTCGAAGAAATGGATCTCAGGCCATATCGAAGCATAGGGTGGGGTAGCCTAATCGGTCCCGAACGGTGAATCAACTCACTTCGCCCGAAACCTACACAATGGCCCCCCGTCTTAGGTTTCTAGGACGGTCCGGGTTCGACCGCATCTACTCACACAGATATATGCATGCAAAGCCCCCACAATAAAGAAAAACTGAAAATCTAACTAAACCCTGAAAGGTTAGCAACAGAGTAACAAAATGAAACTCATTTCTTAAAGATAACGATTTGAAAGGATTCAGGTGGCTAGCCTACTGGCATGGGTCCCCAGTGGAGTCGCCATCCTGTCGAGTCTAATTTTTGAATTCCCATTCCTAACCCGATCTAAACTAAACCCTATGCTCATCTAATCTGGATCCTCGACTTGAGTTAGGAATTTCGTTTGATTTTTGGAGTCGCCACCCAACTGTTGTTGGGAAAAAGTGAATTAAGACTAAAGGAGCGGATTAGTCTTAATTTGGACTACTAGTCGTCGTTATTTCCTCTTCTCGTTTTTGTGAGAAGAGAAAAAAGGGAAAACCAGAGTTTCTAAGTCCGGAGGCTAACCTATTAAAACCTATGCGGTTACCACCTAATCTCCTAAAATTGTTCATCTTTAGAAATGTGTTTCTGTTAATTTTTGTTATGTCTTTGAATTTATTTCAAGAAAAAGGATTTTTCATTTATTTTATGGGTTGACCCGAATGGGTGCCTACGTACCTGCTACTCAGGATCAAACAAGCCGTAGTTCGCTTTTCTTTCGAAAATCTTAAGTTTGTTTGGTGAATTTTGATTTTTGAAAACTCTTTTGATTTACGTTCTTAACATCTTTGGGATTTTTCTAAAAATTTCTAAGCCTAAACTTTGAATTTGATTTTTGAAAATGATTTTGGGGGAAAACATCTATTTTGAGTTTATTCGAAGAAAAGGATTTTCTAAGTGTTAAAACTTATTTTTACGATTCTTTTATAATTCTTTTGAATTTTTTATGATTTTTGTGATTTTCATGATTTTTGTGATTTTTATAAGTTTTATAAGTTTTTCATGATTTTTGTGATTTTTATAAGTTTTGTAAGTTTTTCATGATTTTTATAATTTTTATATTTTTTGTTGAAAATTTTATCTTAAGTTTATTTTCTATCCTATTTTGAAATTTAAAATTTTATTATTTTTTTTCTAATATTTCTATTATTTTCCTTCATTTTAATTATTTTTATTTTATTTTTTCTTATTTCCTATTTTCTATTTTCTATTTTCTACATTATTAAATCGTAGAAAAATACAATTCCTACATTTTCCTACTTATCGACAATATAAATAAATAAATGGCTAACAATATAATAAAAATAATAAATAAATTCAACATAAACAAATAAACAAAATAAATAAAATAAATAATAATAAAAAATCTGGAAAATCCGACTTACCTAGATCCAGATCGGTGCGCGGGTCGGATCGGATCAGGTCGGATCGGGCCGAATCGGGTCGGGTCGAATCGGTCGGACACGGCGGCGGTATTGGCTCGTTCACGGCGTTCCGGCGGTCGTTTGCGGCGGGTGAAGTATCGAATCCTAGCTTCTTGGGGGTGCTGAATCCGATGGTGGTGGCGGTTTACTCCCAGAACGTCTCCTTGCGGTGGTTTGAACTCCGGTCGGCGGTCTCGGCTTCAAGTTCCTCCGGCGTACTCCGATTCGCTCCTTTCTCTCTCTTTCTCTCACTTTTTCTTCGTGTTTCAGCTTCCTCCTGTTCTCCTCTATTTATAGGAACCTCAAACTCCTCTTGGATAAGCTCGAATTGGCCGATTTAGATAAACCCATATTTTTCCGTTTTTGGATTCGGTTTTATCCCGGCGATTTGATGTAAATCTCTTGTTTTTCTTTGATTTTTCTGATGGATTTGGCTTTATCTTGACTTTAATCTAGAAGATTAAAAAGAAAACGGCCGATTTCGTCTTCGTCGGACCGGCTCCGGCTCCTCCTCCGATTTTCCTGGGCGAAGAAGACAATCACGCGCCATGCACGCGTTTCCTCTTGGCCAATCACATGCTGCCACATGGCAGCTCCAGAGAAAAGAAAGAAAAAATTGCATCGAGTGCTCGGGGGAAGATTCGAACTCGCGACCTCCAAGTCTCCCACACGTTCCCAGCGCACACACGAACCAGCTGAGCTGGCCCAATTTCCCGATTTTATTTACATCGCAAATTGTACATATGCGATGCAATTTTTTTTATTTTTTTGTATTTTTTGAAATTTCAAAAATTTGTAAAAATTGTTTATTATTCATTATTGCTATTTCTGAAATCATTTTTCAAAATTGAAGTGTTTTCCTATTTATTTTTATTTTTGAACATTTTTATTATTTTATGCTAAATTAGGAAAAATTGGGAAAAATTAGGAAAAATTGAAAAATTGATTATTATTAAAAATTATTGACTCCTAGGGCAAAAATGGGGTGTTTACATTCTTGTTAGTTCAAAGACTTGTTCGTGATCAGTCATTGCAAGCTGTTTTTTATCTCTTTATTTGTAAATCCCAAAACTTGAGCTCTAATAAAGTTATGGCTTTAGCAAAGGCAACCAATGGACTCTATGTACTTAGTTCTGAATTCAATAATGGTTCTGATGTTCTAGTCCATTCTTGTAAGTATTCGTTCTATTCTACTATGAATACTTCACACAATAAGCCAATTCATTTGATTCACGGTTGTTTAGGACACACTTCTGTATACAAGTTGTAACATTTGGAAATTTGCAAACATTTGGATTTTAATAAATTTCTTTGTAACACTTGTCAAGAAGCAAAATTTCATAGAGTACCATATCCAAATAATTTTAGTTCAACTTCTTTTGCCATTGAATTGCTTCATATTAATGTTTGGGGCTGTTATTGTCTTACATCTTTGGATGGTGAGAGATTTTTCTTGACTATTGTTGATGATTATATTAGAGTAATATGGACTTACTTGTTACATCATAAACATCAAACTTCTTTTGTTCTTGACTAGTATTTTCGATATGTCATCAACCATTTTTCTGTTACTTCAAAGGTTGTAAGAACTGACAATAAAGGAGAATCCATGTTTAAAACTTGTCAAGATCTACTTCATAACCATGGAATAATACACCAATGCACCATTCCTTATACCCCACAACAAAATGGGAGAGTTGAGAGGAAACATTGTCACTTATTGGACACCTCCAGTGCTCTTCGACTACATGCAAATTTACCAAAAACCTTTTGGGGCAAATGTATACTCACTGCTACTTTCTTAATAAATAAAATGCCATGTCCAATCTTAGATTAAAATCACCTTATGAAATTCTATTTCACAAACAACCAAATTATGAAAATCTTTGAGTCATAGGTTGCTTATGTTATGTTGCTCAACTTTCACCAAAACTTGAAAAATTTGATCCTAAGGGTGTTAAATGTGTGTTCCTTGGTTATGTTAATGGACAAAAAGGGTACAAACTTTACGATCTTTCTTCTAAACAAATAATGGTGAGCAGAGTTTTTTTTTTTTAAGGGCATTTTTCCTTTCCAAGATCATTCTTTTTCAAATTCCTTTCATGATACACCTTTGTTTTCTTCACAAAATCCTGTTTTGTTCAAAACACCTATAGATGCGCCTTCTTCCCCTGAGTTTGATACACTTGTCTCATTTGATTCCATTAGTTCCTCCAGACCTTTACCTACAGTTACTGATTAGTTTCTTGCTAATCTACCCATTGATGTAGCTTCTTTCCGACATTCAAAGGTCTTCTAGAATGAGAAAACCTCCATCTTGGCTTCAAGACTTTGTGCATATGGCTCAATCTAATATGGTTGTTGACAATACTTTACAAAACCAATTATCTTCCCAGGCTTCCTATACAACTAACTATCCTTTATTTGATACTCATTCATCTTCTAAATATCCCCAAGATTTTGTTGTGTCATTAGCAAATGTATTGTCTATAAAAGAGTCATCTCATTACTCTTAAGCAGTTAAGCAAAAATAGTGGGTTCAAGATATGGAACAAGAGCTTACTACTCTTGAATCTAATGAAACCTGGGAGATTACTTCATTACCTAATGGTAAGAAGGCTACAAGTTGTAAATGGATTTATAAAGTGAAATATTGTCCTGATGGAAGTGTGGAAAGATATAAGGCACGAATGGTGGCTAAAGGATATACAGAGGTAGTAGGTGAAGATTTCCATGACACTTTTTCTCTAGTTGCAAAGTAGAATACTATCCACATTATCATTGCTGTTGCTATTGCTTATTCTTGGCCTTTACATCATATAGATGTCAACAATGCTTTTTTACATGGTCATCTTGATGAGGAATTTGCATGGTGCCATCGAAGGGTTATAATAAAGCCTAATGAAATCAAGTTTGTCATTTGAAGAAGTCTTTATATGAACTTAAACAAGCTTCTCGCTAGTGGAATCTTGAAATATCTAGTTTTTTTTTTTTAATCTCTCATGGTTTCAATCAGTCGAAGCATGATCATTCTCTACTCACACAATAGACATCTACTAGTTTTGTGGTGGTTCTCTTATATATGGATGATATTTTGATTACTGGTTCCAATGAGGTTCTCATTAATTCCTTGAAGAAGCAATTGGATGTTGCATTTACTATAAAAGATTTAGCATTGGCCAGATGTTTTCTTGGTCTAGAAATTTGTAGAACTAGTGGTGGTTGCTTGATTAATCAACAAAAATTTCTATTGGATGTGCTTAAAGAAGTTGGCCTCACTATTGCAAAGCCCACAAAAACTCCTCTGCCTACTAGACTCAAGCTTGATAATGAGCATGGTGATCTGCTTAATAATCCTACTTCATTTAGAAGAATAGTTAGCAGGTTATCCTACATTAATTTTACCAGACCTAACATCAATTTTGATGTTCATCATCCGAGCACATTTTTATCCAAGCTACATGTTCCACATATGCAAGCTACTTTACATGTCTTAAAGTATCTTAAATGAACCATATCATTAGGATTGTTTTATCTTACCGGCGATTTGTCCTTTCATGCGTTTTCTGATTTTGATTGGGTGGTTAGCATTTTGGATTGAAAGTCTATTAGCAGCTATTGCATTATGATGGGGCCGGCCTTAGTTTCTTGGAAAACTAAGAAACAAACAACCGTGTCCACCTCATCCACTGAAGTCGAGTATAGAAGTCTTGCCGCAACCACTAAGGAAGTCCTATATACCTCTTACATTTTACGAGACCTACATGTTCCTGTTTAGCTACCTAGTCTTTTGAGATGCGACAATAAATCTACACTGCTCATTGCTGTTAATTCTTATTATCACGCCCAGACAAAGCACATTGACATAGATATTCATTAATAATGGAACTTTCTATTAAGTATTAGATTTAACAACTTAAAGGTTTATTTAGTAAATTGAATATTCACACAAAGTTTAGATATTATTTTCAACATTGTCTCTTCTATAAATGTTCCATCATTTATATCAACAATGGACAGATTTCATCATCGGGATCTCTCATATTAATTCATTCCTACATTTTATCAAGTCAAAAAATCAGCGAAGATACTGTGAAATCATTAGGGAATTACAATGATCTCCTACGTTGGCCTTCAACTATTTTTCGCCTATACAACGACTTAGCTACTTCATTGGTGCATGCCTAATTAATGATTTAAGTTCTAATAACGTAATCAGATTTCTAATAATTTGTTCTAATTATTGACAGGCTGAGATCGAGAAGGGGGAACCACAAATTCATTATTATGCTACATGAAAGAACAAAGAGTAACGGAGAAGGTAGTTCGCGAGGAAATTAAGGAAATGTTAGATGAGGTTTGGAAAAAGCTAAACATGTATCAATATGGAGATTCACACGGCATGCTTGATTTTAAATTGAAGAATCGAATCCATTCATTGATATTCCAACCTATCCCTCTTAAAAATAAGTTATAAAACATAACGAAATAAATTATTAGCTTTTGTTGCCTGTGGTAACATGTCAAAAGAGATGTGAATTAGAGTACCCATATTTCTAGTTTATTTTGCATATGGGCCTTTTGGCCTTTTCCAATGTGTATATTTTCATGAGAATCTTTTATACAAGTATTCAATCTAGCGGATTCATCTAATTTGGATTTGGATTTTAGGTGAAAAAAAGATCCAAAAACCTTTATTATGAAAGGTTTTATTTGTTATGTATCTCAAAGTTGATCAACTGATTAGCAAATGTAACTAAAAACATTAGAAATTTTATATAATTTAGTCATTTATCAAATTAATTAGATGGTTAGCAAGTTATTAACATAGTATTAACCAGAAGTATAAAAAGTTTAAGCTAGATTTATACGTGCAAATACCAAAAGTATTAACCAACTATTACGATACTAAACTAGTTTAGTAAATTGTTTAATTGATATGTGAAAATGTAAAATTATTCTACTTAGGATAAGAGATTTGTAAGAAATATTATGAATTGAGAAGGACAAAGAATTTCTAGAATTTCGAATATATTTCAAAGAATGGATCAATAAGACTATCTATGCTTTTTGTTAATACTCTATAAACTTTCTATTGATCAAACTAATTTGATAAATGACTTAACTTCTTTTTTTTTTTCCAAAATAAATGACTTAAGTAATGTCCAATTTTTTTTTTTTTACTACAATGCTAATCACATTGTCCGCCCTTGCTTGATAACATTATCCAACGTCTAAATATGAATATTGATGGTATTTTTTATGGAGGAAAGAAAGATACTTGGTACCAATGCACCATATGTATTGATGAATAGTAGTTAAGTACTTGTCGAGTCTAATTTTTAATTTTTCATATATGTTCCTAATCCGATTTACATTAGATCTTATGCTCATCCAATAAAAATCCTCGACTTGAATTAGCAATTTCATTATTTATTTGGAGTCGTCACCCAACTAAAGTTGGAAAAAATTATTGAATTAGAATTAATTGAGCAGATTAATTCTAATTTGGACAACTGGTCGGCGAAATCTTTTCTTTTTATTTTTATAAATGAAAAAGAAGAAGGGAAAACCGGAGATTCTCGACTCAAGGGCTAACCTATTAAAACCCTAAAGTTACCACCTTATCCTTCTGAAACTTGGACCATATTCTGATATCTTTTCCATATTTTATTTTATTTTTAGTTTTATTTTTTATTATTATTTTTTTTATTTTTGATGCATATTAAAAAATATTAAAACAACTCATACTAATTTGGAAAATGATTTTTTATTTCCTTTTATTGTTGCCCCATAAGGGTGCCTATATACCCGTTATTCAGAATCAAATAAGCCGTATTTCGCTTTTTATAAAAAAGCTTTAGTGGATTGGCTTAAGGTTTAATTATGAAAATACTCCGGGTTTATATGTTTTATCATTTTCAAAGTTTTGGAAAAAATCTAAGCCCAAGCTTTATTATTTTATTTTCTAAAAAATTTTGATTTAAGAAAAACCAATTTTGATTTATTAAAAAAAAAGAGATTTTTCTAAGCGACTAAACGATCTATTACTGATTCATGTTATTATCCCAAATTATTTAATTCTAAAATTTTATTTTATCTTATTTTATATTTTATTATTATTTTTTATCTCCTATATTATTATTATTATTATTATTAAACTAAACATATCTATTCTAAAAAAACCTAATTAAAGCCTTAACATTATTATTTATATTCTTTAGGATTATAAATTTCTAATAAAATAAATATCCAAGTAGAATAAATAAATAAATACGAAAATAAATAAAATAAAATAAACAATAAAAAATTGGAAAATCAACTTACCTAGGTACGGGTTCTGGTTCGTGGGTCGGTCGGGTCACATCAGTCGGAGGGTCCTTATCAGCGGCGTTCCAGCAGTTTTTTAGGGCATTTGAAGGCGACTTTCGAGCTTTTCGAGGGTGGGTAATCTAACTGTGGTGGTAGATTTCTTTATAAACACCTCCGAGTGGTGGTTCTTGACTTGATCGGCGGTCGTGGCAAGGGAGAACTCCAGCGAGCTTCAAAACCTTATGTTTTCTCTCTTTTTCTCTCTTCTTATGTATGTTCTAGCTTCCCCACATCGTGCTCTATTTATAAGCACCAGAAATCGAGTTAAATAAGCTCGGATTTCCTCCGATTAGCATGAATCATATCTTTAGTTAAAAACCCATCTCTGATTTGCTTAGATTCGTCTAAATCTCTGATTTTGTTGCGATTTTATGCCACTTAGATGATGTTTATCTCATTTTAGTTAAAGATTTGTTGGATTTGTGCAAAAAATTGCATCAAAACGGTCGGATTTAGATTTTTCGCGGCCAGTGAGCATTTTGGACGAAGGTTAAAGACAATCATGCGCCCGACACGTGTCCTAGGTGAAGAAAAAAAAATTGGAAAACGCGGATTGTGTCTCCTGCGATTCGAACTCGCGACCATATTTATTCAATTCACATAGTATATTAGTATTATTAAAACCTTTCTCTGAAAGAAATGCATGATAGAAAAACATGTAACAATTAGTAATATAGATAGCATGATCCTTTCTTCATCAAGGAGTATTTTCCTTATCTCCTAATCGATTATATAGACACCATGGCCCGTTTGATTAGTGCTACATCTCCTCCAAGTGATCATCTTTCATCATCCATCCCTGCCATCTTGTAGATCTTAATCTAACAACGACTTAAGAAATATTTAATTTCACGATAAAGTCAACTAGGTGATATTTTGATATATGAAAGTAATAGTGGTAGCTTTTAGAAAACCACAATTCATGATGAGAGATATTGCCACATGTATAAAGTTTCACTTGTATTTATACATTATTATTCAATTCTCATAGTGTATTAGTATTATTAAAACATTTCTCCGAAGGAAAGGCATGATAAGAAAACATGTAACAATTAATAACATGGATAGTATGGTCCTTTCTTCATCAAGGTGTAATTTTCTTATCTCCTAATCGATTGCATGGTGGACTATTTTACCTCCTTATCTCATTTGTTCATTTCCCACCTAAAATTCGAGAGCCCATTCTTAGGTCATATCTATAGGTTGAAAAGTCACAATCTTCTTGAGTTCAATTATAGGAAAAAGACAAAAAGCCAAGAACACAACACATGCATAAAGTTTTGCTTGTATTTATATATTATTATTCAATTCACATAGTATATTAGTATTATTAAAACCTTTCTCTGAAAGAAATGCATGATAGAAAAACATGTAACAATTAGTAATATGGATAGCATGATCCTTTCTTCATCAAGGAGTATTTTCCTTATCTCCTAATCGATTGCATGGCAAAGTATTTTGCCTCCATATCCCTTTTTCTATATTTTCCTCCTAAATTTCTAGAGCCCATTCTTTGGCTATATTTATAAGTTAAAAATTCACAATTTTCTCGAGTTTAATTATAGAAAAAAGACAAAAAGCCATGAATGCAACACATCATCGAGTGTGAAGCAACAAAGCCGTATAATTCACAATTACATTATTAGTGGGTTTATCAATTTGTAATCTTGCAATTTGTTCTTCTCGAACATGAGGAAATATTCAATTTAGGCAGGATGGCTATTGGCTATTGACCATTTGATGAAACTAGTTCTCGATTCATTGGATATATTATTGCTTCTAATAATTTTCTTTTTAATGCTATTTTATTGCAGCTATGTTGCACGTGTTTAATGAGGTGACGGAAAGCCGACTTGCTCGGACGGATAGTAGATTTGACATGAGCTAAATTCCATTATTGCATGGGACTCTGTGATGACGATTTGATAATTTAAAAAAAAATAAAGAAAAAAATCTTAACTTTTATTAAACAATTGTTTTAACTCAATTAATTGGCTAATTGGTTTTTTTTTTATTTCTATTTGAAATAGAACGTTTATTTTATTTATATCTCTTACGAGTTAAATTAAATAATATGAAAAATGAGTAGTAAATATAATACAATGGTGACTAGAGAGGATAAATATTGAAAAGCATAGATTCATTTATTTATACATGTAATATTGTAGAAAAAGAGTTATACATAGGAAAAATAAAACTTTGTCTCTTAGATTATAAATAAAGTCAAATCGATTAAAAGAACATATGTTATGGTGGTGAAAGAATAACACAAATAAGGAAGAATCTAATTTTATAGCCTTTTTAGATTATATTTTAGAATTTATCTTATGTCTTTTGCATCTTATTCACATCAATTAGCTTGCTTTCTTGTTACATTTTGGTATTTGAAGTGTTTAATTTGAATCTATTTAAAAGCCGGTACTTACTCTTTTTCATAAAGTGAAAACATATTATTCATACAATCAAAAAAATTATTTCTCCAACAAAGGTTAATGATTAATTATACAAATAATTAAATTACATAATATATATAAATATAATTTGGTAGTAAACTGGAATTTTATATTAGCATAAACTTAAAGTCTTACAAAATAACATAACAAACAACCGCACATATTAGCAGCACCACGGGATAACATTAAGTAAGGACTTCGGCAGTCCCTTACACACGCCATTGGACCGAGGTGAGGTCCATTTTTAGCAACTTAACAGTACTAGGATGAGGAACAAAAGCTACAAAATCTTCAGCAGTAAGGTAATGGAAAGTTTATCCGCCACTGAATTTCCTTCTCTCTCTGTAAAACATGGATTCACAGCTTCAAACAGCTCCATATAACGGCCCTGCAAGCAGACAAGATATTAAAGTGTTTCCATTTCAAATCCATATGCAGGAATTTAGTTAACATATGTACAGCCATGGATGAATCTGTTTCCATCAAAATTTTCTTAAAACCTACATTTAAGGCAATTTTTAGTCCCCAGTAACATATCTTAACATATTCCTATAGATAATTCTAGTGTTGTCGTTCAATGGAATCTTTTTGTCTTACTGCAATCACGTGCAAATATGGTCGGGTCACAGGTGAAAGGAAACATGTTGTCAAAGTGCAAAACTTTTTGGAAAGCATAAACATGGCGTAACTCGTAGGAATTAGCTTATATATAAAGCATAAGCTGGTTATATACCTATTCCATGGCACTTAAGCCATACTTGGATGAATCAAACGGAAGACGGTCAGCCGGTTATCAACCAACTGTTTGGAGTTATGATTTTTTATGATGCGTAAAAATCAATAAGTAATTGCTATTTAGCTTACTTATGTTATGGCCGATATCATAATTATTTAATCTAAAAATTTAAGTTTATAAAAATGTAATGAGCTTTATATATATTATTTAATATGTCCTTTTACTTGTGGGTTAGAACCTTTTTTTTTTTAATAATTAAAGCTCATTATGTTAACAATTTAATTAAATGTACATGAAATGATAGCATAGACGTACGAATCTAATACTTCCCAGCTCTAATACCATGTAATATATAATAATAACTTATATTATGGTTTTGTTAGCAAATATGCTAGTTCATAATGATTTTTTATGGTACTAATGTAGCAATGATTATTTAACACATTATCAATTTAAAAAAGAAAGAAAATAGTAAATTTGATAAGTAAGAATTTAGCTATGTATAAATAACATTTAATAACCTCAAACTTCACTTAAGATTTAATAAATGAAAGTTTGATTAAGTATATTTTTAATAATTTCAAATTTTAGATATAAAGTTAAAAAATATATATACATACAAAATTTAGATTATCGTCATATTATCTTTCAAAAATATTTAAATTTCTAGTGATTTCCGATTTGAACCACATATTTAACCTGAAAATCATACAGCATAAACCATATCTAACCTTAGTTGTCATTGTCAATAGAAAAATTATCATTTTTGTACAATTTTGGTCCCCAGAATAAAAGTTGCTTCAAATTCCAACACGGCCTTCCTTGATCACAAGACCCATGGAAATTACATTTACACATCATTTTTGGTGTTACTTTCAAAGAGATTCATCCTTTTAGAAACACCCATGATTTTATATTCCTGCAGTTCAAATAAACACTTAATTTATTTATATCATAATATGTACATATTTTGGGATTTTTGAATGATACCCACCCAAATAAGCATCCATGGCATTAGTTTTGTGGTTTAAGGTTGTCATATCATTTGATTACGAAAGTATTAACAAGTGAATAAAGTTGTATCTGATCTGATATAGGGTAGGAGAGAGTAACATCTACCAAGAATAAAGAGACAGATTGAGAGGGAAAGCAAGAATTAAAAAGATAATTCTTGAAAATGGATTCTCTCTATTTCTATCTCCTTGATTATAGTAAATAAATTGATAAGGCTCAAGCCCTCTTTGTTGATTTCTATCTCCTTGATTATCGTAAATAAATTGATAAAGCTCAAACCCTTTTTGTTGTTACTTATTGTTGAGTATGACGTAAGGTTTACTTCTTTAACTTATCATTGGTAATTTATAGGATGAAATTTAGCATAAAGATCGAATGAAATTACTGGAGGAGAAGATGAGAAATGCCGTAAATCATGACAAAAATGTGAACCCCATCTCCACACTTGAACTGATTGACAAGGTCCAAAGGTTGGGTTTGGGGTATCGATTTAAGAAAGACATAGAAAGTGCTCTTTACAAATATGTATCAGAAGCAGCACACAATAAGAATGCTGATCAATCACTATATGCTAATGACCTCAGATTCAGGCTCCTTAGACAACATGGTTTCAAGGTCTCCCAAGGTAGTTTTAATTTCTTTTCAAGCTCCTCTAAAGTTATTCTTCATCAAACCATTTGCTTGTTTTGTGTGCTTATGTCGACAACATAAAGATGTATCAAATAAGATACTCGTATATCTACAGGCAACCCGCTATTTTACTTTTCTAATAGTAAAATATAAATTTAGGATGAACATATCTATGTAACTATATCCATAGTTTTGCGCATAAAGCTGGAGACAAAAATAAATAAATAAGAAAAATAAGAAAAACACAAATCTCATGGCAAGAGACTAATGAGAAAAATATTTTTAGAAAATATTGCGTTGCAATTCAACACAAAGTTACAACATTTTGCTTCCTCCCATATTTTGCTTTTCTAGATGTAATAACCGGTTGCGTAAACACCACCACGGTGTTGAACCAACCCGGATTTTCCGGTTCACAGGTCGAGGTCCAAAGGAATTGTATGCGAAACCAGTTGGCCGATTCACAATTGGATTCTATTGAACCGATAAGTCACAAGTTGGTTTCGAATTCGTGATTCAATTTCTTTTTTTTACTTTTTTTTTTTTTGGCCCATTCTTCGTTAAATCTTCCACTCTTGATATTGTTCCTTTTTGTTTCTCGAATTATGTATTTTTTTTATTCTTTTTCAAGTGTCTTGAATTGGTTCTTTGGTACAATTCGTAATCTTGAGTTTGACAAATAAATGAAATTAATTATTACACTAATTAAATGTAAAAATGATAAAATATAGAGACACATATTTCATACTAATACTTGGTAAAAGCCTCGTACACAAGGGTGGGGAGCTACATTAAAATTTTATTAATATTAAATAAAATAATACAAATACCAGAGTGAGATATAAAATCTTATCTCTGTTACAAACGGTTCCTATTTTTAAATAATTGAAATAAATAAGGAAGCACTACTTGAGTCCTATTTCTAAATAACCAAAATTAATAATAGAGTACTACTTCCTTACAAAATTTTTATAAAGCTAAAATACTAAACAATTTGAAAATAAAACACTAAGCTAAACCTTACGCAAATCTCATTCAAAGTGGTTATGATCAAGAGTTGTTGGAATCATGTTTCCATTGGATGAGTTGAAATCGCTGAAATAGTCATCCCATTCACTAGATGTGCCACCTAGTTGTTACTCCTTAAATTATGCTATCTACCAATTATCCAAATATGCGAGTGTTTGAACACTAACGAGCGAAAGATTATGCCTCTAATCTTCCAACTATAGACCTACTAAGCTAAATGCTTGGTCAACAATAGCCACAGATGCCAGAGTTGCCAACACTTGTCATGCCATACGAGATAGGATTGGATAATTATTCACATGCCTTCTCCATCAATCTAGTATGTCAAACTTCTAAACACCTACGTTGCCATCAAACTTAAATGTAGTCGTTAGATAATTGTCAAGTTCCGTATAATATTTTCTCCCCTCACCACCCCTATGTTTCCTAAATCTTTTAATGAGAATATCGTTTGCAAGCAAAAAACTTTATTATGTACTTTTTCCTTTGTGGGTGGGGGTTGAGGGACTTATCGAAATTTGACCACCATATATAAGAGAAAAAGTAGAAAATAACTTATTCATTACTTTTGTGACCTCTTTGACTACTTGATGTGCACTTATTGAGCATGTCTCTTAACGATTGGAGAAATTGTCAATATTATCATAATAAACATTTAAAATATCAGTTAAGCCCTCAATTTTGCAACAAGGGCCCGATATAGAAGTAATAGTATAAATAGTAGGAATCTCCCTATAATATTGCAACCATTTGAAACCATTTCATGTATGCAAGCTTGCATAAGTCTACTATATCAAGCTACCTATATCATCGCTATTATGTTTAGTGCTTTTAAAGTAAAAAAGATGAACACTTGCACGACACACTTAGAAAAAAAATTTTATACTAATATAAAAAATTTTAAGTATGTCTAATAACCTTTAGTAAGTGTCCCAATCATTAGGTTACAAAGAAATATCCGGTATATGTATCATTGCAAAACTACATAACACATCTTTAGAAGGAATTATATTCTACAAAGTTGATATGTTAAATTTCATCTACGTTGTACATCTCATTTAATTTTTTTGGGGTCATAGTTGATTGTCTATACAAAAATTTTCAGCAAGCCTTATTTATGGAAGGACTATCTAACATAAAATCAATAACCATTTTAATAGAAGACAATTTAAAACCTAAAATTGTCATACCATCTTTAACACCTAAATTTAATATGTGACATGTGCATTTAACGTTAAAAAAAGGTGCTACCAAGGTGCGGTTAGGAAAGACTTTTCAATTTCAAAATTGATGTAGTGTTAGCTGTGGCATTATAAAAATTGATAGAATTTTTTTTTTGTCAAACAATAATTATAAAAAACAAGACTAATTATCTCAAAAATATTTTAAGCGGTATGGAGCTCATTAAATTTGTGAAGTGATAAGAGTCTTTGGTACAATATCCATGATTTATCTATCCAATGTGCAGTTATTCCCATATATAAATTTTGTTGCCACTTATCTATCTATATATCAGCACATATATGCACCTATGTATCGAAGGTGCTGAACTTAATTTTCAATTCTCGTTTTTCTAAATGATAGTGTTTGACACTATCTCTATGCATGGTTGATGAAGAAAATGCACGTGCACTAGGATTTAGAGTTCCTTGTATTCAGACCAAATTAGTCCCTACATCGAATGGAAGATGCATACCTATCATCATTTAGACTAAACCTTGTTTTTGCTTCTCAACACTATTCCAAAATAGTGATGTTAGGTTCGATATAAAGTGCCTAACCAAGATTTGTTGTTGTGACTTCTCCAACTCAAACTCCATTGTGTGTTTAGACCTCATGTGTTTAGTGAACATGCCGTATCTATCTCATTTTTTTCCTTAGGTAACTAGCATTGTAGTAGTTGCAAAATGCTTAGATTTTGCCATATTCACCTATCATTTTATGAAATTTTTAGTAAATTTTTCAAATTTATAAGGTTTAGGGAGCAAACCTATTGGTTCACTTCCACCAACTTCCTGTTCTATTTCCTCTTTTGGGGGTTACATTTCATCATCCTAAGAATTTTGTAGAGTATATTGCAATTGTGGCAATACTACATGCTCAAAACTAGGCGGTTGAGTAGGTTGATTTAAATTAAATTGATCGGCCCCATTAAATTGTAATATCGAAACTTATCACCCACTCCATAGGACTTCCTTAGTGGTTGCTTCTAATAATTTTCTTTTTAATGCTATTTTATTGCAGCTATGTTGCACGTGTTTAATGAGGTGACGGAAAGCCGACTTGCTCGGACGGATAGTAGATTTGACATGAGCTAAATTCCATTATTGCATGGGACTCTGTGATGACGATTTGATAATTTAAAAAAAAATAAAGAAAAAAATCTTAACTTTTATTAAACAATTGTTTTAACTCAATTAATTGGCTAATTGGTTTTTTTTTTATTTCTATTTGAAATAGAACGTTTATTTTATTTATATCTCTTACGAGTTAAATTAAATAATATGAAAAATGAGTAGTAAATATAATACAATGGTGACTAGAGAGGATAAATATTGAAAAGCATAGATTCATTTATTTATACATGTAATATTGTAGAAAAAGAGTTATACATAGGAAAAATAAAACTTTGTCTCTTAGATTATAAATAAAGTCAAATCGATTAAAAGAACATATGTTATGGTGGTGAAAGAATAACACAAATAAGGAAGAATCTAATTTTATAGCCTTTTTAGATTATATTTTAGAATTTATCTTATGTCTTTTGCATCTTATTCACATCAATTAGCTTGCTTTCTTGTTACATTTTGGTATTTGAAGTGTTTAATTTGAATCTATTTAAAAGCCGGTACTTACTCTTTTTCATAAAGTGAAAACATATTATTCATACAATCAAAAAAATTATTTCTCCAACAAAGGTTAATGATTAATTATACAAATAATTAAATTACATAATATATATAAATATAATTTGGTAGTAAACTGGAATTTTATATTAGCATAAACTTAAAGTCTTACAAAATAACATAACAAACAACCGCACATATTAGCAGCACCACGGGATAACATTAAGTAAGGACTTCGGCAGTCCCTTACACACGCCATTGGACCGAGGTGAGGTCCATTTTTAGCAACTTAACAGTACTAGGATGAGGAACAAAAGCTACAAAATCTTCAGCAGTAAGGTAATGGAAAGTTTATCCGCCACTGAATTTCCTTCTCTCTCTGTAAAACATGGATTCACAGCTTCAAACAGCTCCATATAACGGCCCTGCAAGCAGACAAGATATTAAAGTGTTTCCATTTCAAATCCATATGCAGGAATTTAGTTAACATATGTACAGCCATGGATGAATCTGTTTCCATCAAAATTTTCTTAAAACCTACATTTAAGGCAATTTTTAGTCCCCAGTAACATATCTTAACATATTCCTATAGATAATTCTAGTGTTGTCGTTCAATGGAATCTTTTTGTCTTACTGCAATCACGTGCAAATATGGTCGGGTCACAGGTGAAAGGAAACATGTTGTCAAAGTGCAAAACTTTTTGGAAAGCATAAACATGGCGTAACTCGTAGGAATTAGCTTATATATAAAGCATAAGCTGGTTATATACCTATTCCATGGCACTTAAGCCATACTTGGATGAATCAAACGGAAGACGGTCAGCCGGTTATCAACCAACTGTTTGGAGTTATGATTTTTTATGATGCGTAAAAATCAATAAGTAATTGCTATTTAGCTTACTTATGTTATGGCCGATATCATAATTATTTAATCTAAAAATTTAAGTTTATAAAAATGTAATGAGCTTTATATATATTATTTAATATGTCCTTTTACTTGTGGGTTAGAATCTTTATATATATATATATAATTAAAGCTCATTATGTTAACAATTTAATCAAATGTACATGAAATGATAGCATGGTTTAATTCATAAATCAAATTGAAATATTATGGTTTGAAAAAAATATGAAACTGAATCATATGTTTCCATTTCAATCAATGAAAATCCAAACAACATTTCTATTGTTTGGTTTGGCTGGAAAGAAAAACCGAACCAATTCAATTCGCACTCACCCCTACTCACAACAAGTATATATAGCTATACATTTCAAGTGAGCTGCTAACTCTTTTATATTTGCATTGCAATATGAAAAACATAATATGTAAAAGTAAGTCATGTTACATCCTTGTATAAATGCTACATGAAAGCTATGCTATGCATGTAGTTGTTGTCATATCATGTTGGCTTAGTTCTTGTATAATGATTGAGAATAAATGTAATATCACTTTACTTTTTCTCTCTTTTTTTTTCTTTTCGTTTTTTTTTTCCAATTAAGTGGGCCGATTTATGCAAAACTTTTCTTCAAGAAGCCAAGTGGAGTCATAAGAAAATAACTCCACCTTTTGAGGATTACATGAAGAATGGATGGATTTCAGTATCAGGGTGATGGAGACAGGGGACACACGGCCTGAACACACGGCCGTGCTATAAATGATGGAGCCAGGGGACACACGGCCTGGACACACGGCCGTGCATATAGACCGTGTATCCAATTCAGAGCCACAGACGTATACACGGCTTCCTCACACGGCTAGGAGACAACCGTGCTTCGCGACCGTGCCCTCAGACAGATTTCCACAGAAGTACACACGGCCGTGTATCGTGACCGTGTATAACGATCGAATATCCCACAGAGGCTGACACGGTTCCGGGCACGGCTTGGGACACGGCTTGCGGAGCTTTCATAGAATCATACACGGCTTAGAGGCACGGCCGTGTATGAGACCGTGTACTAGGCTTATCGCTTGTCCAGAAGTAGACACGGCCTGGAGGCACGGCCGTGTATGCGACAATTTATAGGCGTGTATTTTATTATTTATTTCCACGTGTACGCTTAGATTTTCCCCTTTTAGATATTTTACGGGGCTATATAAATACTCTTTTGTCAGATAGATTAGGGTTACGTTTTAATATACATTTGAATACACTTTGAGAGAGAGTTTTCTCCAATTCCCGGGTTGTACGCAACCTAGTTTGCATCAAAGCGTGTGTCTTTGTTGTGTGAAACCAATCCAATTTCGGATTTTTTTCGTTTTAGCTTCCGCGCTGCGTCAGTTTGGTATCAGAGCAAGGTTATTTCCTACGGAGATGTCGGCTAACGACGGTGTTGATGGCGGTCGTGTTCTTGACGGTGTTCAAGATGCGAGGTTTCAAGGGAACCATCAATGGGTTCCTAGGGCAGAGTTCGACGCAATGCATCAGAAGGTCGGGCGTATGGAACGGCGCCTTGATGAACTGATCGAGCGTTTCGATGCTCTGATGGTTGACCCCAATAGGGTTGGAGGCGCTGGCAGAAATCCACCACGTGTGGTGGAGGAATTCGGGGGACGCGTGATCCGTCCTGTCGTTGAGAACAGGTGGGGACGTGTGGAGAGTGAAGAGTCCAGCGAGGAGAGTGATGATACGTACGGAAGTAGACCGCGGCGAGGACGTGGTGGAAGAGGCGGTGGTCATCGGATGGCTCCTCATGGAAACTATCCTAGAGAAGTTGATCACAGGAGGAACCGTGGAGGTTATGATCACGGGGATGGCGGAGACTACCGGTTGAAGGTTGATATTCCTTGGTTCGATGGTAGCCTCAACATCGAAGGCGTCCTAGATTGGTTGGCGGAAGTGGACCGGTTCTTCGACTACATGGAGATTCCCGAGGATCGTCGGGTAAGGCTGGTGGCGTGTAGGTTAAAGAGTGGTGCTTCGGCATGGTGGGAGAGATTGCAAAGTAGGAGGCAGCGGGAAGGAAGGCATCTGGTAAGGTCATGGTATCACATGAAGCAGCTGCTACAACATGACTTCCTCCCGCCGGATTACGAGCAGATATTGTTCCAACAATATCAGCGGTGCCGCCAAGGACAACGTTCCGTGCATGAGTATACGGCGGAGTTCATGAAGCTGGCTGAACGGAATGATTTGAGGGAGAGCGAGGGTCAGCAAGTTGCGAGGTATGTGGAAGGGTTAAAATTACAAATCAAAGATAAGATTGGGGTGACGATGGTGAGAACCCTCGTTGAAGCAAAGAACTTGGCTCTCCGAGCCGAGCTTGTGTTGCAAGAGCAAGGGAGTAGATACGGGGGAGGACGGAAAGGGTATGTAGGCGAAGCTACAGGTGGTGGTAGCCGACCGATACTTGAGAAAATTCGAGTTACACCATATAAACCAACGGAGGACATGTCTAGGAGGGAGGAGAAAAGTGAGGGGAAGAAGCCGATGGAGCCGAAAGGAGTTCAAAGATAGAACAATCCCTATGCCAAACCCATATTGGGCAAGTGTTTCCGATGCAACCAACCGGGTCATCGATCAAACGAATGCCCAGCGAGGAAGAGCGTCAACATCCTCGATAGGGAAGATGATGAGGAAATTTGCTGTGAGCCCGATGGAGAGGGAGAATACTATGAGGAAGAAGAAGAAGCAGCGGAGCCATCATATGTAATTCGGTGTTTGATGCTCACTCCAAAACAGGAAGAGTTCACGCAGAGGCACCAATTGTTTCGTACACGGTGTACGATCATGGGGAAGCTATTTGAGTTGATTGTAGACAGCGGCAGTTGCGAGAACATCATAGGAAGGGAAGTTGTAACACAACTGCAGCTACCCGTTGAGAAGCACCCGAATCCTTATACTATTGGTTGGATCAAAGCCGCCGAGAAAATTGAAGTTAAGGAGAGATGCAGGATACCTTTCTCAATAGGGAAGTACCGGGATGAAGCCTTCTGCGACATTGTAGACATGGATGTTTGCCACATCTTGTTTGGGAGGCCATGGCAATTTGATGTGGACGCGCAACATGCGGGCAAAGAAAATGTCTACCGGTTAGAGAAGGAGGGTGTGAAGTACACCTTATTACCACTGAAGAGTGAAGGACGTGTTAAAGGGAAGAAGGTTGAGAGTCGCTCATTCTTAACCGTCACTCAATCCGAGAAGGAAGTGATGGACGACTTGAGGGAATCGCGAGTAGTACACGCCCTCATTGTGAAAGGAGTGACTGAAGGAGGGGAGGAACTTGGGAGAGAAGTGCCAGGGGCGGTGAAGGATCTTCTTGAAGAGTTCAAGGAAGTGATCCCAGACGACCTACCCGAGGGACTACCTCCTTTGAGGGATATTCAACACCAGATTGACCTGGTGCCCGGAGCTAGTCTCCCAAACCTCCCGCATTACAGAATGAGTCCCAAGGAAGCCGGGATTCTCCAAGAGAAGGTCCAAGAGCTCTTGGACAAAGGTTTCATCCGGGATAGCCTAAGCCCATGTGCGGTTCCGACATTGTTAACTTCCAAGAAAGATGGGAGTTGGAGGATGTGTGTTGATAGCCGAGCTATCAACAAGATTACCATAGGGTATAAATTCCCTATACCCCGCATTGAGGATATGTTGGACTGTTTGAGTGGCGCTACTATTTTCTCCAAGATAGACTTGCGGAGTGGGTATCACCAGATTCGAATCCGTCTTGGAGACGAGTGGAAAACGGCATTTAAGACCAAGGAGGGGCTATATGAGTGGCTAGTGATGCCATTTGGGCTGAGTAACGCACCGAGCACCTTCATGAGAGTAATGAACCAGGTATTGAAACCTTTCAATGGTCGTTTTCTTGTAGTGTACTTTGACGATATTCTGATATACAGTAAATCCGAAGAAGAACACTTAGAACATCTAAGGTGTGTGTTATCTACATTAAAGGCGAATAAGTTGTTCGCTAATCTAAAAAAATGCACTTTTATGTCAAGACGATTGTTGTTTCTGGGGTTTGTTGTTAGTAGTGAGGGAGTGATGGTAGATGACGAGAAGGTAAAAGCAATTAAGGAATGGCCTGTTCCAAGAACCGTAACGGAATTGAGAAGCTTCCTCGGCTTAGCCAGTTTCTACAGAAGGTTCATTAGGCATTTTAGTACTGTTGCTGCACCCTTGACCGAATGCCTAAAGAAGGGAAAGTTCCAATGGGGCGAAGAATCTAACTTGAGCTTCATGAACCTGAAGCAGAGATTGTGTAGCGCGCCTGTACTAGCTCTACCAGACTTTGAAAAATTGTTCGAAGTGGATTGCGGTGCTAGTGGGGTCGGAGTAGGCGCAGTACTATCACAGGAGAAGAGACCGATAGCCTTTTACAGTGAGAAGCTATGCGAAGCAAGGAGGACTTGGTCTACCTATGATAAGGAGTTCTACGCCGTGGTAAGGGCCCTTAAAGTGTGGGAACACTACCTGGTCGGGAAAGAGTTTGTTTTGTATTCGGATTGTGGGGCTCTTAAACATTTGAGTGGTCATACCCGAATTAGTAAGGATATGCACGCCAGGTGGATTGAGTTTTTGCAGAGGTTTCCTTTCAGGTTGATGCACAAGTCAGGTGTGCAAAACAAAGTCGCGGACGCCCTGAGTAGAAGAGCGAATGTCCTTCTTACTTTGAGTACCGACATTGTCGGCTTTGAAAAGCTAAAGGAACTGTACGAGAACGATGGCGACTTTAAGGACACTTGGATTAAGTGTACCAACAGGGAACCGTGTGACGATTACCATATACATGAAGGATATCTGATGAAAGGGAACCAGTTGTGCATTCCCGAATCTTCTTTGCGGGAAAAGCTCATTAGGGACTTGCATGGTGGAGGATTGGCGGGACATATAGGTAGAGATAAGACATTAGCTACAGTTACCGCCAGATACTTTTGGCCTCGGTTGAGGAGGGATGTGTACCGGATTGTGGAAAGGTGCTACATTTGTCAAGTGTCTAAGGGGCAATCCCAAAACACTGGTTTATACACTCCTCTCCCCGTGCCTTCAAACATATGGGAGGATTTGTCGATGGACTTCATACTGGGTTTACCTCGTACCCAACGAGGTGCTGACTCTGTGTTTGTTGTAGTTGACAGGTTCTCCAAGATGGCTCATTTCATCCCATGCAGGAAGACCGCCGACGCACAGGCTATTGCACGGTTGTTCTTCAAGGAAGTGGTGCGGTTGCATGGAGTCCCAAAGTCTATCACATCAGATAGGGATAGCAAATTCCTTAGTCACTTTTGGAAGACCCTCTGGTTTATGTTTGACTCCTCCCTGAATTACAGCAGCACCGCTCATCCTCAAACCGACGGGCAGACCGAGGTGACTAACAGAACCCTCGGAAACCTCATCAGAAGCATCTGCGGAGAGAAACCGGGACAGTGGGATCAAGCATTGGCTCAAGCCGAATTTGCTTACAACAGTTCTGTCCACCGAACTATTGGAAGGTCTCCATTCTCGGTGGTATACACAAAAACACCACAACATGCACTAGACTTGCTCAAATTACCCAAGGACATGGTGGGCGATGTAGCAGCTAAACATATGGCGGAGCAACACCAAGCCACTACTGAAGAAGTCAAGAGAAAGATAGAGGAATCCAACACACGGTACAAAGGGGATGCAGATAAGCATAGACGGCAGAAGCTCTTTGCAGTTGGCGATCAGGTAATGGTTTACCTTCGGAAGGAGCGATTCCCTGTAGGGAAGTATGGGAAACTTCAACCCAGGAAGTACGGTCCCTATGAAGTTGTACGCAAGATCAATGACAACGCATATGTTGTACAACTCCCGAAAGATATGAATATATCTTGCACTTTCAATGTAGCGGACTTGTCACCTTTTCATGCCGATGATACTCCTCTATATCCGGATGAGAACTCGGGGTCGAGTTCTCCATTGGTGGGGGAGAATGATGGAGACAGGGGACACACGGCCTGAACACACGGCCGTGCTATAAATGATGGAGCCAGGGGACACACGGCCTGGACACACGGCCGTGCATATAGACCGTGTATCCAATTCAGAGCCACAGACGTATACACGGCTTCCTCACACGGCTAGGAGACAACCGTGCTTCGCGACCGTGCCCTCAGACAGATTTCCACAGAAGTACACACGGCCGTGTATCGTGACCGTGTATAACGATCGAATATCCCACAGAGGCTGACACGGTTCCGGGCACGGCTTGGGACACGGCTTGCGGAGCTTTCACAGAATCATACACGGCTTAGAGGCACGGCCGTGTATGAGACCGTGTACTAGGCTTATCGCTTGTCCAGAAGTAGACACGGCCTGGAGGCACGGCCGTGTATGCGACAATTTATAGGCGTGTATTTTATTATTTATTTCCACGTGTACGCTTAGATTTTCCCCTTTTAGATATTTTACGGGGCCATATAAATACTCTTTTGTCAGATAGATTAGGGTTACGTTTTAATATACATTTGAATACACTTTGAGAGAGAGTTTTCTCCAATTCCCGGGTTGTGCGCAACCTAGTTTGCATCAAAGTGTGTGTCTTTGTTGTGTGAAACCAATCCAATTTCGGATTCGTTTCGTTTTAGCTTCCGCGCTGCGTCACAGGGCCTCTCATATTAATTCATGCCTACATTTTGTCAAGTCAAAGTATCAACGAAGAGACTCTAAAATCATTAGGGAATTACCATGATCTCTTGTGTTGGCCGTCAATAATTTTTCGCCTATGCAATGACTTAGCTACTTCATCGGTACTTGCCCAATTTGATTTAAGTTCTACTAATGTAATTAGACTTCCAATAATCTATTCTAGCTATTCACAGGCTGAGATAAAGAGGGGTGAAACTACAAATTCAATATTATGCTACATGAAAGAAAAAAGAGTACCTAAAAAAGTTGCTCAAAAGAAAATTAAGGAGATGTTAGTCGTTAGATGGGGCTTGGAAATAGGGGTGGGAATTGCGGGGCAGGTGGGGTGGGCAAAAAAAATTTGACCCACAGAGGTGCGAGCCATTTTGGCCCGCGCCCGCTTGACCCATGAGGTGGGGCGGGCAATCCCCGTGGGCGGTGGGCCAACCCGCCAGAAAACGCGGTGGGAGATGATCTCCGAACTCCGATGCTATTCACCGTGAAATCGGGCTTCCTTTTTTTCCAGATCTGAACCTGCCCTTCCAAAAGAGCAATCCGCAGGCGTTTAACATTGCAATCTTCTATAAAGGCCAAATCTCCTTCGTTAGCAGAACAATCTTCCTATAGTTGCCCCATAGGACCACCAGGTGCTGGAGTCTTAAACTGAAATTCCCCCAGAGTGTTGTGCAATTCGCTGCAGTCCAAGCACCGGATGAGGACGACTTGGCGACCACCGAGTGTCGTAAAGCGAGCTTGAATGAATCAAAGAACGATGAACAAGTCATTGAGGACTAAGCTGGTCGCACCGACCGACGACCACCGAGTGACAGTGACCCCCAACCGCGACCACCGAGTGACAGTGACGTCGACTGAAGTGACGGCACCACCATCTGCAGCAGCCCACACACACCCACACCCGGGCCACACTACCGACACCACCGGACCGCACCTTTCTCCTTCGCAGCTCGACGTGACGACGCCGACGTGCGGGTGGTTTTGGCCGGCACCTCATCCGTACGTAGCTGGCGCCTGGCAGCAGCCCACACGGCCACACCCCCGCACACCTCACCTTCTCCTTCGCACTCCACAGCTGGACGTCGCACCACCACCGCCGACCGCCTGTTTTACATAATACACAAAAAAAAAAAAATTATTGTGGGTCGTCGTGGGCCAGCCTGCATGGCCCGCAGGGCAAGGCAGGCAGACTTTCCTGACCTGCCAAACTTGCGGGCCACTGCGGGCCAGCCCGCAACGACCCACGAGCTGGTGCGAGTCGGGGCGGGCCGACCCATTTGGCCCGCATTACCGGCCCTACTTGGAAAAAGCTAAACAAGCACCAAGTGGATGACTCAGAATTTACTATTTCTTTTATACAAATAGCATTCAATCTTGCTCAAATTTCACATTATACATACCAACATGGAGATTCACAGGGAGCGTCGGATTCTAAATCGAAGAATTAGATCCAGTCATTAATACTCGATCCTATCTCTCTTGAAAATAAATTATTAAATCAAATGATATAATATATTAACTTTTACCATGACCAGTAAAGGCATCAAAAGAGATGTTAATTATTGAACCCACATTGTAAATTTATTTTTCATATAGGTTTTATATATATTATTTGTATTTATTATGTATTCAATTTTCTATCTATTTTGAAATTATTTTTATTTTGTTATCCACAAGGAAGCTCTAAATGAAAAGGTAAGTTTCTTAATATCTTTCTCAATTGTTTACCTTTTCACTCATCTCGTGGCAAAAGGCTAGAGAGAAGAAGGAAGGAGCTTACTTTACCCCAAGCTTCTTTGGTTAATGGATTGAAAATAAACATAATGAAATTTTCAGGTAATATTTAAAAAATATTTATCAAAGACAATATTCATAAGAAGCATTTGATCAAAATTTAAGGGAAATTTTGAATTTTTTCCTACAATTTCTAAAAATATATAAAAAAAAAATACGTGATAGCTAGTTCCAATATAGTCATTTTCTTAATCCTATCGTTAAGGTTATTATAGGTAGTATATTATCCCTTTCATGCCACATAGTATTGGCATCAAAGCATTAAAGAAAATTAAATTGAAAATGAAAAGATAAATAAATAACTAACTAAATAATAAAGTTAAACTAGGAATCTAATTGACGGCGATCATTATCTAACCAATATCAAATTTAAATAAAAAAATGAAATTTTTTAGTGGTTTTAATAGATATTATAACTTTTTAATTATTAAAAAAAAGATCAACATTATAAAATAGGAAGCATAATCAAAATGATGTTATATAGCTTCAATCTAACACTATTAAATATTGGTGACATGGTATATTAAATACATAAAGCCTTCACCATTTGATGTGTAATTCTTATACTTTATTTAAACATAATGTCACCATCCATTTATTTTTTTATATAGTAACTATTTCAAAAGCCTTTTTTTAATATCCATAAATATTTTTTTTATCTTGTAAATAACAATAACTTTTAAATTTGAATTTTGGTCAAATTGCATTCATTGTCTCATAAATATTAGAATAAAGGGTAGGTAATTATTATATTAAAATTAAAATTATCATATATTCTTTTTTACTAGGGTATCATTCTATAGAGGCAACTTTTTTAACATATTTGACATATAAAATATCCCACAAAGAATAACGGAGTTGGAGTTATCGTATACAGCGTTGAGACAAGCCCCCGTCTTTAAAGGGGGGAGAGACAGCAGATGATGAAAAGAAGGCCGGCCTAGTCATGGAGCCGGACTGGGCTATACAGAGAAGCCCAAACGCTGCTTTTCCGGCCTACAATCGAACCTAAGGCCAAATTCCAACTTATTGTACTTACAAAAATCAAGCCCCCATGGCTTAATGTAATAAAGATCATTCCTTCTTTCATAAATTAAGAATTAAATCGTGGGCTGTGGCATAGAAAATACAATCACAACTCCCAAAAAATTAAAAAAAAAAAAAAGCCCAACTTATATCAGATAGGTAAGCAGTCAACTTTTTTTTTTTTTTTTTATAAGTATGCAAGTCGAGAATAAGAACATTATAAATCAATTTCAGACCCATAAAAAATAAATACACATGTAATTAAATGCGGTTCAACCAAATATCGAAGATATATACTACTAAGTCAAACATCTTATTTAATTCCACATTTTAATGGCATAGTTTAAAATTTAGTCTACCTGAAATATAGGAAATGTTTAATAATACATACTATCATGCTTTTTATTATTATTATTATTATTTTACCGTGCATATTGTAGGTAAGTGTGTCACTAATATTTTTAATTGGAAATTGAACTTTAGTCCAAAGCCTTTATAGAATGTTTTTTTATTGTGAATGACATTGTTAGCAAACCTTAATTCTCTCTCCCGTGGATATAAATCCTTATTGATTCAATGGTCAAATGTTCCAATCCATTCCTTCGGCAGAAAGCTATATGCGGTGAAAAATACCATGCATCCGATATTTGTTCTTGGATGTTTTTCAGTGTCATGTCAGGCTACATGTTTGGTTCTCGAAACTACATAATTAATTAAAGCTTGCTCATAATAAAATAACCTAGGAAGGTGAAATAAGAAGAAGAGTGGCGTTTAAGGGAAGAAGAAGAAGAAGAACTTATGGGCACGTACATTTTGTCTCTTCATTGATGAGGTTTTGGTTTCATATAACCTACTCTACTCTTTGATAAAACCAATTTTTAAGAAGATGCTTTGACCAAAACAAGACCTAAAAGTCAGGGATGAGAGCTGACTTATAATTACATACATTTATTGTCTTCCTTGCTTCGTGCTTTCTTGTCTTGGCGTTCATGAGCTGCAACCAAAGAGTTACATTAACTATACTCTTTTGACTGCGAGTAAAGCGTTTGGTGTACGAAATATAATCAAATAAATTGAATGTATATAAACATGTGAATTCTGTCCTGAATTTACATTTTGTGCATTATTCCAAGATGACAAGCTTAAGTGGTTTATTTGATATGTGCAATGAATTAGCAAAAAGATACAAAATAGATCTTCAATCCAATAGTATTTACATATGTACCTTATTATAAATAACTCATTTTAAGAAAGTCCATATAAATTAAATTGGTGTCAAAAAATTTCAATGCAAGGGATTCAAGTTCAAATCCCTTTCCACTTTTCTCAACAGTAACGTGGAGTAAAAAAAAACGTAATCTAAAATCTCAATTATTAGTTTATTTAAAATACAGTGCCACCCACTATTATTAACCTATGTCAAAATATTATTGGTTGCTATCATTTTATTTGTGTATATAACGTATTAATATCAACCAATCTTTTTTCTACAAATCGGAGCAAGATTTTAAATCATGTTGATGGAGGATTACTGAGATTTAAAGAATTCTAGACAAACTAAAGTTACAGTACACTTGGATCTTAATTAATATCACTTGGATCGAGAAAAATAAATTATATGAACCAAAAAATTTTGACAAACTGGAGATATGTTCTGGAATATGTCACATGAGGACCCATTTAAAAAATATTTTGGGTTAATTCAATCCTAGTGCCATATTAAATATTGGATAGTATGTTTAGCAACATTCTTTGCCTAATCCTATGGCAAGAAAAAAAAAATTATATGCAATTTGAGTTATTAGTTACGTTGCAAATCAATTCATGAGAATATTTTATACAAGTATTTAATCCAACATGCTAATCTAATTTGGATTTGAGGTGAAAAAACGACCAAGAAACCTTTTTTATGAAAGATTTTATCTTTTATGTATCAAGAATTGATCATGAGATTAGCAATGTAACTAGACATATTAGAAATTTATATAATTTAGTAATTTATCAAATTAGTTAGATGGCTGGCAAGTTATAACATAATATTAACCAAAAGTATAAAAAGTTTAAGTTAGATTTATTCAGTCAAATACCAAAAGTATTAACCAATTGTTACAATTACTCAGACTGATTTAGTAAATTGTTAAATTGATACATGAAAGTGTAAGATAATCTACTCAGGATATGAGATTTGTAAGAAATATTATGAATTGAGAAGGACAAAGAATTTCTAAAATTCCAAAGATATTTCAAAGAATGGATCACTAAGACTATTTATATTTTTTTGTTAATACTCTATAAACTTTCTATTGATCAAACTAAGTTGATAAATGACTTAACTTTATTTTTCTTGCCGAAATAAATGATTTAACTAATTTCCATTTTTTTTTTTTTACTACAATGCTAATCACATTGTCCGCCCGTGCTTGTTAACATTATCCAGTGTCTAAATGTCAATCGCAATGGTATTTTTTATGGAGGAAACAAAGATACTTGGAACTAGTGCACCATCTGTACAATGAATAGTAGATAAGCACTAACTTCTATAAATTTGCTTCTTCTATGGTCTATTTGATTAATGCTATAGATCTCAATCTAACAACGACCTAAGAAATATTTAACTCCACGATAAGTCGACAAAGTGATATTTTGATATATGAAAATAATAGTAGGAATTTTTAGAAAATCATAATTCATGTTAAGAGATATTATCATATGTATAAAATTTTATTTATATTTATATATTATTATCCAACTCATATAACATATTAATAGAAAAAAAAAACATAATAAAAGACATGTCCCAATCAGTAGCATGCATAGCATGATCCTTTCTTCATCAAGGTGATTTTTCCTTATCTCTTAATCGACTGCAGGGTGGACTAATTTGCCTCAATATCCCTTTCCTGGATTTCCGACCTGAAATTCTAGAGCCCATTCTTGGGTCATATCTACAAGTTGAAAAATCACAATCTTCTTGAGTTCAAGTAAAGAAAAAAGACAAAAAGCAATAAACGCAACACAGTGAAGCAACAAAGCAATTAATATACTTGCCGATTGAAGTTATATTTGCACCGCAACCCTTAGAACGTAGTGATGCCCGTGGCACCAAACTCCCTCAATTACACGTTTAGTTGACGGTAGGATCGGCGAAGCCATGTAGTTGGTGTACCGTGCACGAATATTCGATTGGTAGAATCAGTCATGTGGGGTATTTAATTAGAGAGGAAAACATCTCTTCTTGAATAAAATAAATAATTCACGAATCCTAGGGACACTTCTAACATTAGCTGTTGGACAACTAGTAGTTGCTAAAGGACATTTGTTTTCTAATCCATAATAGTACTCTCTACAATTAATTTGGGGTGAACATACAAATGCCATTATACTTTGAGTTTTTTTTTTTTTCAATTTTATAAATAAAATTCAAAGATAGTAATTATTATATTCAATTGAATTTTATTTGTTAACTTTCAATATCTAAAGTTTAAAATTATTGAATGTTATACTTACTAAAATTACTATCAAAGATGTCATAGTGGTGAACAGTAATTGGTTGACAACAATGACCATTAGGAAGGATGGCAAAAGCAATAAAGTTGACAAATAAAAAGTAATTGAGTATTATATTTCATAACTTTGAATTTCGTAATACTACTCTCAACAATTAATTTGGGATAGTTATAGGTATGGGATAATGTTAAAATCATTATCTAAATTTTGAGTTTTTTTTTTTTTAATTCTACAACTAAAGATCAAAGTTGTTAAACAGTATATTCGATTGAAAATTTATTTGCCTAATTTTACTTCTAAAGTTTGAAATTATAAAATAATGTAATTAATAAAATTTTTACTAATTAACGTTATTACTTTCATCGTCTTTAAAAGATATCATGATGATTGTTTGTTAGTAGAATAATGATGACTATTTGAAAAGACAAGTTAAATAATAAATTTAAATAAAAAGATTTGAATATTATATTTCACAGCTATAAACTTGATATATGAAATTAAAAAAAAAATCTTAAAGTGTTAAGTTTTGAGATTGTCTTAATTTGGGTATTATATATCATGTTGGAACTTAAAAATTATTTGGTTGTCCCGTTTCATGGACAAGTACTTGTGGACATAGCTAGCATGGCCAAAAGATACACATGGTTAGCAAATTTTTTTTTTTTGATGATTTTTGGCGTTTTTATTCATTCATAAAAGAACGAAAAGGAGTACTAGAGCAATAGACGTAGACCTATCAGTTAGGGTCAATTACGTTATTATTGGTTTTATCATTGTAGTTAGGAGAAACATCAAACTCAATTTTGTAATTTAGATTAAGATTAGGCACGGTCGGTTAGATATAATCAATTTAGAATCTTGCAATTTATTCTTCTCGAACATAAGGAGACGCAAGGAAATATTCTAGTATTAAGATAGGCAGGATCACTATTGATCATGTGATGAAACTAGTTCTCGATTCATTTGAATATATTGAATCGTGATTAAGTAGAGATCAAATATATAAATGTCATCTAAGTAGACGTATTGCTTCTTGTTGGGACATAATATTGATTTTCGGTCACCATTCATAGAAATAAATGCAAGAAAAAAAATATCTCACAAAATTTATGCAAAAAATAGGAGTATTTGTGGTTTAATTCAATTCTATTTAAGAGTTAAACTAAATTGAATCACATTTAAAATGGCTTGGTTCAAACTTTTAATGAGCCGAACCGCTTTGAACAATTCAAGATTATAAACCAAACCACTTAAAATATGATTCAATTTAGTTCAATTCGAAACACTTTTAAAAATATATTATTTTAGTTGATAATATTAATAGGTATTAGAGTTTTTAATCAAATATTGATGTTCAAATTAAAAAATATTATGCAAGAATGTAAGTTATATAACATTTTATCATGATAACATTACTTTTTAAGTAATAGTAAAAACATACATATTTATTTGAGAAATGAGAAATGAAGATAAAGAAAAAAGAGTGGATTGTAGATATTGAAAACATGATGAGAGTTAACAAAAAGGAATTGATAAATAAGGTTAAACAAATATTTTAATAAAGTTTAAAATTAAAAAAAATCCTATAACTTTTTTTTAATAAGAAACAATTCGGTTCGGATTTAAGCAATTTAGTTCGGTTTGACCTTTTGATCCAAATCGCAAATCATTTGAACCATCTATAAACTAAACTATAAATCAAACTAAAATATAAAAGAATCACATTTTATGATTCGATTCAATTTTCTATTCAGTTTAATTCAGTATAATGAACAACCCTAACAAAATAAGTTGAAAAGAATATAAAAAAAAAAAATCATAGTCAAAACTGAATCAATCTATTATAATGTAATTATAATAGGACTATCGTTTTTTTTTTTACAATCAAAAAACACTATTTTCTCTTATAAAATCCCTAAAATTTCAGCTCTCACTTATTCTATATGATGTACATCAATATATATATATAACTTATACAAGAAGCCAAAACATAATATGCATATTAAGAAATAACTTAGGCAAAATGAAAATACAGAATACAAAACTAACGAGGATATTTTGAGTCAACACTTTACTCTCTCTTTTTTTTTTTTTTCGTCTCAGTACTATTTCATAGAAGAGTTGTATAATTTAAGGGACATAAACGAAACAAATCTCTATCTTGCATGAATATTTAGTACGTCCTCGCAGGTTCAGACTTACCTAACCCCATTTTCTTATCCTCTATAAGGGAACAGGCTGTTTCAGATCGGAGGAATACACTTCCTACACTCGGTATGAAACCATTCAAAGTCAAGAGTAATTAAAACACCTACAATATTATAAGTAGCAATGCCTATACTATATATTTGAGTCAATAGTAACTGAGCAGCAACTACAAGCAACATGTGGCATGTCCATCATCAGATTCAGTTAAATTTCCATTTTATTCAGGCAGGTCAACAACTAGATTCTCTTCACTGTCTAGACTCTAATCCCCTAATTCCACCATACTTGGCTCAAATGCATGGTTATGTCCATGTTGATGCTCCTAATCCCCTAATTCCCCCATATCTGGCTCAAATGCATGGTTATGTTCATGTTGATGCTTCGCTTAACAAGGGTCTTAAATTCATATATATTTGTATCTATTTTATGTTTTAATATTATGCCGACACTGCGACATCGTATCACTTTCATTTTAAATGGCATAAAGTAGTGCATACTTTAAAAAATATACCGTAAATGTATTCAATTTTTTCTTAAAATAAAATTAAGTTGTTTTCCTTAGAAATTGTTTGAAGATGTTTGCTTTGCATTAAAATGCTAGGGCTTCTAGGAAAAAATACAATCGGACATTTTCAAATGTGATTGCAAAAAAAAAAAAAAACAATATTACGTGTTATATAACATCGGATATTTCTGTAAATTAAAATCAATATTATCCTTGTAAGAAGGAGTGGCTATTCCATCTCATCCTATTTCTATAAAGTCAAACTAAGCATACTAAAATAAAGGGTAATAATAAGCCCATAGATGCCGAGCATCATAATCTCAAAATAATTGTGAAGGAGTTTTGCCAACTTGCATCTGCTGTCCCCCAGTGAGAATGACAAGGAAAAGGACTTGACCATAAAGACAACGCAGTAAATTGCATCAATTGCACCACAACACAATACAAAGTATGCTATGACCCTTCATGTAAACAACACTACTTTTTCCCACCATGTAACTGTACAACCAAGATATGAATCCTTGTGAAAGTAGCATTTTGCAGCCAACTCTGATCAATTTGCTGAAAAAGAAAAAAGAAAGAAAGAAAAAAATTATAATAACATAAATTTCTTGCTATACATCCTTGGAGAAACTACATAGTATAATGCTTCAAATGTTTACATGGAATTATTTTCATGAACATAGCTTTGGTAAGGATCTTGCGTTACTATGGCTTGCTGGTTTTGATTTGAGGATTTTCGCCACTTGAGATTGCATCTTTCGGCAAATTTTTTCTAATTCCATCACCCGCCGTTGCATTCCTTGCAAGTGTGCTCGGAGCTTCTCATTCTCGGTCGGAGGATCGAGCTCCCCTGCATAAAGCACAATCTGTTCGCTGGTACTGTCATTCCCTTCGCGTTGATTTTCAGGTATTGAACAGGGTGAGTCCACCAACTGTCCACTGTTCTTAGAGGCATGAAGCAAGCTTTTGAGCTTAAGCTTCTGAGACATAAGAGCCTTAATGGCGGTTTTGGATGGAAATTTTGCGTTCTGTGAAAGGTGTTTGCAAATATCTGCTGAGAGCTTCCCGTAGTTTAAGGCGCAACATAACTTCAGCTTTTCATCTTCAGACAATCCTGCGTGCACCTGCACACATAAATAATAATAAGATAAAGGTAACTTAAGGCTAACGCTTAAATATGTTTTCATCATAAGACGATAAATCTTCCTAATCAATATAGTACCTCAACATACATGTCCATGGCACGATAAATTTCATCGTAAGAGTCCCTAGCAGAGTCAGGCAAGGCCATTGCCAGAGCAAGGAACTTCGAAGGTTTTAAGCACGGATCAGGTGCTACTTCTACTATGTACAAATCCATTAATCTAGCTACTTTACTGAATTGTATCATAGAGGTTTCGGTTCCTCCCTGCAGAAAGGCCCTCACAAGCCTGAGGACTAAATTCACATCATATAGATAATTGATCCCACAAGGAGATGGAACAAGCAAATTGTCTAGTGTTGCTTGGTCCAACTGAGAACCTATCATGCTCTCCAACTTGTTTCTGCTAGATTTACTCGTATTCAAACCCAAAATAACTCTCAGGACACCAAATAAGCTCTTGCAAGGAACAAAAGTTCGGTCAAGACAATGTAGAAGATCAATCACCGTTTCAATAATTTCTCGCCTCTCATGAAGTGTGGCAGTTTGAAACTTTGACCTCTGGTAATAGAACAAGAACTTGCTTATGATACCATGATCGAGCTTCTGTGAGATCATTGTCTTTATAACCATATCAAGCAAGCTCAGATTTACAAACAAAAGATCTTCAAACCACCAATTTGCCCGAGTGAAGCTGTTCTTTAAACCCTCGGAGCTTTTAGTATCACAGGAGAACCGGAATCCAGAGCTATCAGAAGATGATGAAGACGGACATGGACTAGGTTCGCTTGATAATGCCAACCTCCCAACAAGTGAATCCAAGCATTTCTCAACTATACTTGGGGTACTCCTTGCCAAGTGCAACTCCTGGCACTGCTTAACTGCAGCTAAAAGCTCGGACCACGCCCAATACCCGATATCATCAAGCGATTTTCGTGTAAGCTCTATCAAATTATCGGATACAGAAACCGGCTCATTCATTTCCATAAAATGAGCAGCACTATGTAGGATACAAGTATTGGAATGTGTTATCTCCAACTTCCCATTGTTGTAACAAAACCTCAATAAGAGCTCAAAACTCTCCGGTCCTCCCGGAAAGTCCTGGAATATGATCTTAAGGTTCTTAGTACTTCCTACTGATTTACCAAACAATTTCCTCAATCTGCCCGAATAGGATGATAAAATGTTCTGCAAAAAATATAAAAATTGTGCGAACAAAATCAAATTACTAGCAAAAAAATCTCACGCAAGATAAAGACAAACACAGAAACGGACTAATTAAACATATGTATTTAATTAAAGAGCTGTGATACCCGTATTAATAAATTTCTACCAAAGTTTACTCCGAACACACATATGTAACTATGATATGCAAAGCAAGCAAAATTGCGGCACATGGTACATGTCATTCGATAGGCGAAATTCGGATGTTCCATCATTCTTCTTAATTAAATTTTGATGGCTAGAGGACTAGGAAAGTACAGTTGAGGAAAAGCTTTTTGGTCTATGAAAAAAACAAACACAGAATTTACTTAATGTCAAGAATTAAAAGCAGATTCTATTCAAAATTCCGGCCAAGAAAAAAAAAAGAAAGAAAAAAAGAAAAGGAAAAAGTGATGGAAACCTGAGATGTCCTCATGTGAACAATAAATTTTATAAAAAAGCAATACACACAGTGATTTTTTTTCTGCAACACATCCCAGCAAGCAGGGGGAGTAACAGTATTAATAATTGTCATGAGGAAAACACCTAGCATTTAAGTCCTACAACAACTGAAATAAATATGAAAAAAAAAAACTTCAAATAAAAAAAAGCCAAGCCGTTCAATGTGATTATGTGCAAAATTTAATGACCCACATCCCTCAAAAACAGGTGCAAACGTTTGGGGCAAGTGTGATAACAATGTGATAACGTTTATTCAACCGACAAAGAAATGGGTACAACATAAAATTGGAAATAAAGATAACATTATTTGAGTAAGCAATAGAACAATAAATCAAATTGAAGCAGAATGAACAAACTTGGGCTTTAAAGATGTGAACTTGCAAAGAAAGTTACCACTTTTTTAGCTTAAAAATTATAAATTTGGAAATAAAAAATTAATTTTGAAGTGAAAACAAATTAGAACTTTTGGGGGTGGGGGGGAAAGAACCTTGTCGACCAAAAAAGTTTCTTCTCCATTGACATCCACTTGAAGATCACAACGAACTTCTTCCATGACTGAAGACCACCAAAACAAGTAATGAATTCAAAAATTATAACAAAATTGGGGTGTTTTGTTTTTACTTTTTTTTTTTTTTTTTTGGTTCGGTTGGGTTTATGGGGATGTGTGAGTAGTAGGAGCAGAGAGAGAAAGGGATGCGAGGAAGAAGCAAAAGGAAGAGTAGGGAATAAGTGAACGGACCATATTCTTAATTGGGCATAAGACAAACAAAAGATAGTGTGCTGGATTCTGACTTAGGTGCAGAGGCAAAATGGGTTATGGAAGAAATAATAAAACTCGGTGAAATTGACTTTGGGCTTTGGTTTTGCAGGGGACATGGAATAAGGAAGAAGAAACAAGGGGGATAAGGACATAGAAGAAGTATGTTTGGGCATAGCACCGTGAGTTTAAAGAAACAAGAGAGGGAGAGAGAGAGGGGTTGTGTGTCACCTAGTTCCTGTGTCGGATGTGACTATAAAAGTTATAAACAATAGGATGAAGTGAGAAATTGCAGGGAAAAAAAAAAAGAAAAACTACGCAAAAGTACGTCTGGAGTGCGCGGTTTCGGTTGCATTTTTTTTTTTTCAGATTATTTGTTATTAATTATATATATATATATAATTTGAGTTTTTTATAAAGAAAAATAGAATCACGTACAAATCTCCTACATATATTTCTAAATATAACATATCATGCCTATACCAAGCTAAATAAAATGGTTCCTCTTAACTTAAGGTTGAGATAGAAACATATTTAAATATTGATAATTTAATTTGGCTTTTCAAATTAGACTTATTTGCTTTGTAGATTTTTTGAATTTTTCTTTCTTTAATTTAAAATTGGAAAATAATATCATATTAATATCGACAATTTTAGTAATGTATGATTTTTATTGATAAGTAATGATATGAAACAAAAGTTGTAGTCAATGATTGATAAGGAAGGTCAACAATTTTAAAAAATATAAATAAAAAATAAAATTTTTATTTTAAAAAGAAAAAAATTATTTTTCTATACTTTATTGACACTTTGTAAATGTTAAACACAATCATAAATGACCGATTTTTATCATTGCTTTCACCACATATCCTTACTAAAATCATTTGTATTTGTATTCTCTTAAAAATAGTGGAATAATATTATTTGATAATAACAAAATTTTGATTGTGACAAATTATGAAAAAGAAAAGGTCCAAAAAAAATAATTTTCCACAAAAGAAATACACCATTACTAGCACTGATAATAAATTTAAATATATATTGTATAGGAGTGCCTTTGGTCCATGACTACATAGTTTTTGCTATGATTCTACGTAAACCCTTTTAGTCTCAACTCTCAAGCGCAAGAGAGAAGATTGATTAAATAATATATGCCATGTATACATATATATATATACACAGTATATAAGTAACCATTATGTTTGGACATTTGGGAGTTTCTTTTTTAGAAACTAATGTTGTGTAAAACATTTTAAAACCCAAACAAGATCTTGAGCCAAATTGATTTGCAATATAAGTTTATTTGTTTTGTATTTTTTTTTCCTCTGTTATGTATTTATTATGTATCCATTATTATATATAAGTGGTTTATTTTTAAACATTCCTTTTTAAAATCAATACTAAAATACTATCTAAGTATCGAACCAAAATGGTTCATGTTCGGCCTCATAAAATTTTAAAATTATATGAATATGAAATTTTTTTTATCATATATAGGTATTCCTTGTCAAAGTATATAAAGTATCTCAACTCATAAATTCAACAAAATGTTTAAATTACAATCTAACAAGATGGATAATGTGAATGTATATAACAATCTATTAAGTTATATCATGTAACATGGGGAGAAAATCAACGGAGCAAATGGTTGATTATATTTCGTGTTTTTTTTTTTACTTTATATATCAGTGATTATGGTATTTTTTTAGTAATATAATTAGAGATTTTATGTTTATTTTATTTTCTGGATTATATAACCTGGCGGATCCAAATCTTAAGACACAAGCATGTATTACATTTTATCTTTACAAGGCTGTAATCACGCAACTCCTCCCACCCTTCTTCTTAATATTGTTTACTCTGATGACCTCGCACTATTTTTAACCCCTTCCTCAACTGTGTATGGTAAAGTCTCTTGCAATGTTCTAATACATTCACTAAAATACTATCCATCCTATATGGTATTCTGTATATTAAAGTGTGTTTTCATTACAGAAAAATGCATGCCATATAAAGGTAATGATTGCCCTAACCCTGTCGCTTAGAATCCTAGACTGGACAAGGTCACGAGGGTCAGACTGGATTCTCTCAACTCTTTCTTAATTGTGAATCCTTAATAATCAAGGATTTAATTTACAGTCTACTATAATCTAGTATGTCTGTGCTAAGAGATTAAGAGAATCAACAGATTAATTAGTATTAATATATCAATATGATCTAGAGATGTTGACTTATGTGATACGTTGAAAATGAAATATAGTACATGCATACTTTTGACCCCAAAGAAAAATACATATATATAGGTATATGCTAAATCTCATTCATTAGAAAATATATGTATATATAATACTTAAAAAGAGCAAACAAAAAGAAAGAAAGAAGAGTTTTCATCCGTTTGAAGCGGTTGTTTATTGCATTATCCGAAATTATCTATTCTCTTCTTTTTTTTCATTTTTCTCTGTTCCCGTTGCTAGCTCCAAATCCTGAAATTTAGTAACTTCAGAATTCTAAATATTATTTTCCCATCTAAAGAGATCCAAATAGCACATCAAATATTTGCTGAACAACTTTTCCTAAAACGGGAGATATAATATATAATAAAGGTAAGATAAATTGTGAATATATTGTTTTATATACTTTTAATTTTTTTATCTTTAAAATTGTATGTTATACACTTAAATCTTATAAAAAAATAAAAAGAATCGTTTAGAACCTATTTTATTATTCTTCATTTTGGACAAAATAATAGCAAAAAAACTAAAATTAAAAAAGAAAAATGCAAAATCAAGGCTAAAATTATCATATGAGAGTTAAAGTGCTTTTTTTTTTTTAAGATTTGAAAATCTTAATAAACAATTTCAAAAATAAAAAATTAAATACACTTAAAACCAATATAAAAAAAAAGTATATTTACAACTAACCTAAAAAATAAAAGACAGCTAAAGGAAAATACCATATAATAATGAAAGAGGAAGAATAGGTAAAAGCTTTGCAAAATGCCTCGATATTGTTGTTTTTTCTTCTTTTTTTTTTTTTTTTTTTTGGTGGCCTAAAGTTAAAATTAATATCTTCTTTTTCTTTGGTATCCACTTCCAACATACACTGATCTCCGATTTCCGTGAAGAAATGTTAAAAGAAAAGTAACACCAAAAAGCAGAAAAGATTTTTGAAATTTCATTATCTCTAAAAAGTTGAGACAGCTTGAATTTACAGCGAAAATGAATAAAGAAATAGCTTCGGCCTTCTTTATCAGATGTCAGATTTTTAATTACTCTCTGGTTTTAAGTGAAAATATTAATTGGAAAATTTTCAATTATTGTATCGACATGATTAAATATATCAATAAGCTCCGACCAAAACCGATTCGGATGCCTGTACTCTTTTCTTTACCCACAGGACCACAGCATCGGACCAAAATTGGATGAAATTGTTAAATATTGTTACATCATTGGTAAGATCACCAATAAAAGTTTGTGTTTTCAAAAATAAAAGAAAAAACCTTGAACACTAATATCAAAATAAAAGGCAAGACAAATATAGCTCCACGCGTGGAAAATATTATGATAGATTTTCTTAACTCCCAGTTTTAGGTGATCAACTCATTGGTCATCATAGGTCTATTGAAATTTGGTTTTGGTATTAGCCCTCTGTGAGATGTATCCATATTTTTTGAAAGCCAAATACTTTTGGAAATTTAGGATTGAAAACTCTCTTTATACAGTGTATATATAATCCAAATATCTTAAAAGGCAAGCACCAATTGAGGTTTTAGCATCTTATAATTCTTTTACTTTATAGAAAAGATTCTTAAGGGTTCTAAAAGCCATTGAAAAATATAAATATTATCACTTTAGTAAGGGTGATGTCGGATTTTGGTTTATTTAATGGCATCCATTAAGCATATTATCTTACTTATCTTCAATGGTTTTCCCCATTTAAGAGTTTGTTGTACTAAGGATTTCTAAATGGTTAAATCGCCTACAAAGAGAGAAAAATGATCTAATGAGGGTACTATAAGTTGTTTCAACATAGCTATTCTAACGTCAAAGTTAGTATAAGAGTTGAAATACGTAAAAAGTGTGTTAGGGTTGAAAGAATTAGGATCCTTTACTCAGCAACCTCAACCCCTATTTATAATGGTTGGGACCAATCTTAATTTAACAAGTGTATTCATATGTAAGATTCTTTTCAAATAGTCTAGAGGGTATATCTTTAATTGACTCCTTTCTTTATCTATTTGGAGCATTTCTTCCTTGTCCAATTCTAAAATGTGCATGGTCTATCCAAGCTTGAGATTAGGGGCATAGTGGCTGGACTTAATGCTTATGGTGCTATGGCAATCTACTAGAAGTCGGTTTGGGCATAAAAAGCTTGGATAAATAATGCAAATAGATCGGCTTGAGTGTTAAGGATTCATGCCCAAAAAACTCTATCACCATTTCCCCCCACCCCCTTAACTCTTTTTAGCGATAGGTTAATAAAGAGAGTTAACAATTGTATAGACACTTGAGGTCTTTATGACAAGCTAGCATGTCTTGAGGACAACCTATAGTGAAATGTGCAAGCTCTTCACTACCATTCCAATCTCTTTATACTGCCAAGCATTGTAAGGCTTAAATTGTTATAGAGTGGCCAAGTAGGCGAGTGGCCCAAGTTGAGTTTCACCCATACTCAGATCTTATCAAGAGTGTGTCTCTCTCTATAGAGATATGAGCTATCAACTTGAGGATGATGCCAGGTGGATGATACATTGAGAGTTATTACATTTATTTTTACCAATCTAAGCTACAACAGGTATGAGCTTTGAGAATTGGCCATGTGGAGAGTTTTAAACTCCCTAGATGGCACAAAATATAAGGATTCATTGGCTTCTCGAGGAAGCTTTAATTCAATTTGCCTTTAAGCGTGTAAATATAAGCACATTTAATGTTGTATACAGCTATCAAGGTACCATTGGATAAAGTCTAAATAGGAAAAACATGTGGGAGATCAGAGATTGGAAGGCATCTTATCACGTCCTTTCTATAACTATTGCTTCATTATTCGTGTCATTACCTATATATATGTATTGCCTATTTCATTTCGACACTTTCATTATACTCTTCATCTATAAGAAATAACTTTGATATGAAATTTCTCTCATTCTTCCCATTTTCAAGCCCTTCAAACTTTCCTTCTCAAATTTTGATTCCAACCTTCTCAAAGTAAGTATGAGTTCTTCTTCTTGAACACAATTTGTTCATGCAAGGAGAGGTAAATGTTGTGTTGAGAATTTCTAGGTGGTTGAGTTATATACAAAGAGAGAAAAACAAGCTATGGGGGTTGTAGAAGGTTACTCCGACATGGTCACTTCGATGTTTAAGTCAACACAAAAGTTGTTAAGTGATGAAGAAATAGTTGAGATGTTGGTACCTATTTTCACTCAAGTTGTTAACCTTTGGATTGAAAATAGTTCAAATATTTATACCTTGAATTGTTTACTCTTTGTTAATCTAACACATGATATTTGTACATTTAAAATTCAACGATAAATGATTCTCCTCTTTGGATGGCCTCTCAAGATAGAACCTTCTCTATATCCAGTACTTGGAGTGAGTGTACAAATAAGTCCAACATGATTGAAAATTTCAAACTCTTCTAGAATAGTTTTTACTCCCGAATATCTTCTTTTTTATGTGGAAAGCTATTCAATCTTTCATTCCCATGTACGACAAACAATGTGCTTGGGATAAGATGTTAGTTTTTTGTTGCATTGTTGTTTACAAGAATGTGAGATGGTTATCCATGTACTTCTTTTATATAATTATGCTAACGATGTTTGGGATTCAATTACTTCACAATTTGGCATTTATCTAATCTTAAATATTTCATTCATAAATATCACATTAAAGTATTCAAAATTTAAATTAGATAATATATTCATGTTTTTGTTCCTACTTTAACTTTACAACATCTATGGGGCAAAAGAAATATTAGGAGATATAAAGATTTATGCAAGCACTTGAAATTTTGGTTAAATAAATCATAGTTGACTTTATTGAATCTTCAAAAGATAAATCCCCTTATTAAGAAGCAAATCATAAATGATAAGAAATTGTTTACTATAATTACAAAACTCACTCAAAAAAAAAAAAAAAAAAGTATCTTTCCCTATCTTCAAACTACCCAAATAAGGGATTTGTTGTTAAATTAAATATGAATATCAGTTTCAATTATAAAGGTGGTGTAGGAGGTATGTATTTAGTTGATGGCTTTAGTTAAGGGTTTAGAATTTTGCGAGTCATTCAATTTTAAATAGGTGCGGATAGAATCTTCAAGACTAGGACTTTATTAAAAGACATTCAATGCCGGCTTAATCGTATGTGGGGGAGAATAAAACAGTTTTATTGTCTGGCTTACCAAAAAGCTCGAGAGATGCAATATGATTTTTACTCAAACATCCCATCGAACTGACAGTGATTACAAAAAAAGATCTTGTCCAGGATAAGACAAGGTTTGGGAACTTTCGTGTTGCTTCCTGATAGCTTATTATGTTGTTGCTTGTTTCTTTTTCTGCCCGGTTTTACTTCTTATGTTATTTTACTGGAATGGTTTAAGAGGACCTACCTAATTTGCAACATTGCAATCTTTTTTCCTTGCTTAGATCTTTGTATGTTGAGAATATGATTCCACTCTTTGCAAGGCTTAGGTCATAGGTGTGGAAGTGTAACTACCATCTTTATTGTTGCACACATTTTATTTTTAGGAGAAATGGTACTTTCTTGTTTATTTTATTTACATGTCATAAATATTTTGTGATCTCAAGAGTTTGAGTCTACGCTCTCACTTCTCTTATACTTAAAAAAAGAAAAAAAAAATGCATAACATACCAATCAAAAAATTGCTTTTGATAGATATCAAAAAATTTTGGATAATGTCCCATGATACCTTTAAAATTTTATATAGCAATATATGGTTACTAAGACTAATAGAAAAAAATGATAACTAAGGCTTCCACTACACCTATTAAATATCAAAAGAAGACTTTTCATCTTTAGATATACTTGCTATCAATAAAAAGTTGTACAACTACTTTTGCTCATGGGTTAGGTATGATTCAATTTAATTTAATGTTCCCACAAAAACCATAAAATGTGATTCATTTTCTTTTTTTACCACCTTGAACCAAATTGCACGATTTAATTTACGATTTTTCTTAAACTATAAAACTTCATTTTGATTCAAATCAATTTATGAATTCAATCATAATTTATTAGCTAAAAAGATTCACATGCGTATCATGACTAAATACTAATTTTTTCTTAATAATAACATGCATTTGTTTGATAGGATAAGTCGATAAAGTCAATATTTATATAATTAATAAATTTCAAATTAGGATTATCAAGCTTGAGCCAAATCAAGTTTTTATCGAGTCTAAAAATTACAAGCTCAAGTTCAAACTTGTTAAGGAATTTAGAACTTGAGTTTAGCTTGTTTAGATTAGCAAGCTCAAACACTTTTATATAAACAAGCCTAAACTCAAACTTGTTTAAATAAATGAGCTTGAACTGAAGTTTATTTAAATAAATAAGCATATTTATGAACTTGTTCATGATTTTACTTCTTAACAATATAAATAAAAGTCTACTCATGTATTTGTGAGTCGATTTGTTAACAATACAAATGAAAGCTTAGTTATAAACTTATCCTATTAACAAGTTGGTTTGTTAATAGTATAAATAAGAGCTAGCTCATTAATAATATAAATACGAGACAATTCATTAATAATATAAATGATCCTACTTTCAAGTTAGCTTGTGAACCTAAACAAAAGCTCAAGCTCAACTCATTTAAATAAACAGGTTTTATTTTGAGCTCAAACTTGACTCGTTTACTAATCAAGTTCGAGTTAACTCAAGCTCAAAGCAAGCTGAGTTCAAGTAGTTCAGCTTATTTAAAACCTTATTTCAAATGTGTCTTAATAGTTAATATTATTTATAAGGCTATAGAAGCTTCAAGTTGACCAACATACATAAATATGACAATAAAAGTTTTGTACGTTTATGATTCAATATGTATAAGCTAAAATTTCTTTTTAACTATTATATTATAATAAAAAATTATCAATTATAATAATATATTACTTTATATGTTTAAAACTGTTTAGTTTTAACTTTTAGTTTTATTATATTTATTATTTTAAAATCAATCATAAATTTTAATTTGATCTTGAGAAATTTTCGAATCAAGTTTTAAAAAACAAAAAAATCATGTCTTAAGTTTGGTTTAATCAAATTTTTTTCACCTTAGAATGGCTTGCCATTTGGTTTGGCAAAGATTTGACCATGAGCGAAAGAAAACATAAAAGAAAAAACATAAGGGAGGCATTTAATGACGTTTATGCCACTAAGAAGAGCAATCAATTACACTTTTCCTACTGACAGCGAAGCTTTAGATAGGAAAGTCCCGTCGGCCCTTATGGGGATCCACGAGACGGGTGGGTCCAAGCCCATCATCAAATTTCCGTAGTAAAAAACCAGTACTTTTGATAATAATTGTCAAAATGATGGCAACATTTACTTTCCTGGAAAAATGAAAATTCTTTTTTCCCAAGTTCATCATGATGGAAATTATTACCAAAACAAAAGCTTATCATCATATTCCGAAGCTGCGATTCTTTAAAAAAAAAAATAATCAACATAATTATCCAATCATCTTATGCTTCTTTCTTTCTTTCTTATCTTTTTTTTTTTTTTTCCATTTTCCTTTTGCACACCTAGCTCCACAGTATTAGGTTTTTGTACTGTTCTTTCATGTTTAAAATCCTTGGAATTCCTCGTATTTGGAAGAGCAGTTATTAACAGCAATTTTATTGAGTTGAAAAGGATACTACTCATTATTTAATTTTTTAATAAATTTTATTATTAGAGTAAAATTAGGTACCTCAAAAGACTATGATGTGTCAAATTTTAAGTGATGATATATGTGTTTTCAAATCTATTATAATGACAATCATGATAAAAAAACAAGGGAAAAAGAAAGGTTTCAAATTAAGCTAACCTAGATTGAATTGCCCTAAGAGAAGGCCAATCTTCATTCTCAACTAATGCCTCTTCTTCGATGAATCAAAGTGGCAAAATAGTGAACCAAATTCTTCTTCTTCTTTTTTACATTTAATTTGGCTTGGTTTGAGACTAAAGGTTTGGTTTAGGTGTAAAACCAAATGAATTGCAAACAAAATTCCATTAAAATAAAAAATATTATTTTTTTAGGCAATTTCTTGGATTATTATGTGGAATAAGGTCGCAACTATTTTGATTAATGGACCTAATCAGATAATACATTATTATTATATCTAGTATAGATTGTGGATAACACGTCAAAGCTTGATAATTTTTCACATTCATTAATATAGAGGGTTAAAATATCTTCATATTAAATTGAACTAAGTCTTATAATCACTTATGTCGATTGCCCTAATCAGCTTGATATAGCCATAGTTAAAGCTAATTTGATCAATCTAAACCTTTCTCAATACATTTATATACTCAACATGAATGTTTATAGATTATCAATCTTGGACACTTAGAAGCCTATTGAAAGATTCCAATAAAAGTTGGATAATCATGTCCATCGATCATCAAAACGATTTATAAGAACCTATTATCGCTTTGCCATCAAGCATAGGTTGGGAGAAGGGATAATAAGACGTGTTAAAGTCAATGGGAACAAATATCAACCATCAAACTACTAAGCGCAAGGACTAATCTATGTCCAAAAGATTAAAGACTCATAAATATTCAAGCCATACCTACTTATATTTCAAGAACTACAAAGTTAATTTTTTTAAATTCCTTCACTGATTATAAGTGTACATGATACTGTTAAGATGTCCATACCACCTTCTTGAGTCCCCTCTACTTTATTTCATTTAAAACTATTATCTCAAGTCACATCACTTCTCTGAAGTTATGCTAAGCAAATGTGCATGACATGCATTTGATGAATTGTGCATTTACAATTAGGTTCTAACAAATTATCAAAACATAAAATCGTGGTGATTTTAATACCATAAGAAGTAAGAAAAATTACTTTCCATCCGAAAATCAAAGGAAAATTACTACCATCTTTATTATGATGTGAGATTGCTGGGGCTTTTAGAATATTACTGAATTATTATATTTCATTCACAACTAATAACCATGAAAAGGTTTCTCCAGCGATTTTTCCCCCCAAAATACCCTAACTTGTCGAGGTCATTATAATACAAATGTCAAATAAAAGCAACTTAACAGCTGACACGGTTACTTTTCCATAGCCTTACACCACTAATAATGCATTATTAAATTGCAATTTCATATTAAAAACAAGCAATAGGGTGCTTATATTATATTGCAAACTTCTAAAGCTTTCAAGTTGTCGTAATATTAGGACTCTTTAATTTGAAAGCTCAAGAAATTTTAAGGAGCCAAAGCACCTTGATCAATAATGTTAGAGTCGCTATGCATTTACCCCCATTATCATATACCGATAGATGTTATATTATATCAAACGAAAAGCATATATTATACTTATAAAAATAATAATATAATATATGCCTCAGGTGCATATTGTTAGGAAGCCAAAAAGAGAATTTCCATCTTTACATATATGGGTTTTTTTTTTTTTTTTTGGTAAAGTTTGTGATCAATATTGAATAAAATGAAAATTTGCCCCTTTTTTTTGACATTTATTGGGGGGAACTTGTAAATGTTTTTTGCTTTAAAAAAAAAATTACCAATATGTTAGATGTCTGATGTGGTCTCTTCTCTTAAATAGAGTAATGAACACGCCAAACTCAATTATTGGATCTAAAAACTGACATTAGTAAAATTGAATAAAATTCTTTTTCTTATTAGGAGTAGGCTGTATATAATTTACAGGTAATTTATAATAAATTGACACTGAAGCATGGGTCCAGTAACTTCCCCACCAAATTAATAGAAAATTATATCATGGTGGATCATGTTAAATGAAATATTCTATAATATAACTTTAATTTGTGGGATGTTGATGTACCCTCCTCGTTTGGCAGGCATACCTTGAAAGGAAAACCCAATAAATGCATGGAACAGAAGGGCCTGGAGCATACTCAGCCTTGGCTTGCCCCGCTTAAAATTCAAAAATATTTAAAGTTTAATTTCAAAGCCAATGGACATACAATTTTGTCTGCACTGCAAAACCTTGTCAGAAGACTTAGGAAAAAGAAATATGCATAATCATATAATATTTTTCAAGCGTTAATTGTTTGTCCAACCAATCAAGGTGTTATCAGTTTTTGCCTTATGGCTTTAGGAAGAAATGCGAAGAAACACTCTGGACGGCACAGTTACCATATGTTAGTTCCCTTCAAACCGTATGTCGAGACATTTTCAATGGAAACGTACTTAATGCATTCTAACCATCAAAATGTTCCCTAAACGGGAGGCGAACACAATGCTTTGGCGTTGTTGGCCTTGAGGACAACGTGGGTGAAGTACATATGGCAACTTGGTACTAAAAAGATTTAGCAATGGTGTGATGATAATATAGGAGAGCTAACAAAATTACCACAGGGTCGGTCAACTCTATATAAGAGTTTGAGGGTTGATTCTTTTTCCAAAATACCCATAGTGAAGCAAGGATCAAACTTTATTACTTGATAAGATAGGGCGATGTAACACTCGAGGTAAAAAATAATTATTAATTAAGTTAATAAATACTAATAAGTTTCTTTCAATAACTTATTTCAAAAGTTTATAATTAGTGTGAACATATTATTTACTACTTAATTTTATATATTAATACTCAATATTTTCTATAATTCATATGGAACTCCACCTACATAGGATATTACAATTTATCCTCTTAAGATATGACAATCTCCCACCTACCCTCCCCTTACACAATGTCTTCATTGCAAAACCTTATGATTGGACTTAGATCTTCCCCCTTTCAATCATCCTCGAATTGAATACCAACCGGTAGGGAGTTGGCTCTATTATCATTTCTAGCACCCCATACTAAAAGTAGTTAATAAATACTAATGAACTTTTTTAAACCACTTAACCTAAAAGTTTCTAATTAATATTGACATATTATTCACTATTTGGCCTTACATACCACTAATCAACATTTCTAACAAATCCATGTGAAACTCTACTTATATGAGATATCACAATCTACTACTTGTAAACACATAGGGTATCATAGGCGAAGAGGAGGAATATATTCATAAATTCTCAAAATTAATGTTGGAGATCCTTGATTTGCATTTAGATTATGCCCTCATCATGTCCTTAGACATCTCAAATGCCACAGCTATTGCTAAAGGGCTTATGGAATTCAAGAGGTGAGAGATAGGGCCTTCTACTAGCAAAGTTGGATGAAGAAGAGTAAGATAGCAGCAAGTCTCGAAGCCCACCAAAAAAGGGAAGATGAGGGAAAAGGAAATAAAAAAGAGAAATTTTTTAGAGTTGAAGTGCCACTTTTGCAATAGGCTACACTATACCAAATAGTACATGAAGGGAGAACATATGGCTGCTCTAATGATAAGGGAGGGTAGATAAGGATGAAAAGGCCTAGCTCAACACACTATGTCTTCTTTATTCCATGAAAGCTTAAGGCACTAAGAATCATAAAGACTTCATGTATGTTGAAGTCAAGGTGGTTAAGAGGAAGATGAATACAATGGTAGATAAGGAAGCCTTGCATTTATACACTTCTAAGGAGGCTACTAATAAACATGTATTAAGGGTAGAGAAAATTAAATACCAATTCAAGACCATAAACTCCAAAGAAATCCCAATGCTATGAGTTGCTAGAAATGTGGGATTTTGCATCACTAGCTAATAAGGGAGTGAAATAATAGAGGTAGCTCTAATTGAAGATTTCAACTTTATCATTGGTATGGACTTTTTAGATGAGATTGATGCCATTATCGTTCTTAGATCCAATTGTATTTGCTTACTTAGTGGACGGTCCTCATTTGTAATTCCAATAACTAGGAAGACCAACCAAGCTAAAAAGTTCATAATGGAAATATAATTTATGGAACATGATGAAGTAACTATGTAGGTTTCTCTTAAAAAGGAGAAAGGTTTACCATTGGTGAAAGATTTCAATGGAAGTCCACCAGCAAGCCTAATAAAGATTTAGGCCAAATGCTCTATTCCATAGGTCAAAGTCCCATCAAAGAGGATCAAATTGGGACAAACTAATGATACTTAAGGGTGGTGGTGGCCATGCTAAAGCAACATGTTCCACCTACAATAGATGGAGAACTATTAGGGAATGTTGCTATGATAAGAAAGAAGAGGACGCTAGCTAGAAAACCTCTATTGAGAGGAGAGAATTTAAAGATGATAGAGAATCCTATATTGAAGATGCAAAGAGGACATTGTCAAAGCAAGTGGTAAGGATATCATTGATAAAATATTTCGAGCCTCAATTCATTGCCCAATGTGGGGCCAATTGAAATGGCTTGATCACTTAGGTCCAAAACTAAGGTCCATATTGAGTGGCATCTAAAATTAATGTAATATAGTAGGTAAGAGATAAGTTGATTAGGTGAGTACATATACGATGGTTGTTAGTAGGATTAATTATAACCATTAGATTGAATAGATCTAGCCATTCACTTGAGAGAGTCACTTATACATGAAGAAACTTTTCTCTCACTTATAGATAAGCTTTAAGTAACATTCTATTGAAGCATCTCTCTTCAACTTTCTTTCTCTAAAACTTGAGTATCATGAGTTTAGGCTTACTTAGCACTCTTGAATAGTCATTAGAGTACCAAAGTGTCTTACAAGAGCATTCTTAACCAAAAATTTCATGATATGTGCATATCTTGAAAAGTTATTAGAAGGTTAAATTACACTTTGGAGGATTTAAGTAGTTGGTCTATTCCAGACCAATAGTTTATGGAGTATATTTGCAATTTGCTTGATAACAATTAACAAGAAAAAAAATTATAGAAAGAAAGCAATGAAAAAGGAAAAAAAAATAAAAAAAGAGGTTTTAACGATATGCAAAAACAAATAAGGGATAATAGTTCAGATTACTTACAAAATCAGCTATCTAGGTACCTGTCATCATTATTCTAAAAATTTAAAGTTGCCTTCATAGGTAAATTAGATATCATGAGTGCATTTGTTAATAAAAATGGTTTATGATGTATGAATGCAGGGATTCATTAATGTGTCACATGTATGCTTCATGTGTCTCGTACTTTACATGATAAGGTGAGCCTTTCAATTGAAATGGTTCTCAATGACTGAGAGAGACCTAAGAGTAAGAACATGCTATTTTGGCAAATGTTAATGTGTTAAATGATGGAGAAGAAAGCTAGTAGAGCATGAGCTCATGGGTAATCTTTAGGTTGGATGCTACTATCCAGTCCTAATTAGATGAATTAGTAGGTAATTATAAAGAGAAATAACAGATAACCACTTTTGGATTAACGATCCAAATTAACCGAGCTATACCCTTAAGAAATATGAACTTTGGATTGAAAGTAGCATAATAAACTTAGGATTTTATGATGAAGTTTGGTGAATGAGTTAAAAAAGGATTTAGGTTAATACTTAAATCTTACCCAAAAAAAAAATGATAGAATCAAGTACAAAAGTTTTAACATGCTCTATTTTGAATTCATCAATTTAAAATTGTCTAAATTATTTCAGTAGGACCTAATTATTTTGAATAATATAACACATCCAAATTTGGTTACACATACAATTTTTATTTTCTAAAATATGGATTGTAATTATTATAATAAGTGGATATTAAATAATTTTGAGTCGGTCCCCGCCCACCTTGACTCCTTGACAAAAGCTAGTTGTTGAAAATGAAATCCAGAAGAAAGGTCAGAGTAGCAGTGCGAGCTTCATCGATTATTCTTCTCCGCATGATATGACTTTGACTTGAAAGGAGGCTACATTAAGCGGGAAAGTGACGTTTCATGTAGTGGTTTTATACGAAAAATGAAAAGGAGGTCAGGATTAGGCTACATTAGAGTGCTTTTGCCACCAAGTTAATTGATTAAAAGTAGGTGTTCAGATTACCCATCGTAAGGATTCTTTCTATTAAAAGTGTGGTATAAAAGTGTTTTACGTATGGATTTTATTTATTTATAGACGTCTTTTTTGTTATTCACATTCCCAATAAAATTGTTAAAATGATAATTTGCACTCGAGTTAATAGCATCAAGTTGAGGCAGATCATATGGCAGTCACGATAAGAATCTCCTTTCATTAATTCTGAGGTAAAGTGTATCAATCAACTGGAGTCTGTTTCAGTATTTTCACGTGAAAAGAGATTACATTCGGCACTTACTTTTAGTATATAGATGGCTTATTTCATGAGCAGAGAAATGATATTTACACGGTTATATAGGTTAATCATGTGGTGAAAAGTGTAGGTGTAATAGAAAAGTTCTTAGGGCACTTGCTTTTCATATATCTACCGTCGCATGAGTCATGATGGTGTGTCACTTGAACATTTTATTAACAGTAAATACAATTATAAATATAATTCTTGTGGTCCTGTTAAAGTTTCACAGGCATCCATTCACAAGAACACCTTTTGAACTTACTACATCTTTTGCTATCCAAAACAAGGGCTCCCGTAACAATGAACTATAAAAATAGGATGTAAAATTAAATAATCAAACAAAAGGTATATTAAACCAATAGTTGGCGCTGCATTGATATCCATTGAAAATCGATCAGTTTTATAACTTTTGGGTTTAGGATTTTTAATAGGAAAGATTGGTATTTTAATGGGTTTAGGGTTTTTAGTGCTTAGTGTCGAGTCTAATTTTTTTGCATTCCCATTCCTAATCCGATCTAGACTAGACCCTATACTCATCTAATGTAAATCATCGACTTTAGTTAGGAATTTCGTTTGATTTTTGAAGTCGCCACCCAACTATTGTTGAGAAATATTGAATTAAGACTAAAGGAGCGGATTAGTCTTAATTTGGACCACTAGTCGTCGTTATTTCCTCTTCTCGTTTTTTAAAAAAGGAAAAGGGAAAACCAGAGTTTCTAAGTCCGGAGGCTAACCTATTAAAACCTTACGGTTACCACCTAATCTCCTAAAATTGTTCCTTCCAGATGTCTTTCTTATAATCTGCAGCTTCAAAGTATACCTCTATTCGGGCCTTGACCTGTTCTAGGTATACTTATGTCTCTGGATTGATCTTGTCTGGTCTTGGTTGGGTGACGTTTGGAACCCGGTATGCTCTTTCCCATGTCTGGTATAGCTGGCGGATTACAAACTCTCTGGTGGCTCGGTGTTTTCCCACTTCGCCATCTAACTCCCCGAGGTCCACATTCGGGCTTTCAATTCTGGCTTCCCAAAGTGCTTTGACCTCTGCCAGCTTAGCAAACTTCTCAGCTACCAACAGGTTCGGATCTTGGTACTCAAAGGTGACTGCTTCCAGCGAGGGCCGATAAACTATATCTTGGATGGTACCAAACTGGCGGACCACTGAGTTGGGGTGATATCCAATACATCCGCTGATTCCGATTAAAGGTACTGCTTAGAAGTTACTACAGGTCAAGATGATTTTGTCACAGCAGCTCCACCTGGCTATCCACAGAATATCCTCGACACTGAAACTTCTAAGTACCTCTACCCAACTGTGGCTGGTAAGGTCGTCGGGTAGCTTCACCTTTTCTATACATGAGTCTACGAGATTCACCTGCTGAGCTAAGGTTTTTCAGAACATGTTCAGCCCGAAGCACTTAAGGTGGCTTACAAACCATATCAGCAAAAGGTTGAGGCTTAAGCGAAGGATCTCATGGCCTTTCTTCTTGAGGAAATTCAAGTTCCGGATCTGTTCAGCCAGTAAAGCCAGGATGTAAGATCTTCCCTCCAGAAATTGAGTCACCAGCTCTGCAACCCGGTAGTGAATATAGAAGGTCCCGGTGGGGAACAGTACGGTGGCGAAGGCTGTCAAGATGAAAGCGTTCACCCTTCTCTGTCTGTAAGTTTTGGGGTCCCCACACAGTATGTCCTTCCTATCCCCATTGTCCTCTGGGGCGATGAACCAAGCTTTTAAATCATCCATACGTATGCAATATCCATTACAGTCTGCTAGGGTTTTGTTGACTGCTGTCTTACGGATGCCTAATAATCTGCTGAAGGTACCAGTTGGCCCGGCCTCAAGGTCTGGTGCGTAGATTTGATCAATCAGTGCTGGAGCCTGTAGCAACTGGGTGTACTCCTCCAAGATAGGGGTGATCTCATGCGGCCCGATAAAGAAAGCAGAGGGTTCGATTTCCCATAATTGGAGCATGGCCCGGACTAAAGGCAAATTCACCTCTATCTTTGTCAATGAGAGGATGGAGCCGATCTTTTGCTGGATGAAGGCCTGCTCCTTTGGGTTGTACAAGGTAAACCAATGGTTCAGTACCAACTTTGGGTCCAAAGGTTTGTATACCCGAATTTCTTTGCGGAGGAGGCAGTCGACTGCGGTGCTAGCCATCTATTACAATAAGAAATTGCCTAATCACAAACAGAACTATGAAAACATTACAGGGAAATAGCTTTGAACTCCAAAATAAAACAACAAACCATTACATTGTCATCAATTGTCAACCCTTGTGATGCTATGTATGCAAGTAGGTTGGTTCTAATTGGTCCCCAAGCTCTATGGCCTCTCGCATTCTCGGAGAAATGGATCTCAGGCCATATCGAAGCATTGGGTGGGGTAGCCTAATCGGTCTCGAACGGTGGTCAACTCACTTCGCCCGAAACCTACACAATGGCTCCCCGACTTAGGTTTCTAGGACAGTCCGGGTTCGACCGCATCTATTCACACAAACTTATGCATGCAAACCCCACAGTAAAGAAAACTAAAATCTAACTAATCCCTGAAAAGTTAGTAACAGAATAACAATTGAAACTTAAAAAGGAACAACTTGAGGAGATTCAAGTGGCTAGCCTACTGGAATAGGTCCCCAGCGGAGTCGCCATCCTGTCGAGTCTAATTTTTTTTGCATTCCCATTCCTAATCCGATCTAGACTAGACCCTATGCTCATCTAATGTAGATCCTCGACTTGAGTTAGGAATTTCGTTTGATTTTTGGAATCGCCACCCAACTGTTGTTGGGAAATATTGAATTAAGACTAAAGGAGCGGATTAGTCTTAATTTGGACCACTAGTCGTCGTTATTTTCTCTTCTCGTTTTTGAAAAGAGGAAAAGGGAAAACTAGAGTTTCTAAGTCCGGAGGCTAACCTATTAAAACCTTACGGTTACAACCTAATCTCCTAAAATTGTTCCTATTTAGAAATGTGTTTTATTGTGTTTCTGTTACTTTTATTATGTTTTTGAATTATTTCAAGAAAATGATTTTTTATTTCTTTTTATGGGTTGACCCGAATGGGTGCCTACATACCTACTATGCAAGATTAAACAAGTCGTAGTTCGCTTTTCTGAAAACTTTAAGTGTGTTTGTGAATTTTAATTTTGAAATCTCTTTTGCTTTATGTTTTTACTATTTTTTAGGGGATTTTCTAAAAAAAAAATCTAAGCCTAAACTTTTATCTAATTTTTTTAAATGGTTTTTAGGAAAAACATCAATTTTGGATTTATTTGAAGAAAATGATTTTTCTAAGTACTAAAACTTATTTTTTTTCTATTTTTGAATTTTTTTATGAATTTTCTTATGATTTTTACATTTTTTTCTTTTTTTTTTCTGTAATTTTATGATTTTTTATGATTTTTATTATTCTTCTACAATTTTTTTTTATAATTTTTCTAAGTTTTCATGATTTTTATAGTTTTTATGATTTTTATAATTTTTGTGAATTTTTGTTAAAAATTTAATCATAAACTATTATCTATCCTATTTTGAAATCTAAAGTTCTATTATTATTTTTCTAATATTTATATTATTTTTCTACATTTTTATTATTATTATTTTTTTATTATTTTTCTACATTATTAAATCCTAAAAAATCTAATTTCTAACATTTTCCTATTTACGAAAACATAAATAAAACATAAATAAATAAATAACAAACAAATAAATAAATAAATAAATAAAATAATAAATCAAATCGGAATAAAAATAAATAAATAAAGTAAATAAATAAATTGGAAAAAAAATCTGGAAAATCCGACTTACCTGGATCCAGGTCGGTGCATGGGTCGGTTCGGTCGGGTCGAATCGAGTCGGATCGGATCGGTCAAACACGGCGGCGGAGGATGCTCGTTCACGGCGTTCCAGCGATCTTTTGTCACGGGTGAGGTATCGAATCCTAGCTTCTCAAGGGTGCTGAATCCAATGGTGGCGATGGTTTGCTCCAAAAATGCCTCCTGGTGGTTGCTTAGCTCCGATCGACGGTTCGCGGTTTTTGGTTTCCTCCGATGCTCTCCGATTTGCTCTCTTTTCTCACTTTCTCTCAATTGTGATTCGTGCTTTGGCTTCCTCCCTTCCATTTCTATTTATAGGTACTTGAAACCGAGCTGGATAAGCTCGGATTTCCTCCGATCGAAGCTAATCGGATTTTCGGTTAAAAAAAACAACTCCGATTTGTGTAAATCCATCAATTTGTTGCGATTTGATTCCAATTAGATGATGTTTATCTCATTTCTGTTGAAGATATGTTGGATTTGTGTAAAAAATCAAATCCAAACAGCCAAAATGCGAATTTTTCTTCCGCCGACGATCTCGGACTCGAGGTAGAATACGATCACGCGTCCGGCGCGTACGTTTCCTCCAGCCAATCAGATGCTGCCACGTGTCCTGGATAAGTGAAAAAAACTCAAAACGCGGAAACTGCTTCCCCCGCGATTCGAACCTACGACCGAGCCCTCTTACGCGCGCCTTAGCCCGTGGTCCGGACCAGTTGGGCTAGCCCATTTTCCTGATTTTTCTAATTTCGCAAATTGCATATATGCAATGCGGTTTTTTTTTTATTTTTTTATTTTTTGAAATTTCAAAAATTTGTAAAAATTATTTACTATTTATTATTGCCATTTCTGAAATCATTTTTCAAAATTGATGTGTTTTCCTATTTATTTTTATTTTTTTGAATATTTTTATTATTTATGCTAAATTAAAGAAAAATTGAAAAAAAAAAGGAAAAAAATTAAGAATAAATTATTAGTGATTATTATTCATTCCTAGGGCAAAAATGGGGTGTTTACACTTAGGAATAACAGTAAATCAAAAGACATAGAGAAAATTGATTGTTTTTTTATGATTAACGAGTAACGAAATTGAATTGAGTTATGATTAAATCATAAACCGATTTTAAGCACAATTTATGAAATTTTTATAAGGAATTAAAAGGATCGATGTGAAATACATATATTTGATTAACGATTGCAGAATAATCTAAAGGTAGAATCGATTTTACGCACAATTTATGAAATTTTATAAGGAATTAAAAGGATTGATGTGAAATACATATATTTGATTAACGATTGCAGAATAATCTAAAGGTAGATTAATAAGAATGCACTCTAATGAAAAGAAAATGGATTATTCAATATTCAATAAGTCTTCAAAACAAGTTCTCAATATCAAACAATAACAAAAGATTGAATTAACTAACCACTTACATTAACTAACTTGTTATTTGTTGTCGATTTTAATCCATCATTTCTATTAATAACCTAACATACTTTAATATATATATATATATAGTATCAATTATGCCATTATTATTGTAGTATTATACTACTTATTATATCTTAATATCATATTCCTACATATTTACTTAGCATGTCTTAAATATATATTTTACTCAAATAAAATTAATATGTATGTCTAAGTGTATATATTTATTTAAGATAGTTCATTGATTTTGTTATTCTATTTAGGGAAAATGTCATTTTTGATACATTAACTTTGTCTATTTTTATAATTAACTACCTAAACTTTACTTATTTTGATAATTAACTAACTGAACTTAACTCTTTCTTACAATAAACTATCTAAACTTTACTCGTTTTTACAATTAACTTCCCCATTCAGTATTATAAATAACTTCAAAAAAATCATAAGTAATAAATTGATATTTTTAAACTTTAAATAGTTAATTACAAAAAAAGGATTAAATTTAAATACCAAATATAATATTAATTCTTCTATTTATTATTATTATCTTATTTTATTTATCTTAATCACCTTTTTTATTCTTTAATTTTAACCTTTACTCTATGCTCTCTCTCTATTCTATAGATACCAATAGATCACCATGGACACCACCCCCATCCCTAACATCTCTTATAACCTAACGTCCCCCTCTTTATTCCCCACTTTCATACCTCTGGCAATATTCTATTGTGTGTCCTCGTAACCCTTGTCGTAAATTAACCCCCTCGAAGTCTAGTAACAGGTATTTGCAAGTGATGGTTAGTCAAATACCGCAAAACGTCAACACAAGAAGGTAATAAGATAGCCCATTTTGTAGGCCCAGTTTGTCACTCGGCCTAATGTGTTAGACAGAAAGTAAGGCCTTACAATTTATTTATCCAAAAACAAATTTCATATTACTTCCATGTATACTTTGATTAGTATCTAATTAAATCCATCAAATTTCGTAAATGGAGTGAAGTCCATGAACTTCACAAAGGAATAAATTTCAAAGGCCACATTAAATTTGTGAAGTTATTGTTTATTATTTTTCCTTAAAAAGAAATATCTTGTAAAAAAATAATTCAAAAAAGTTATATTGTTACTCAAATTCGTATCAACCTTATTGGAGCGATGATTACTTAAAATTGACCTATTTGATGGTGAATGATAATAAAAGATCATAGTATATTGTAATGTAATTAACTACTCAAGAAATTTCTTTAAAATAATTTAAATGTATCATATTTTCATTTATTCATATATCATTCCAAATGGTACACATTAAGCTAATGATTTTTCTTTTTCCATTTGCTCAAGCACAATCATCGATTCGCATCCAAACTTTCCTACACATCCGCGATAGCAGGAGTCGATATTGTGTTGCAAATCATATGCCAGAATTAATTTAATTTTATCGACCACAAAATGTAAAAGCCATGTCTTCCAATGCAAAGCCCGCAAATCATTAGAAGTAGCAGTATAGTTACTAGTTACATGCTGTCATGACCAATCAATAAAGGCTGTTTTTTTTTTTTTTTGGTCCTCTTTAGTTACTGTTCTCTATGTTGTCATAATTGCCTTATTCTATCAATAAAATGGTTATTGTTTTCTGTTTTTTCTTTATTTTTATTAGAATTTCCTTGCACAAATTAATAGAGGGAGACGGGAGGTGAGCATGGAACTTTATTCGCTAAGGACCTTCATGTAACTGGATGCATTTGAATCATGAAAGATCATACTATTACAGTCTATTCTACTTTTTTTATTACTACCTCCCAAATTATACTGTGCATATATATGTAGCTAGCTAGACATGGATGTGACTGTTCATACTTAAAAGTAGCTGGAGGGCTCTTGTTTTTTACTATCACAATTTTTAAATGGTACATCGCTTTCCCGTAACCCATATTCCACCTCGACAGGTTCCTAACGTTGATCAAGCGAGCTACCACGGTCGTATCGACCAAAAAAAAAAATTCTTAAAGATTGGAATTGCAAGATTCAAACAAATGGAGAATTACAAAGCCTTCCTTGTGCTCTAGGGAGGATCGTTTTCTTTCTTTTTCCATTTCATTTTCACAATAAACTTCAAAACTAAAATGACAATGCCATTTTAATGAAGTAAAAATAAGCACTATTTAATAATAATGCTCTATATGCAAAATAATAAGTTATGTAGTCTAGAGATCATCTATCTATGAGTAGTTTTTCTACTAGCTAATTGTCAAATAAGACATGAGATTCATATGTGAGTTTTATTGTCTTATATATGGATTTCCACATCTTAAACGATAAAAAGTTAACAAAAAAAATCATGTTCATAAATTAATAGTTTCTAGATCACCCAAGTTATTCTCTTATACTAGCTATATATGCGTATAGCTACTTCCATTGCATCTATAAAGAATATATAATATATTTATTCCGCTTGTTTTGCTCTTCTTAACTCTGGTTTACCTCCATGAGTAACGGCACCCTGGCTTAGTTCTGCACCATTTCCATTTTCTTTACCTTTTGTGAGAGTGTTTATATGAATAAATGGTTTTGTTATGTGATGTGTAGCTAAAGAGAGGGAAATCTAGATGTATTTGAATTGTAGGTAAGGTGGGGATAAGGGTTGACGAAACTAGTTAATGTCCTTACTAAAACTAATTTTTCAATACGAGTTTTCCTCTTTGGCTTGTGATGGATCCCAGATCTTACGAACTCTAGCATGCTTAAAATCTTTTTTCATTAAATTGGACTAAAATTGACGCAGTGAGGAAAGCGTAAAACTAAGACCAATTCTAGGATTGGAACTCTAGAATAAACAAAGACGAATCAGAGTTTATTCTGGGATTAAATCAATTGCGCACAATTGAAGATTAAGAGAAAACCGTCTCTCAAAGTGTATTTCAATGATAAAATAAAGCATAACCCTAAGAATGACCTAATAACTATTTATACATCTCAGTAAAATATGTAAAAAGGAAATAAATATGTACACGTGGAAATAAATATAAGTATACACGTCTGTCGTTTGGAAAGTACACGACCGTGTATACAAGCCATGTATGCTTCTGGAAGAAATCCTGACTGAGTACACGGCCGTGCCTCTGGCCGTGTATGCTTCTGGGAGAAATCCTGACCGAGTACACGGCCGTGCCTCTGGCCGTGTATGGAGACCGTGTATCTTTCTGGAAGTTCCCCCGACATATTACATGGCCGTGTATCCACCTGTATATCAACCCGTGCCTCAACCTGTGTCCGCCACGATGTCCACATCATTCTCTCCCACCAATGAAGAACTCGACTCCGAGTTCTCTTCTAGAAAAAGGGGTTCGTCATCTGTGTAGAATGAGTACAAGTCAGCTACATTGAAGGTCTTGGAGATTTTCATGCTTTCCGATAGACCAACCACATAGGTGTTGTCATTGATCTTGGCGACAATATGGTAAGGCCCATATTTCTTCGGTTGCCACTTGCTATACGTTCCCACGGGAAAATGTTATTTCCTTAAAAACACCATTACTTGATCTCCCACCTCGAACAGCTTCTTCCTCCGATGTTTGTCGGCGGCTTTGTTATACTGCTCATTCACCTTCTCAATTTGCTCCTTCACGTCAGATGCCACCGTGTGGTACTGTTCCGCCGGGTGTTTAGCAGCAACATTGGTCTCCACACCCTTAGGTAAAGAAGCTAAATCCAAGGCATGAGAAGGCGCTTTGGTATAGACCACTGAAAAGGGTAATCTTCCAGTAGTTCTATGTATGGAATTATTGTAGGCGAACTCGGCTTGAGAGAGTGCCAGGTCCCATTGCTTCGGCTTCTCTCCACAGATGCTTCGTATTAGATTTCCAAGGGTCATGTTCGTCACTTCTGTTTGCCCATCAGTTTGAGGTTGGGCTGTGCTGCTGAAGTTAAGGGACGAGTTAAACATGTACCATAGCGTCCTCCAGAAATGGCTAAGGAATCGAGTGTCCCTATCAGAAGTGATGGACTTGGGAACCCCATGTAACCTGACCACCTCCTTAAAGAATAGCTTGGCCACGCTTTGTGCATCTGATGTCTTTCGACAAGGGATGAAGTGAGCCATCTTGGAAAACCTGTCCACAACTACAAAAACAGTGTCAGCACCTCGTTGGGTACGAGGCAAACCTAATACAAAATCCATGGATAGATCGTCCCAGATATTCTCAGGTACGAGTAATGGAGTGTACAACCCAGTATTCTGAGAATGGCCCTTTGATGTCTGACAGATGTAACATCTGTCGATTCTAATTTTGAATTTTCCCATTCCTAATCCGATCTAGATTAGACCCTATGCTCATCTAATATAGATCATTGACTTGAGTTAGGAACTTCGTTTAATTTTGAAGTCACCACCCAACTGTTGTTGGGAAAGATTGAATTGAGACTAAAGGAGCGGATTAGTCTTAATTTGGACCACTAATCGTCGTGATTTCCTCTTCTCGTTTTTGGTGAAAAGAGGAAAAAGAAAACCAGAGTTTCTAAGATCGAAGGCTAACCTATTAAAACCTTACGGTTACCACCTAATCTCCTAAAATTATCTCTATCTAGAAATGTCTTTTATTTTGTTTCTGTTGCCTTTTATTGTGTTTTTGAATGAGTTATTTGAAAAAAAAATGATTTTTTTTATTTCATTTTATGGGTTGACCCAAATGGGTGCCTACGTACCTGCTATTCAGGATCAAACAAGCCGCACTTCGCTTTTCCTGAAAAGATTTAGTGGGTTTGTGAATTTTAATTTGAAAATCTCTTTTGATTTATATTTTTAACATTTTTTGGATTTTTCTAAAAAAAATCTAAGCTTAAGCTTAATAATTCGATTTTTGAAAATAATTTTTAGGGAAAACATCAATTTTGGATTTATTTGAGAAAATGATTTTTCTAAGTGATAAAACTCATTTTTATAATTTTTTGAATTTTTTATTCATTTTTATGATTTTCTTTGTAACTTTTATGATTTTTTATCATTTTTATCATTTTTTATCATTTTTTTATTTTTCCTTATTCTTCTATAACTTTTATAATTTTTATGAGTTTTCATGATTTTTATAGTTTTTTATTATTTTTATTATTTTTTTATGATTTTTTATTAATTTTTTTGCATTTTTGTTAAAAAAATTTATCCTAAGTTATTATCTATCCTATTTTAAAATCTAAAGTTTTATTGTTATTTTCCTAATATTTTTATTATTATTCTCTACATTTTTATTATTTTTTTATTTTTATTTTTATTTTTATTTTTATTTTAAATTATTAAATCCTAAAAAAAAATCTAATTTCTAACATTTTCCTATTTATGGAAGCATAAATAAATAAATAACTAACAAATAAATAAATAAATTAATAGATAACTAATAAATTAATAAATCAAATAAAAACAAATAAAATAAATAAACAAAATTCGAAAAAAAAAATCCGGAAAATCCGACTTACCTGGATCTGGGTCGATACGAGGGTCGGGTCGATTGGGTCGAAGCGGGTCGGGTCGGATCGGTTGGACACGGCGACGGGGAGTGCTCGTTGACGGCGTTCCGGTGGCCTTTTGCAGCGGGTGAGGTGTCGAATCCTAAGTTATCGAGGTGAGGAATCCAATGGTGGCGGTGGTTTACTCCAAAAACGCCTCCTGGTGGTTGCTCAGCTTCGATCGGCGGTCGTGGCTTTGATTTCCTCCGATGGTCTCCGATTCACTCTTTTCTCTCACTTTCTCTCGCTTTTGATCTGTCCTTTGGCTTCCTCCCCTCCTCTTCTATTTATAGGCGCTTGCAAACTCCTCCGAATAAGCTCAAATCTGGTGATTTGGATAAACCCATATTTTTCTGTTTTTTAGATTTGGTTTTATCCCGACGATTTGATGTTGATCTCTTGTTTTTCTTTGATTTATTTGATAGATTTGGCTTTATCTTGATAGCAATCCAAAAGATTTGAGGAAAAATGGTCGATTCCGCCTTCATCGGACCTGCTACGGCCTCCTCTCGCGTCCGTTCGAGTGAAGAAGACAATCACGTGCGACACGCGTGACTTCCCTTGGCCAATCACACGCTGCCACATGGCAGCTCCAGGCGAAAGGCGAAAAAAAATTGCACAGAGTGCTCGGGGGGGAAGATTCGAACTCGCGACCTTAGACCCTGTACACGTTCCCAAGCGCACACACGAACCAGCTGAGCTGGCCCAATTTCCTGATTTTCTTTACTTCGCAAATTGCATATATGCAATGCGATTTTTTTTATTTTTTTGAAATTTCTAAAATTTGTAAAAATTATTTATCCCTTATTATTGCCATTTGTGAAATCATTTCTCAAAATTGATGTGTTTTCCTATTTATTTTTTTTAATATTTTTATTATTTTTTGCTAAATTAGAGAAAAATTGGAAAAAATTGGGAAAAATTGGAAATTGATTATTATTGATTCTTAGGGAAAAAATGGGGTGTTTACAACATCGTTGCACTATTCGACCTACGTCCCTTCTCAACTGAGGCCACTGCTGCTAGTGTTTTGTCCCGCCCCAAATGGCCGGCTAATCTTCCTCCATAGAGGTCTCTGATCACTTTCTCTCCCAAGGAGGACTCAGGGATGCAAAGTTGGTTACCCCTCATCAAGTAACCCTCCAGAATGTAATAGCTGTCATTGGGTTCCTTATTGGTGCATTTTCTCCAGGTAAATCCGAAATCTTCATCCGTTTTGTACAGCTCCTTCAACTGCTCAAATCCGACCACCTCAGCCCTCATGGTAACTAGCAAATCCGCCCTTCGGCTTAACGCGTAGGCCACCTTGTTCTGAACCCCAGATTTATGCATCAGACGAAACGGGAATTTTTGTAAAAACTGTATCCATTTGGCATGCATGTCTTTGCAGATGCGGGTCTGATTACTTAGGTGTTTCAGGGCGACACAATCTGAGTATAAGATAAACTCTTTACCAACTAAATAATGCTCCCACATCCTCAAGGCTCTAACAACTGAATAAAATTCTTTATCGTACGTGGACCATTTTCTCCTGGCCTCGCAGAGCTTCTCACTGTGGAAGGCTACGGGTCTTTTCTCCTGAGAGAGCACCGCACCAATGCCTACACCACTGGCATCGCAGTCAACTTCGAATAGTTTGTCGAAGTCCGGTAAGGCCAACACTGGTGCACTACATAGTTTCTCTTTGAGCACCGCGAATCCCGACTCGGCTTCCCCGTCCCAGTGAAACTTTCCTTTCTTCAAGCACTCGGTCAAGGGGGGCGCCACCGTGCTAAAATGCCATATGAAACGCCTGTAGAATCCCGCCAACCCTAGAAAACTTCTCAACTCGGTGATGGTCTTGGGTGTAGGCCAATCCCTAATGGCTCGCACCTTATCCTCATCCACCGTAATCCCTTTACCACTCACTATGAAGCTTAAGAACAGCAGCCTTTGTGACATGAATACACATTTCTTGAGATTAGCATAGAGCTTATTCTCTTTTAGTACAGTTAAAACACCCTTCAAGTGCACTAGATGTTCATCCCGAGTCTTGCTATATATTAAGATATCATCAAAATATACAACAACGAACCGACCTATAAATGGTTTAAGTACCTGGTTCATCACGCGCATGAAGGTACTCGGTGCATTGCTGAGGCCGAATGGCATAACCAACCATTCATACAACCCATCCTTTGTCTTAAAGGCGGTCTTCTACTCATCCCCATGTCTGACCCAAATTTGATGATACCACTTCTAAGATCTACTTTGGAGAATATTACTGCTCCACTCAACCGGTCCAACATATCCTCAATGCGAGGTATTGGGAATTTATACCCAATTGTGATCTTGTTGATCGCCCGGCTGTCCACACACATCCTCCAACTCCCATCCTTCTTGGGCGTCAATAGTGTTGGTACGGCATAAGGACTCATGCTATCTCGAATGAATCCTTTGTCTAGTAAGTCTTGTACCTTCTCTTGTAAGACCTCCGTTTCTTTGGGACTCATCCAATAGTGAGGAAGGTTAGGGAGGCTAGCACCAGGCACTAAGTCGATGTGGTGCTGGATGTCTCGCAATGGAGGCAGTCCTTCCGATAAGTCTTCCGGCACTACCTCTTTAAACTCCTCTAATAACCCTTTCACTTCTTCCGGAGCCTCTACACTATCCATGTCCTCTCCCGCATTCTTCACTACGAGAGCATGCATCAAGCGAGACTCCTTAATGTCCTCGGTCATTTCCTTCTCTGATTGAGTGATCGTCAGAAAAGACTTTCCTTCCGCCTTTTGGGTCTTAGTTCGCTTATCCGTCAATGGTAATAACGTATACTTCACCCCCTCCTTTTCCAACCTATACTTGTTTTCCTTCCCGGCATGTTGGGCATCTACGTCAAATTGCTAGGGCCGTCCGAATAACAAATGACACGCATCCATATCGACGATGTCGCAGTATACCTCATCCCGATATTTGCCTATCGAAAAAGGAACTCGACACCTCTCTTTCACCTCGATTCGCTTTGTCGCTTTAATCCATCCGATGGTGTAAGGACTCGGATGTTTCTCTATTGGTAATTGGAGTTTCTTCACAACCCCCTTTCCAATGATGTTCTCACAGTTTCCACTATCAACAATTAGGTCAAACACTCTCCCACCAATCGTACACCTAGTGCGAAATAACTGGTGTCACTGTGAACTACCCTCTTGTTTCGGTGCTAGCATCATCCTCCTAATTACATAGTTAAGCTCCACCGCATCATCCACCTCTTCATAGTAATCTTCATCACCATCTGGCTCACAACACACCTCCTCCTCCTCTTCCCTTTCTACAATGTTTACAGCTCGTCGATTCGGGCACTCATTGGATCGATGCCCCGACTGATTACACCTATAGCATTTCCCCAATATTAGCTTGGCATATGGATTGTTTTGTTTTGGGGCTTCTTTGCTCTCCAATGGCTTCTTTCCCTTAGCCTTATCTTCTTTTCATTCCATGCTTCCCATTGGTTTTTCAATAACTCCTCTAGGCCTTTCGCCAATCACCCTGCTACTACCGCTAAGATTATCATAAATGTAGTTTCTTTTACCTCCTCCCAACCTTGCGCTCTGCTCTTGGATCATCATTTCAGCCCGGAAGGCCAAGTTTTTGGCTTCATTCACAATTCTGAACACCGTCACTCCGATCTTATCTCTAACTTGAGGTTTCAACCCGTCTACAAACCGTGCCACCTGTTGACCCTCAGTTTCCCTCAGATCGTTCCTCTCCGCTAGTCTCATGAATTCAGCGGTGTACTCATGCACCGTCCTCTGCCCTTGACGGCACCATTGATACTGCTGGAAAAGAATTTGCTCGTAGTCGGGTGGTAAGAAATCTCTCTGCAACAGACTTCTCATGCAGTACCATGTTCTAATAGGTTGCCGCCCTTCCCTTTGCCTACGGTTCTGCAACCGATCCCACCATGCAGACGCCCCGCCTTTCAGTCTACAAGCAACCATCTGTACTCTCCTATCCTCAGGAACCTCCATATAATCGAAGAACCTATCGACCTCCGCCAGCCAATCCAAAAATTCCTCTATATTGAGATTGCCATTAAAAGAAGGAATGTCTACCTTAAGACGGAAGTCACCGCCATCAACATGATCGAACCCCTAGTGGTTTCGTCGATACCCGCCACCGTATGCTTGATCATTCCGATCACCCACTCCACGGTATCTACCACCACCAACGCCACCTCTTCTCGTTGGTTGTTCCTTCCTTTGCATAAATCCTTCTTCTTCCTCAGAAGAGCTCTCAACAAACCTCTAGTTCCATTGATTTCCGGCAGCAAGTTCATTGATAGGACCGCCGCGAGCAACTGCTACCCTCGGTCGATTCCCAACAACACCCCTGTTTTCGTTGTGGTCCATCACCATGGCGTCGAAACGCGCCACCAAGTCCTCTAGACGTTGTTCTACACGCTCAAGCCTCTGTTCCATGATTTCAACCACCGTCCTTGGAGCCCATTAATTAACTCCTTGGACTTCCGCATCCCGATCAAGGTCCAGAACGCGACCTCCATCAACACCATCGTTAGCCGACATCTCCATAGGAATTTACCTTGCTCTGATACCAACTGACGCAGCGAGGAAAGCGTAAAACTGAGACCAATTCTAGGATTAGAACTCTAGAATAAACAAAGACGAATCAGAGTTTATTCTGGGATTAAATCAATTGCGCACAATTGAAGATTAAGAGAAAACCATTTCTCAAAGTGTATTTCAATGATAAAATAAAGCGTAACCCTAAGAATGACCTAATAACTATTTATACATCTCAGTAAAACATGTAAAAAGGAAATAAATATGTACACGTGAAAATAAATATAAGTATACACGTCTGTCGTCTGGAAAGTACACGACCGTGTATACAGGTCGTGTATGCTTCTGGGAGAAATCCTGACTAAGTACACGGCCGTGCCTCTAGCCGTGTATGGAGACCGTATATGCTTCTGGGAAAAATCCTAACCGAGTACACGATCGTGCCTTTGGCCGTGTATGGAGACCGTGTATCTTTCTGGAAGTTCCTCTGACATATCTACCCATGTATCAACTCGTGCCTCAACCTGTGTCCACCACGATGTCCGCATCAGAAATCGACAACATAATGTTCTCATCTATGTATCAAATGTTAATAGGAAAAGGGACCAACATTGTTCTTCATTTCACGCCTCCTTAATTATAAACCTTGCCAGATATACATGCTGGAGAATATTTTGAAATTCATTTAGCTTTTGGACAGTGTAAAAGTTATAAAAAGAAATTTTATTCAGCGAACTTTTAAAGAGAAGCGACTCTAGAAGCACATTTCCGAATATTATGGAAGAAATTATGAGATCATATTTAATGTAAGGTAATCTATTTGGAGTCTTAAAATACCGTATTAACATTTTAAAAACTTTATTTTTCAAAAAACTTATTATTTTATCTCTAACTCCTTCATAACAATTGTTTAACATTTTTACGGTCCGAATAACATACTTTAACCCATCAAAAATTAAAAAATAATAATAAAGAGCACTTCAAAGCTCTTTGTGTGAGGAATTTATACTCCCTAAATACCTTGCAATATTGTTTAAGGAACTCAACACCCATTCCTTATCCATGGAAAAGTAGGCCAAGAAACCTGCAGTAAACATGCCCTAAGTCGCCTTACTATTATTATCTGGAAAAATACATTTCTTGAGAAACCGAATGGAAAACTTTCCATTTTCCCCGTATTTGCGAGTATGTAATCAATATATAAAAGCACAAACATTTAGTAATCCTTTGACAAGAATACCCCTTCACCAACCCTTATTTTTAATCATTGTTGATGCGGCAAGCGAACAAAAGCTTGCGTCAACGTTTCTTGGCAAATGTCTGGGTGTGCACAAGGATGGTATATCTCAATGGCATCTTAAAACTACTCACTGAAAATTAGATCAACTAGCCATATTACTCTAAAGCTACTTACGAAAGGTCACAACTCACAAGTGAGTCCAAAGTTGGATCTGAAGAAAATATCAATTTCTCTCCATACAATGGACAAACTAATCGCCATTTATATCAGAAAGTATACTAAATTATTCCAGCCATTATTCGTCATAATCACCTAACTAAGCTAGTCCGAAATCGAGTAGGACTCAGGATCATCCAACCAACGAGAAGAGAGGATCCAAGAAGTGGCAAAAACTGAATTATGCCCTTTCCAAGTAAGCACCAACATGTCCTCTTCTCTCTTCATTCCCCAACCACTAGCATGTTCATCTAGCAAACATTTGACTTCGCTTATTGTCTCCTCACAAAATGGTAAACTCACGAACCCCGCATTCTTCATCCTTTGACTTAACTTATTCCCACTCTCTAATCTCTCTATCCTCCTATATCCTTCAAACCCTATGATATTCTCGATTTTGTTTCCGATGTCGGCCTCATATTCCGCTCTTTGACAACTATCCTTAGGCAAAAAAGTCTCCAACGCATCAAATGGTATCCAGAAATAATTGAAACAACTTGTAATTCGCGACGTTAAGCTCAAATTGCTTATGTCCGAGTCTTCGTCCACCACGGTCACAAGATGAGGCCTAAGGCATTGGATCACTTCCAAGAAAGCATCCCGAGGAGCAACAACTCCATCATCGCTTTCCGGCTCGTCGGATAAGTATCTCAGCCAATTTTGACAATTGATAACTAAAACCTCATCATCTTTGACATTAAGATCCAACGAAGCAAATTGATTTAATAAGGTTCCGAGTTCAAACCCGTACGTTTCTTCATAATAAATTTTGTTAGATGGCGACAAAAGGGCTGAGTCACCACCCATGATGTTAAACTCAAAAGGGACATTTTTAGACATGGCGAAATTCCTTAACTTAAGTCCAATCTCTTCAGCCGAGACATTAACCATGGGAGGCACGTGTGGCCGAACATAGGGTACCGTAATTTTAAGCGAAGGAGGGCCTTCTGGCCTTTTCGCTAGGGCATCTATTAAGGTTGGCCACTGCATACAATGAGCAATGCTGAAATCTAAGATATGCACGCTCGATCGACCTTGAACCGAGCTGAATATAGCTCTATTTGATGCGCAAAATCCAAACCTATGCCACGGAATTAAATCGACATATGCGGCTAGCTCGGTCACACTCATCAACCTTCTCTCTACTCCAAGGCCATTCCCATTATTGAAACCTACAGCATTAGGGCATAATCTCGACGCCCTCGAGATCAATGCCCTAAGAAACCATGAGGCGAGCCTTTCGTTAGGATCACCTGAGGAAGATGACACGTTGTTGAGTACCCACATAACCTGCTGCGCCAAAGTGACGTCGTTGCACTCTAGGGCACTCGCGCAGTGTACTAGGAGTTTCTCAATACATGCACCGTCGAGGCTGCCGAGACATCCTTTCAATGCGCCAGAAAGCGACGTTTGTGCCGCTGTGGCGTTCAAGAGGTTAAGGTTTTGGAGTGAAACGGAGGACGTGTTGGCTCTCACTTCAGTTTTCATTATGAGTAATCAAAGGACTAACGATTGTAAGATGTAAAGATTAGGGATGGTTTTGATTTTCATGGGTGTGTGAGTTATATAGAAGGTTTATTTTTGTTAGTCTTGACTCGGTCTATCATGGATCGAACATCATCTAATATATCTGTATGCTGCAAAGTTTAAGAATTGGAAATTAGGGTTTCGTGGCTAGGGTTTTTTTTGTTTGTGTGGAAGTGTGTTTGAGTTAACCACATCAAGCTTTGCCGCCACTCGAGAATTTGTCCTATTTATAGAGAGGAAGAGACGTCCTCGATGCTGATTGTCAATTATTACCGAAGTAATTTATCTTAAAACGATCTTACATGTCAGTGTTTAGTTTGTACTTTTATTCGGCATTGCATGATACACGTTATGCACATCACATTAAACCAGGTAGGTACGAAGTATTGTTAACAAAGTACTGTTACGAGATAAAGTAGGCACGAATGGTTAGAGGTTTGTATCTAAATTCAAATAGTTAAAAAGATGAAAGGTTTTAGTTGTGTAAATAGGAGATAAGCGCCGTTAAAATAGCGAAAGTATAGATCTGTTATATGTTATTGACATAGAACATTAAATGCAAAACTTCAAAGTTATACTGATATGGTATATACCCACGCTATCAAGTTTATCTTCACCCTATTCTACTAATTTTTTTTATTCTATATTTGAATTGAATATTAAAGATGTATTCTTGTTTGACGTGCTCATATAAATTAATATGGGAAATAATCTTTTCACTGTAGAATAATGCCTTTGCTTCAGCATCAACATTAACATTTTGAATATAAAATCGGTAACGTAGGAAAGATAAGTGATGTTTCGGACAGGTGCTTTAACTGGCGCAATGAAGGGTAAAATCACTATATTATATAAGTCTTTGGGATACTAAGGGAAGACGTGATAATCTGTAATTTATTCTGAAGTGACTAGTCCTACTTTACCTCGTCGTGTAGCTATAATTCTATGAAGAAATAAAAGATAAGATTTTCTCCTTAATATTGAGTTCCTACCATGATCCGATGAATGCTTTCCCACAGATCAATCGTATTTTGATGGATGTAACTAGTGTTTGTTTGTGGTAATTAGTGTATGTTATGATTGTAATTAGTTCTAATTTAGCTATTTTAGCATAATTGCTATTTGAGTTTGATTGAAAGGTTTTACGCATAAAGGTATTGGAGCTAAGGAGATTTTGCGAAAAGTAACAAATTAGGGTTTTATGAATCCTTGAAACTAAGGTTAATCCTTCAAATGAGGAAAGCATAAAAAACACTTTGGGGCAGCATTGGCAAGTACATATCAACTCAATAGCTAGGAAACGAATGTTGCTAACTTGGGACCCAAGATAATGGGATGTGTAAGTTGAAAGGAAACACAAGCAATTCGTGCAGTGTGAGGCTACTTATCGGTGTACAAATTGCAGCCTATGTATCACAGTTGTGTATGGTTCCAATAGCGACATGGAAAGAAGATCCCTTTAGGCAAATATTGAGTATCTTAGATCAAATTTAGCCCAAAAGCCATGGTTGATTCTAGGTGACTTTAACACATCTAAAGTTACCTCGAAAAAGGCTGGAGGAAGAGCAAAGTTAACATCAGCTATGGTGGAGTTTCAAGCATGCCTTGCAGCGGCTGAGTTAGTAGACTTAAGATATTCAGGGAACATTTTCACCTGGACTAATAGGCAGAAATGTAATCCAATTTTGAGGAAACTGGATAGGATTCTAATCAACCACAATTGGTTAAACGCTTTTCGAAATACCCACATGAAATTCGATTCCCCTTTGTTCTTGGATCACTCCATTGCCATCACATGTATGGATTTTAACTCAGTAGGCAGGAAAACTCCATTTAAATTCTTCAATTTTTGGATTGAACATAAGAGATTTCAAGACATAATGGCCCAAACATGGAAGTGTGATGTGGAAGTGTCACGAATGTTTCAAGTTGTTAGAAAGCTTAAACTACTCAAAGCAGGCTTGCGTAGCCTAAACTGCAATGAATACTCCTAGCTCTCACAATGAGTCCAAGAGGTAAAAAATCACCTGTTACAACTACAATCTTCCATCTATAGTAATGGTGATACATCACAGTTAGAGGAGGAAAGGTTGGCTTTTCAGAAGTATTACCTACTCAAAGGTGTAGAGGAAAGCATCAATAAACAGAAGTCAAGAGCTAAATAGTTGAAGCTATGAGACAAAAATACCTCCTATTTCCACAAATCCATAAAGAACCTCCACAACAAGAGCCCCTTATATCAGTTGTCAAAGGATGATGGGAGTGAGGCAATAGAGGTGGAGGAGGTAAAAGAGTTAGCCATTTCCCACTTCAAACAACTCTATGCCGCCTCGATGTGCCTGGCAAATCTTGAGGAAATTAACAACTTGGTAACCTAGAAACTAATTGAACAATGGCAAGAGGACCTAAATGCTCCATTCACTAAAGATGAGATCAAATGGGGCTTCCTCTCGCAAGCCAATGGTAAAGCACCAAGTCCAAATGGTTACTCTGCAAAATTCCTCAAGGAAGCTTGGGAGATTGTGGGAAATGACATGATTGCAATAGCTTCAGAATTCGTTACATCAGGGCACTTGTTAAGGGAGGTAAATGCCACAGTCATTTCCCTAGTCCCGAAGGTGGCTAACCCCTCTACGCTAAGATAAATCCATCATATTGCGTGTTGCAATGTCCTTTACAATGTCATATCTAAAGTCATTGTAGCATGCATCAAGAAGGTCTTACCTACGTTGATAGGAAGAAGCAGGCAACTTTCGTTCCTAGGAGGAAAATCATTGATAACATATTTATAGCCTAAGAACTGTTAGCTGGCTATCACACGCAAAGAGGAGCACCAAGATGTACCTTGAAGGTGGATTTGCAAAAAGCTTATGACACTATAAGTTGGGACTTCATATTAAAGGCACACTCATTGCACAATGCATTTTTACCCCAAAATTCTCTATAAGCATCAATGGAGAATTAGTGGGTTACTTTGCAAGTAATCATGGGCTTAAACAAGGAGATCCAATATCCCCCTATTTCTAACCCACTTGTGTTTTGCAGATGACTTACTCATCTTTTAAAAAGGAGATGCAAAATCTGTGTCACTGATCCAGGATACATTACAGCACTTTCATCTACTCTCGAGTCTAAAAGCCAACAGCTGCAAGAGTAGTATTTTCTTTTCTCATGTCCCTTTGAGGGATAAAGAAGTGATCCTTCACTCCACACATTTTCAAGAAAGCCACTTACCAGTACGTTATCTTGGAGTCCCACTACTTTCCACTAAACTCAAGAAGAATGATTGCGATGCTCTCCTAGAAAGAATAATGTCTCATGTCAACTCCTGGACCTCAAAATTTATGTCCTATGCAAGGAGGTTATAGCTAATCAAATCAGTCTTGTTCTCTATGCAAACCTTCTAGAGCTCAATCTTTTTACTGCCTAAAGCAATCACGAGAAGGATAGATCAGCTGTTAAGGAATTTCCCATGGAGCGGAAGGCCAAATACCTTCTCTAAGGCTAAGGTTTGTTGGGATGTTGTATGCAAGCCATTGAATTGTAGGGGTCTAGGGATACTAAAGTTACACATGTGGAACAAGGCCATTCGGATCAAGCACATTTCACATCTATGTAAGGATGGCCCTAACAGTCCATGGCTATAATGGGTGCATTCCACCTTACTAAAAGGTAATAGCTTTTGGGCAACAAAAATGCACACTACATGCTCTTGGACATGGAGGAAACTCTTAAAGCTAAGGAATGTAGTGTGTAACAACTTTCGTTGTGAGCCTAACAATGAACTAGCGGTATCATTATAGGCTGATTTCTGGCTACCAATAGGGCCATTGGACACAATATACAGTGCCCGTGAGATAAGAAGCACAAGTCTATCCCCAACTACTAAGTTATGTTCCTCAATGGAAGAGAATGCATGGTCCCTTCTAGATAACCCATTTTGGTTAAAAATCCACATCCTGCCATCTCTCAAACCTAATGCCTTGCTGCCAAACTGACTCTATTAAATCCACACAAACTCAGGTGAATACATAATCAAAAGTAGCGATAACTTTCTAAACCCACAAAGTACCACAAAATTCTAGCATATAGTGGTTTGGAACAAATCTTCTTTGCTTAAGCACTCCTTTATATTTTGGCTAGCTTAGCTCGACAAATTATCTACTTTAGACAAATTAGTAATTTAGGGAATCACACCATCTGCAACTTGCTTGCTATGTCAACAAGGAGTGGAGGATCACCCCCATCTATTCTTCACATGTCCCTATACAACTTGCATTTGAGGTTTGCTTTGTGACAAACTCCATTGCCCAGCTTCCTTTAGAAACCGGCAAGGCGCTACAATTTGTTAATAGCAACTGCAAACTCCTCATCTCCTACCTTACAGAAATGGAGGGCGACACTTACTGCTACGGTCTACTGCATATGGAGAGTGCGAAACAAAGTTAGGCTAAGGGGGTAGACCTCCCCAAGTGGGTTTTGTAGTAAACCATATTAGAGCGTACACCAAATCCTTATAATATTGGGCAATCATTACACTTGTGTATTTTATATAATGCTTCCCTGTTGTAAATCACCCGTTTTTTTACAGCTGTATACCTTTTTAGATCAATAAAATTTCAATTATCCAAAAAAAAAAAAGGTTTTGCACATACTTGGCATCACAATAAAACCTTTCTTAGGATAATCTAACTTCCTTAATCTATAATATTAAAGTGTGACCATAAGAGATTCGTTTCACTATTATACCTTGAAAAATTATGACCTTTACCAATCTATTCCTTCAAATGCTTTTTAAATTAAAAGTGTATCTCTTATCTCACAAATGGTTGAAGGCTAATTCTAGTAAATCAATAAAATTTCTAAAGTTTCTCTCTCTCATGTGCACACACATGGAGGAAAACTCCTTAATAAACCTTAGCTATTGGGAGGCAATCACGTGGTCATCCTTCCTTCCAAAAGCTTTCCTTCATGACCTTAAATTCATAGATCCAACATTATTAATTTTAATATCCACATATCTTCACTCTTTTACTAAGTAAAAATCCTTAAATATGCTATTTTCCTACCATGTTTATCATCACTAATCCATTGCATTATGTATCCATCATTATGAGTTTACTTTTGTAGATTTGGTTAATCTTAAGAGACTCTTGTAATCGAGATATTGGTTTCTCATTAGTTTTTTGAAGAAATGTTTCAATTTCATGTGTTTGTTGATTTTTTCTCTTCTTTCTTTTTTTTTTTTTTCAACCCATATGTGGGACTATGTTATCCCCTCATGGGATTTATTACACCTCTCAGTTGGGTGAATTTTGTTCATTTAAGAAAAATCAAATTTGAAACAAATTGACTTATGAAAAGATGTGTTGATTTATTCGACTGGGTTTTTATATGCCCATCTCTTCATCTATGAGTCCTTTTGGAGAGTCGATTTGATTGATATAATTTTTTATTATTAAATGAAATTCATTTATATAGGCAAAAAGGGAAAAAAAACAATAAATTATCTTCACTTTAGAAATTTTTATTTCCCTATACATTGCTTTTTTCCACTTTAAGCAATGAGACTAAATTTCAACAAATTAAGGTATGAAAATTGAAGAGGCTTATAATTCTTGTGGTAATTTTTATTTTAACATACAATATGTTTAATCTCTTTCATTTTAGATACATACATTGGGAATGCTTATCCATCTAGTTTAGAATTGAATCTTTAATTTTCAAATACCATCCTAGCAATTAAAAGAAGGTTATATAGCTAATTAACCACCATCATCGAGCCTTTTAAAAAGAAGTGGTTAGGGATGGGTGGCCAATATTCATATTTTCACCCTAGTTAACCACCATCCTTTAGGCATGTTGCTAACATTGTTTCTTATAAGCACCTTTATTTATAAGGAAATAGTAACAATTAACAACTAATCTTGGTAGCATAGTTATACTTATGGTACTTTTGATATATGGGAATAAACTCAAAATAGAGTCATGATTTTAGATACCATTCACATTCTCATATTTGATAAGACTTTTAGAAAGCAAAATCACGATTCTTAAGAATCAACGATTTCTCCTTCAAGGGGAATTGTGATTCTGCCTTTGGAATGATAGAATCGCGATTTTATTCTTCCTTATTAATTATAATTACTTAAATAACCTTTATAATTCATTAATACATATTTATTACACTTACTAATTAAGAACAATTTTGATAAATACCAATATATATCACTCCACTTTGTAAATGTTTTCGAATATAAGAATAGACTTAACATTCTATTGATGATTCCATTTCATTCCATTCTAATTTATTCCATTCCATTTTGAATTATTCCTATGTATCAAACGTAACCTTAGAGTATTGTAAATATTATATTACAATAAAGGTTAAATAAGTTGTGATAAACATTATCCATAGAACAAACATGCTCCAAGTTGCATTGTCCAATGTTTGTAGGATTTAGCCAAGGATAAACACCACGGTTATGGTAAAAATTTTTACATTTTTACAATTGAAATCTAAAAATTTTCAATTTCAATAGTTCCTAAAGCTTTTACATATGACAATAAAATCGCAAAAACTTTTGATTTCTATTGTAAATCCTAAAAACTATATAATCAAAAGTCATAAAATTGTTGAAGTAATCTAATTTAAACTTTACTAGGATCACATGCTATGTATGTTTCATGTGGCAAGAAATGTTACAAGTATGCCATACTAGTCCAACTATTCTATCACGGACATTGGTAATATGCTACTTCAATTCAAACCAAAGTCTTTTTGGATAGATTCTTGATCCTTTCAACTAGTTCGTCCACCAATATTGCTCTAGAAAGCTATTTTGGCACATTGCTCATTAAGTCTTCCACTCATTTTCCCAATACTAGATATAATTAGCGTTTCTTTTCATAAAGAGAGGTAACAAGTAGGTTAAGAAAGCTGTCTTAGCCGGCCAATCTTTTGTCCAAACTTGTACTATTCACGGCTATTTGCCCATTAAGACAAGCTAAATCAAATTACTATATACTAATTAATGTGGATTTAGCATTGAGTTTAGTGATTGATGGCTACTTTTCATTGCCATCCTCCCACACACTTCATGCACATGTGCGTTCAACTTGGTTTATGTGTGCCATGTCAAGACACCAGAAGAGACAAACTTAATCAACCTCTTGCATGGGACAACCGGACTTAAGTCCTTACGTACGAATTTCAAAAACTTTAATTTATTTTTTAAACCAAAATGTCATTCCACGTACTCGTGAAAGACAAAAGAATGTGTGAATAAAGTATTCGAAATGTATACGTCTACTGCTTTTCTTTCTGATGTACTGACAAAAGCGTACGTATCGTGTGTATGAAAGCTGCTTATACTCCTATAGCCCTGAGAAGATAAACTGTAAAGCAAAATAGACAAAAAAAAAAAAGATATACATCTTCGTCTTTGTGCATTGACTCGATCAATCATAGAGGAAATTTATAATAAGTCGGATCACGTGTGGTAACATTCTAGTCTACGTAAAATGAAAGTGGTAAATTCTCGGTAGAAGAAAAAACAACATAAAAATACAAGAAAGTCGGGATCGCTTGAGGTCTTATTTAAATAGGACATCAATTATTTGCTAACACTTAGAATAGGTGTAATATCGCATCGTTTATAAAAATGTAGTTGAATCTATTTTTGTGAGCGTGTAAAGAGTGATTTGCTTTATAACACTATAACATAATATTTCAACTTTCAACCATATGCCAAAAAGCTTATTTTTCTATTAATTACTTATATGTCTATAACTTTTTTTGAGTTTATAACAAAATGGTAAGACGTTTCTTGACTCATTTAGCACATCTTAAGAGAGTTTATGAAGAAGAAAGGGTGAAGAGTGGTTGGGAAGAAAAAAGTAGGTAGGAGAAAGGGAAACAAAAAAAAACATTTTGCACTGACAATAATTCAATATAGAATAAGATATGAATATGATTTGCTGGCACGAATCATCACCTCTATTAATAGCAAAACTTATAGGGTATATACCTTTTGATAATGGCATAAGTGTTAAGTTTGAAGTCTATGTGTAATTTTTCAAAGTAAAAAAATATGCAATGATTGTATTTTACATGATGAGAATTCCATAAAATTTTGCAAGTACATATAATATACTCAAGAAAATTCTATACTTAGGTAATTAGAACTGGACTAGCATAAAAAGGTGAAGGTATAAATCCAAACTATAAATTTCTCAAAGTCCAAACTCCTTGCTTTGTGGTCATTTATTTATTTTTTAAGTTTTGTATATTGGTGTCGTATCATTCTCAACATCCTTTATAGCTTTTATATTTATGTGGCATTCCAAATACTAAAATTTACTTCTTCTTTTTTTTTTCTTTTTAAAATGATTAAAAAGAAGTAATCAATAGCAGTTACTTTGATATATGTCCTAGGACTAATAGACTATGCGCAACGTATGAGTTTTCTAAGAAGGATCAAGTGATTAGCAAGTAATAAGTTAAATACAGTAGATATTTGGAAAAAGATGGGTAAACTTGGAATAGAGCGTAAACCTAAAAGAATGCAAAAATCCACCATAAAAAAAAAAAAAAAGTAAATGATGTCATGAGTTGGGACCAAATGGTGCGTAAAGCTATTTATTGGAAATTTTGGAATTGCAAAAAGTCTCTTTAAGGCTAAACATAATGTATCATGGGCACAATTTATTGCTTTGGCTCCATTTACATATGAATTTGCTTGGTCATATATTTAATCTTCCAAAATGACATCTAGAGCTATGCAAGTAAGGTGGGTTGTGGGTTACACAGATCTATCTATTTAATTAGCAAAAAAATATGGGTTAAACTTAAAAATTTCAAACCATTTAAAATACAGGGATTTTAGTAGTTACATTATAAAAAAAATAAGAAAAAAGTTTGAAATATTTTAAATAAAACCCTCTTTAAAAATATACATACATTTAATATTTAAATGTTTATGTAAATAATTATTTTAAAAAATTCATTTTGAAAATAATATTTACTTTAATAGGTTTATTTCAAAATATTAAATTTTTTTATAAAAATCCATAGCAAATTAGTGCTTTGACCCACTTAACTCACTAAAATGTATAAATGGATCGAATGTCACGAGTTGATAGGTTAATCTGCTTAACCCATTAACCTATATTAGGGTGTGTTAAATCGAAAATTCTTACCTACTTATTAAGTAAATTAAAGCGGGTTAGTCTGTTAACCCACAAGTCAGAACAAATTAGCCCATTTAGCTCATTTGCACAACTTTTGAATATCGATATGTATTCAAATAAGTAGTGAGCAAATACGATAATTATTAAAAATTATTAAATGCTTGAACATGTGTGATGGACATGGACTCGACCTTTTAACTAGTTTTGTAATGGCACTTATTAATTTGATAGTTTTTGTTTAGAGAACGGAATATGTGGCTTTCACGTCGCATAAATTTTATTTGAAAGTTCAAATCTATATATCGTTATGTGATTGATTTGTGTATAAATCCTAATTACGTGGTTGTCCTTGTCAAGAGTTCAAACCCCATTCTTTTATTCTTATAAAGAAAAATTACATAGCTTTTATATATTAATTGGTATAGCAATGGATGACTATTACATTTGAATATCAAATCTATGATTTAATTCCGATATATCAACCTTATGCAAATGATTGTATATATGAATCGAGACCACCTGAGATAACCATAAATCTCTATAATGCCATATTTATCGAGTTACAATTATATATATTCCTGAATGCTAGGCAGCACAGTTCTGCTGTTTTCTGGGAAGCCTGTGGGTGCCCTAAATTTCGGGGTTGCACATGACGAGAAGGAAACAAAGGAGTAAGGAGTGTGTAGGTACTACGATTCTGACTTTGATCTATGACGTTTCCCGACAGTACTCTCTGTGAAGTTTCTTTTGATGTACTATGCAAATAAAGCTGAGGCTCATAAAGACACGTCTTTCACTTTACCAACATAATCCCACAAAATCATGTAAATTGGAAATGATACTCTTTTTTAAGTAAAAGGAAGTTTTCCCCTTTTTACTCTACGCTCAGCTTTTTAACAAGTTAAAGTTTTCATACAGCATTGCATCCGGAGGGCTAGTTGATTCCAGAACTCGCATCAAGATTATGAAAGTCGATTCCAATTTGGGTTCCTCAAAATCAAAGCTGCAAATTGCCGAATCCTGAGTGGCACACTATGGTTCTTAAGAGCAAGATCAGGATAGATCAGAGGCAAACGCCGGTGATTTCCGAAAGGTAATGAGGATTATTGCCCTAAAAATGTCTCAAACTTGACAATGACTTTGGCCTCGCTATGTGAACCAATCTTAGATACGTAGAAAACTTAGTTTCAAAGATATATAGAATTTGAGGTATCGTAACATTCACCAACATCTTGGAAGGAATCAAACCAATGATTTATTTGATTATTCTATTATCTCTTATTGTTGTCTTTTGTGTGTGATGTTAATGAAAACAAACTATGGCCGGAGTCCTACATTATTTGAATCAGGCCATATGAAGTTGGATGGCTTCCTTGATCCAAGAGGCAAAATAGAAGGCGATACAGTTCAAAGAACACTGTCGGATAAATAAAACCCACACTACCTATAAAATTTCGTAAAATTCCTCTGCATATTATAAAGCATGAACCAAATTTGATACTTGCTTATCATGTTGAGCTCGGAGTTTCATTCAACCTCGATTTAATTTTTAGTTTTTAGTCCACGCATATTTACTATACAAAAATACTATTAAATCGAAGAGTCTTGATACACAGGCCGAGCATTTTGTTTCGAAAATGTAAGGCCATCCATTCACTCCACATAGATGCATTAAAAAAAAAGGGGAGAGAGGCTTTACTCGAATATATATCCAAGGCCGAGAGGCTTTGCGGATATCAATACCAACCAGCCCAAGAAATGTTGGGGTAAAAGCATTACTCTTAACATTTTGTGTTGGAGTGGTTCCAATTGGGCCCTGGTTTTATGAGGGCCTAGAATAGGTAGATTCGCCTAGACATTACATCATTCACCTTAAATGTGCTTAAATTCGAAACCGGAAGTCCGGATCAAATCTAAGCATGTTAAATTCGAAATCTAGAATAGGGAAAAAAAAACGTTGAGTTGGAGAATTGAAATTACGGTCTTAGAATTGAAAAAACTAAGAATAACAATAAAACGATGAGACCAAATTTGTTAAGATAATAACTGAGAGTTGCGTTTTTGAATTATGGCAATTTACTTTATTGAAGCTTGAATGCGGAAAATATAACGGCCTTACTAAAGGGAGAATAAGAAAATTTCTTCCAAGTTCATGGTAATTTTTTTTTTAAGTAAATGTTACATAAAGTTATAAAAAACGTTTTATATAATATTTAGGAGCATGTTTGGGAGTAAAAAATTACATGGAGAACTTTTACAAGGCAAAATGGAGCACGAAGTTAGGAATACATGGAACATTGGGGAGAGACACTTGTGGCAAAGGCAGAGGGTGTCCACCAAGTTATAATACTTCTATAATTATAGACAATACCATTAAGAAAAGGGTATCACTAAGATCATCAACATTAACAACAATAATTACAAGAGATTTAATCAAGCACTTGCACTTTAGATTTAGGTGTCAAATTTAGTAATTGGCTTTTAAGTTTACTCTTACAATTCATTTACTTTACTGAATAGAATAACAAATGTTAATTGTTACGATACTACTTTAACTTTTGTATATGAAGATATAAAATAAATCTATTTAAGATGAGGTGGAGCTCAAGAAAATTGAAAAATATTGAGAAGAAGAATTATTTGGAATACTAACATTGCATCTTGTCCATGGAAATACACCCATAATGGAATCACAATACAAGTTCAAATTCCATATCCTATGTTTCGAAGCGATTTTAAAAGTCAAAGTTATGATTTTTTTAAATCATGATTTTGACTTTAAAAGTGAACTTGTTTCCTACTTTAAAGGGTAGAATTGTGATTTTATTCTACCCCACTAATGGAAAAATAGCCATTTTAAACCAAAAACGTATTTAGCAAAAAAAAAAAAAAAAACCATAAAAATATATGTATGTATGTGTGTGTTTACATATAGCAAAACATACATTTTACATCAATCTATATGTATGTATGAATGTGGCTGTATATATATACACAAACTCACACAAAATATGATACATGTTACAATATATTATATGTTTATGTGTGTCAAGTGTGTAGGTTCAAGTCTTCTTTTAAGTCATAATATTGAAAATACTCAAATTATATTGTAAAATGTGTCATTTTTTTGTGTGTATATATATACATATACATATACATATACATATACATATACATATATTGAATGATTACACACACAAGATATGATACATGTTATAATATATTATATGTTTATGCGTGTGTGTGCCTATATATACATTCATATTAGGCCATACATAATACTATATACTATATAAAAAAGATTCCTGGATGCTGATGTGCCATTTATAATAGATGAGTGATAGGCAGATATTAATAATTCTTGAATGCATAGTAGTGATAATTGTAAGTTTTAAAAAGTTACTTTTCATACTGTGCAACTATTCATAAATATCAAAACATTAATGGCACCTTCTTGCTATTAATAAACTACAACACGTACTAACTTCATAAACCTCTAAGGTGGACCAGAAGGCCCACTAAGGATAAAGCCTAAGACTCTAGTTCCTAAAACTAGAAATATTCCAAAATGCTCGGTTCAATAGATCTTAATAGCTGAAGAGTAGACAAAAATGCTTATGTAAAAACAATAGACCATTAGATTGAAAAGATTTTAGCTTTCCCTTGGAGTAGTCAACATGTATATAAGGGGTCTCCATTTATAAATCTTTAAACAATTACTATCTATTTATTTTGCTAAATGAAATGAGATTATAATATAATAACTATTATTAAATAATTGAATAAAACTATAATAAGATTGCTATTTGTTAATTTTGATTTTAATAAAGGTGTTTTGATAAAAGTTGTAATGGAATTGTAATTACAATGAAGTGAATGAGCAGTTAGTAAATAGATTGAATTTCAAATGCTTTTCTCTTTAAACATTCTCTCTCTAGAGTCATAGAGTGTTTTTTATGATGAAGACTAACTAAGCTCTTATCTAAATCTCAAAGGGTTTAAATGTTACACATAAAAGTTAGACTTGTGGGCCAAATACTTTGTACATGATATCGGTACCATTATTAAAGCCTTTCTTGTTTATAACTTAATAATATCCTACAAGCAATACTTGACAAAACATCTAATTAACAATTAGATAAAACCAATAGCTAACAAGCACATTATTAAACTCCTTTAATTTGTATATTATAACAGTGTAAGACATATAAATGTCCAAATTAGGTTTCCAAACTTAGCTAGAGCTCTCTTTCTTCAATTGCTTATAAATATAGTGAGTTTATTGGTAGAAGAGTTCATGAAAGGAGCAAGTCATTGGTTTAATTGATGAAGATTCCCGCGGTAGCTTGAGCCAATCGAGTAAGGCAAGGTAATGCATCAGCATAATTTTGTAGATTAAATGTTAAAAACCAAAAATGATTACGGCATTGTTTTATCTTATACATATGGAATAAGAGTGTCAAGATTTATCTTTTTATATATATTTTTTTCCAATCAAACAAAGTAAATATGCGATTTCTCTAAAAATTTCATCACTTATATATGAAGTGTTTATATATATATATATATTGAGATTTAATTCATATGCAAAGGCTTTTGAAATTGAAGATCGAATGTCATTAACAGTGATTGTTTCTGTCCCGGCTTTTGACTGTGAGTGATGATTATTTTGCTGATATTTTGCACCCACATCGGGAAGATTCTGCCTCTACGAACTTCTCCTAAGTGTGTGTGTGTGTTTGTGCATGCCATTTGATCTGCCAAAGACAAAAAGGTTCGCATCACTTGATAGCAACTAAGCCAACACATAGAGTCACAGAACAATTGCTACATTCGATCTGTTGCTCGTTTAGCGATTTGATAACACTCTGGGTGATCGAAATTCGAATCTATACAGCTTCTCGACTATTTTTCAGGACATTTAAGGCTGCAGGGAGGGACCGCTACAATCTCAGTGACTAAATCCATCTACTGTCCTGTCTAGCAGAAAATGTCTTTGATTTCTTCAAATTTTTGTATCCATGTCGAGGAAGAATAAGAATTCTCTCGACAAAGATTCAAGCCACAAAAGGGGCACCCAATTGAATGTGTGTGCGATGTGATCTTTAGCTTACTTAACAAGGCATAAGAGCTCTTGATTGTGTTCCCTGCATCAAGACGTTTGTGGTTGTGCTTCGTCGGCATTTCCCTCCTTAGTGGGCTATGTACGATAAGCACTTTTCTATTGTGCGTCCTTCAAATCTAGATTTTTTTCAAATAATGTTTGGCCCTCATAAGTTCTTACGTCGGTATTAAGAAAGCATAGAAGAGACTGCTAAAAAGAGTCTTAACAAAGAAAAATCATCTAATGCCACGTGGATTCTTATGTCGTAGCTAAAAATCAATGAGGATTTAACACTTTACCTACTATAATAATAATAATAATAATAAACCCACAAATGGCTATAAGCACTTATATCTATTAATATATATATTTTCTTACTAATGGTATTATAATTATATGGTACATTATTCTAACCTATATTGATAAGGAATCTCCAACAAATTAAAATTCATTTTAGTGCCAATAGATATGGTTTGACTATATAAAAATTGCGATCATTCATCATTTTGACTTTGATCTTGATAATTCGGTTCAAAATTAGGTACAACATATGCTTGGGTGAGGACATATAGATTGTTATTAATATTTTGAAATTATTATTAATTAATATTTATTTTCTTTTGATTAATACATTCATGTTCAATTTACACTATATACAGTATATATTCGATAGGTACTGATTATAAACACAAATCTTTATAAATTTCATTTTTCTATACATCTACTTAGATCTTTTCGTTATTCTTTTAATATTTACATAATAAAGTTGTCAAGATATTTTAAATCAATGTAATACGATTCATAATTATGCATTAGCACATGCACATAGACAGATTTTGTGATCATGAGCAAGTCGTGGGCCACATTCATTTAAGTTGTTGTCTATTACCCAAGTTTGAGGGCGGCCAGCCACAACTAAAAGGGTCACATAGCCAATCCTAAACCTTAGAGTGGTCAACAACAGCCTCACAAAGTTTCAATAGTTTCATCTCTTTCTTTTCTTTTTTTAACTTTTGCATATTTCTCTCCTTTTTTTAAGTTATAAAATTAAATACATTTAATAATATTATTCTATTAAATTGATTATTATTAACTAACTATAAGCTAGCACGTGCCCATGAATAATTTATATTTCCTGATTTTTTAAACTTAAATGATATAAATATAATATGGAAGTTCCTAGTTCCTGTTAAATAAGAAGCCCCATTTTGCCGTTAGACTGGAGTGGTAATTTTTCTCTTTTCTTTGGCCAAAAATGGAACGGTAATTTTAAAAAGTTTCTTCCCTGAGTGAAAAAGCATTCTAAATATTAGAAGAGAAAACTTTAGAGAGATAATGATAGAATGTCGAGAAATATAAGATAAAATTTTCTTACCTAAAAAAGGAATATTCAAAATCTTTTTAGCTTAATTGAGAAAAAATAATCATGAAACGCCAGGATAAAAAGCAGGCCATGCAAATGGAATATTTTACCGGCTTTTGCAGTCTAGATATCCGTATCCATGAAGGAGTGCACCAAGTTGACTAAATCATACTCTATAGCTTTCGTAATTTCATTAAAGATTATAGGATAACTTCTAATTGTAATTTTTGAAAATTTACTTCAATAGAATAAGATATTGGTTACAATATATTTATACTTTACATTTATTATAGAACTTATGTGCTAAGATATATAAAATATAAATTTTAAATAATCTATATTTAATCTATAAAACTTACTAAAGGTAAATTGTAAATATACTTTTTTATATTTACTCTATTACATTAAACTCTCCCATCTTTAAATTAATCATCTATACACACGGGTCATTATTGTACTCCTATATGGTCATTTTGCCCTTGATTGTATGTATTTTTTTTTTTTATTTTAAGTATTTTGTATTAGTTTATCCAATAACAAAATAGTAAAAGATATCTAAAAATACATTTTTCAAATATTTGTAGTATAAAAGCTCAATTTCAAAAATAATGGAACTAGATGCATGTAGGCGTTTGGATTTTGATTTATTTTGTTATATAATGTTCTTCATCAAATGTTACTTATTAGTAAAATATTATAATGGAGTTGGTGCTATTATTTATTTTGAAATAAGTAAATGTAGAATTTATAATAGATTACAGTTTTGCGATAACATTTTATGATAAAATATTTTGAATTATATTATCAGTTCATGATATATGCATTTATGAGAAATATCTGATAAAAAATTATGTGATTAAATTGCTAAAAATTACCGTATTGATGAACCTATTAGTTACAAATACACTGATGAATTAGTAGATTACTGGACAACTTACTTCAAATTTTTTATATTATTAAAATATAACAAAAGAGTTTTACAAGTTTCATGTGGTATCATGTACCTTATGGAACCAAGTTGGTACCTATATATTAAAAGGTAAGTTCTTGTTAAAAAATCTAAGAATTTAGATCTACTAGGGCTTCACATCCTATCCACCACAGCCATTCAAATCTAGTTAATAGAAAAAATACAAATTTTTTTGTCAATGTTTCATTGGTTTTATCAGCTTTTGCTATTTAAATGTCCATCTCAATAAGAAGAGAGCCAAGTTGTTTGATAAAAACAAAAGTACAATTTTAGTTGTGAGTGCTTCATTAGATTTTTATTTGAATTTTTAATCTTTTCTTCTTCAATTTGAATCATCAACGTTTTTAAACTTTTTTATATGTGTCCTTCCATTAAAATTTGTTAATTTGTCAAAATTTTGATACATGTCAATTTTTGCTAGATTCAAAATAACTAAATTCATAAAACAATATTATTAAATTTATTAGATTTAAAAATTATATAGTAAAACAAAAAAAATTGATAAAAGCAAAAATAAAATAATATAGACATTGACCACAAAATAAAGTGATAGGTAGCTATCCATCTATACCATTCTTTAGAAAGAAAAAAAAAAAAAAAGAAATCTTTCAATCGGGTTGCATAATCTAATCACGATTTGTGGACAACACTTTATATATTTATTTTTCCTTTTTGGTTTATATTTTTAAGAAAGTAGCATCTTCCACTACCATGAGTAAGTATGATAAAATTAAACGCTTACCAACTTTTGATGGAATTTTCAACTCAGCCAACGAGATGACTTAAAATAAAGTTTCAAGACATTGATGATCCAAATAAAAAGGAAAAAGGTCAAAGAATGATGAAGTTGATAACTGAATCAATATTTTTCTTTTTAAAAAATACAATCAATATTGTCTTGTTTGATAAAAACTTTCTAAGTAACATGTGATAATGGTTGCTAAAATTTTGTAGTTCAGTTAATAGCTTTGTAGTTCAATTAACTGTTTGAATCATTCTTTTTTTTTTATTTACGTAATATATAATTAGTTAAAAAATTACATAATAACATTAAATTCTTAAATTACCACTTCTTTGAAAAATATCAATATCGAAAAACTTTTTCACAAGTATAGCACAAATTCAATTTTTTATGTTAGTGTATATTTGTAATAATTTTCTCAAGTAGATGCATTGCCTGATTTGGTTTGTCTTAAGCAATTACGGAAATCAGAAAGTAAATTGACATTAAAAAAAAAAAGTACAAATAAATATTCATATAAAATACTGCTTTGGTGTTTCATTGAATGAATGATACGAGTGTGCAACTAGCGAACCTGGTTTTGCTAATTCCACTGCCTTACGAACCCACGTAAAAATGGATAAGCACAAACCCCTAAGCCTAAACCAGCCACGTCATACCTTCTATATACTAAGTATAAATGCACGAAGCCAGCATCTGCAATAGTTCTGCACAAAAATAAAAAAAACCTCTCTCTTTTTTTTTAATTAACATAATATATTAATACTTTCTGGGACTGTCATGAAGTTCTTCTCTGATTTGGGTTCATGCTATCGACCCACCACCACTACGGCGGCGGCGGAGGCGGATGAAGTGGTCTGGGTCCCTTCTCCGGTCACCGGGCCCAGAGTTGGTGGTGATAGTAGTTCAAGGCGCAAGAGTTTAAAGTCAAAGCCAGGATCTGGGTTGCACTGGCAGCCGACACTGTCAGCGATATCGGAGGATCATGCTGCTGCAGCGGCGGAGAAGGTTGATGGACGGAGGAGTGGTCATCAGGTTCTTAAGAAATCACCGGTTAAAGGAAGGGATATGGTCAAGTCACGTAGTAGTTTCAGCACCGGGGATGGAGATTATTATAGGTAAATACGTATTATATATTTAACCTATATTTGATTTATACCGAATCGATTTCGAGAGGCCAAACGAAAAATCCTCTTTCTGAAGTACCTTTTGTTACTTTATTTGATTCACAAAAGGATCGTTTTCCTAGCTATTTGATTCACTGGTTATATATTTGAATCTCCAAAATTCAGTTTTCGATGATGCCTATAATTTTCTTTGAAGACTAATGTCGAATTTCCTATATCAATTTTGATCTTCTTCTTTTTTAAAATAAGACCCAATTGTCGATGTGTCATGTTTAATACGCAATTGATTGTTAAACTCACTATGGCTGACCGATTTAAAAGATGATGTTATGATTTATTTATTTATTCATCTTTTTGCAGGGAAAGCTCCATGGTTATGGCGATGCCTGCATTTTCACCAACGCCATTTATGTTCTGAGTTAATGTAGGATATTGGATTGGGTTTTTCTTCATTGCTCAATTTTCGTTCATGAACTTGGCATGGATGGATTGGAGTTGGCTCTATAACCTCTTTCTTTTGAAATTCTTTTCTTCCCTTTTATTACTAAGTATTTAGAAATTTCCTTACAGTATTAACTTTATAATTTGGTTACTTTTTGTTTTTCCTTTACATTGCAAAATAGAGCAAGTATTACACCCACATGAAACATCAATTAATAAAACTTCTACCACCTTTGAACTAATAGTTTTTGAAATCGGATTTCTGGATAATGAATGTCTCAAAAAAAAAAAGAAAAGAAGAAGGATAAATACACATCAGGCTCTGGAGTCTGCCTGCAAACGTTCGCTGTTCCGGAAGCCTTCCCGCCTCCCGGCATTGTAGCTCTACAAGCCGGTTCCGATTCCTCCTTGTAGATTCGTCTCTTTTGTGACATTTAAAAGAAAATCTAGGAAGCTGGTAGCTACACGTTGTGTATTTTGGACATTATATTATATATATAAGCATTTGTTAACTTTGGTTTAATTTAAAATTAAATTATACTGCCTGAAAGTGGGTCCTGCGTTATGATATATAAATGAAAAAATACCTATCTTTTGGATTTTATGTATTTTTAGCTTCAAAGAGTTAGGAGAACTTCCATGAGTTTATCTTAAGAATTGTGCAAACAATTAATTAATTTAACGGCGAACAATGTAACGTAATCATATATATATATATATATTACGAATAAATCATCTATGGATTTATTTTTATGTCATCCATAAGCTGTAAATTTGGAATTAATATATAAGTTATAGATAATCCTTCATGATATAAGTTAGGAATCATAATACATGTGATAGATACTTAACGCCAAAAAAGCAGCAACCAAATTTTTAAGGATTATATTTACACTATATTAAAATCAAAATTCAAATTACTGTTTAGGATGCAACTAGGCATATTGTTATAAGATATTCAATCCGTCCAATAAAAAATATATATCTTATCTTATAAGATTTTTATCAGGTTTTTAAATATAGTTCAAAACCTTACATAGTTTATAGTTAAATTTTGAGATTTAAAAAAAATTCGATGAAAAGTCTAACTCAATAAAAAATAATATATAAATAATAATATTTATTCTTTTTATCTATATAATACGCATACTTTACACTAGTTCTATATTATATAATGTATTTAATTTTTTATTTTCATTTATATATAAATTAGTAATATAATTTTAATCTTATCTAATTACTTTCTAGTTTTTACTCTACTTTCTCCTTTTTTCACATTAATTATATAAAAACTTAATCCACCCCTTTAAGTTTTATGATCTTATAAGGCTATATTTTGATAATAAGAGGGTTTTCCTAAAGTTGTGCAAAACACTAAATTTTATATGAATGGGTTAAGGTTTTAGAAAACTCGTTTCTAACCAACCCCAATTACATCTATGCTCATTTCAATAAAAGATGGCATACGAACAATTTCACAATAAGAGATGCTGTAATGGCAAAAGTGACTTCACTTAAATTTCTCTTGAGATTGATATTATTCTTGTTGTTATTATTAATTGAACTTAAAGATTCTATCCCCATACTTAAAGAAAATATATTATTAGAAGTGATAGACCATGTATAAAATATAATAACAGGTAAAGATAAATAAGAATTGAATATAAGTATCACCATATTTAGAAAACTACCACAAATAATTATAAGGATAAATGACAAAAACATAACTTATATTTTAAGTCATTCTATCTAAGTTGTTTATATTTTGTATTGCAACAAAAAGGAGACTTGTATCTTTTAATTTTGTGTTAATAATAAATAATAACACATGACAATTTTCACTATTTAGTAAATAATTAATTAAATAAAGTTATGTTAGTAAAGTGTATAATTTAATAAAAAATAAAAAATTGCATAAAATAAAAGGGAGAAAACGGAAAAATAGTTTAAGAAAAAAAAGAAAAATTACTGAGCAGTCAATTATCAGCTAATAGAATATTGATTCATATTATTATTTACTGTTGATACAAAATTAAAAAATATAAATTATTTTTCTTATAAAAAAATAAAATATAAATAATTGATTCGTAAATGATTCAAAACGCAGGTCAAATTTATCCTAATTATAAATGCTCTAAAAGCAGCGCTAAACCAGTGATGCCCCGCAAAGAGATGAAACAAGAAAATCAAGAAAGGGACGTGGGGAGCCTAATCTTATCCTAAATTGACTTGTATAATCTTTGTAATAAAAAACCAATTAATAATAATGTTAAACTCGTAATAAATCTATTGAGTATTTGGGCAAGTTGGCACCGATCACCTGTTTTAGGTTTTTAGCTCATCTTCTTAAACATTCCCAAATAAGAATATTACAAGCCAACTAAATTTCATTTTTTCTTTATTAAAAAAAAAATCCAATGATACCGGTTGCTATGATTTTAATGAGTTGTCATGCAATAGGTCATGAAGGCACATTAAGACGAACACACAAGTAGGGATGCAATTAGAGTGAATCTTAATAAGGTATCTGATTCGATCGACTAGATAAAAACCTTATACGGTTTAGGATTGGGTTCGAGACATAAAATAAAATCGGATAAGGTTTAAGGTTAGGTTATGAAATTTAGAAAAAAAACCGATAGAAAAATCTGATCGGATATTTTTTTAAAATAATAAATTAATATTATAATTTATAATCAGTATATTTTATTTTATTATTATTATACTTTTAATCAATATATTTTTATATTTTATTTCTCTCTTATTTTAATTACAAGTATATTAATAATAAGTTAAATAAATGACATATGAAATAAAGTTGAAGTATGAAAAAAAAAAAAAATTAATCGCTATTTGGGTCAGGTTAAGACTAGTTCGTGTTGCTTTATTTGTTAATTGGGTTGAATTCGGGTTAGGTAAAAAAAAAAAAAACTTATTAGGTCAAAGCGAGTTTTTGGTATATAATTTTTTGTTGGGTCGAGTTCGAGTTTCAATGAACTAGTCCCAAACCCAACCCGTTTACATCCCTACACACAAGGCCATATAATTAGCCGAATTTATATTTTCTTTAAGTCTATATATTTATTAAAAAAAAATCTACTTCTTACTTCTTAGACTTACATTGATAACACGTATTACATATATAAAAGGGCATTTTATTAATAGTCCTATACTATATTTTATAATGAATAGATTTTTAAATTTTAGAATCAAAATTTGTCTTATAACACTTAAAAACCGTTATAAAATTTGTATCATATATACTATTTATCAGATAAAATATGTAAATTTTATCTTTTTTCCTATAAATGTTAAGCTTATGTTATATTAAAAATATAATTTATATATGATATTACAACTATTTCATATACAAACCTATAAAAATGTAGTAAAATTTATGAAATTAAGAAAAAAAAAAGTAATTTTCATACAATCATTATTTTAAATAATCTTACTACTTAACAAATGCGAAATAATTAGGGCAAAGAATAAAAAATATAAAGTAAGAGAGGTGGTATTAGATTTAGCAATTTAGATTTATTAACTTATGAGTTTAAGTTCTTTTTTTTATTGAAGTATTTATTATAAAAAATATAATATTATTATTTATTAATATTATTTAATAATATTTTTATAGAGCGAGTACAAAGTATCATGAAACCCTTACCTCATATGCCTTATAGTATAAATTTCAAGGTAGAAACATCGTAGGAAAACCTTATATTTATCTTACTCTGTAGGAGAAAGTAAAAAAAAAAAAATCGATACTCAAAATCTATTTTATGATATTTAATATCCATTCAAGATTTAATCAATTAAGCAGGATATGAATGAGTATTATATATAACAAGATTATCTGTTCATCTTTACTCTTAACACCCACTAAAACACAATAAAAACTTAAAATTTTTTGGTCAGCTTGTTTTGCTTGTCAAATATATTATTAATGTTTTTAATATTATATATATTTTAAACAAACTCATTAAGTTTCCAAGGATACACATTAATAAAACCATACAAGACTTTCTCGTGGGAATGGGCTTCTTTCCTAAAAGTGTGACCGAACAAGTTTAGAATAGACTTCTAAAATCTTAACCTAAAAACATATTACATGCTTGGAAATCCTCAACCCATATTTTAACATGTGCCCGAAAACCAATAGATATTATTGTAAGATACACGCTGTGCTATAAATAGATCAATATAATTCAATAAAATATATAAATAATTACTTTTTATGGGGAAAAAAATCCTTAAGAGTTTATTTTAAAGGCAAGTTGTATCCATTATATTCGGTTGCGGTTATCCGGTGCCCGACCGAAAACCCAAGTCGAACCCTTACAGCGTAGGAAAAAGTAAAAACCAAATCGAAACCATGGAATTACTCTATTGTTCGATGTGACGACACCTTATAAGATATTGGGCCCGTCCGTGATAACACATGAAATTCAAGTCCTCTTCTAATGCGTAACTGGGCCTGACTACGCTGCCAACAAGCATTTCTCAAAGCCTAAAGCCCACCACAAAAAGCCCAACCTTATTTCGACCCAAATCCAAACTATATAAAAGCCTAGTGTTTTTTCACCTCTCCTGATCCTCAATCTGAAGCTAGGGTTTCAGTAAGGAGAAGAGCAGCCGTCAAGCCAACCAGCTATGGGTCGTATGCACAGTCGTGGCAAGGGTATCTCCGCCTCTGCTCTTCCTTACAAGCGCACTCCTCCCACTTGGCTCAAGATCTCCGCCCAAGATGTAAGTAATTTTTACTACATTCGTTCCTTTTCCGTCTTTACGTTAGGGTAGGGTTTCTGTTTTAGCGGGTTAATTTTTTTTTTTTTTTAGGTGGAAGACAACATCTGTAAGTTTGCTAAGAAGGGTTTAACTCCGTCCCAAATCGGTGTGATTCTTCGTGATTCTCATGGTATTGCTCAAGTGAAGAGTGTTACTGGAAGCAAGATCTTGCGTATCCTCAAGGCTCACGGTAATGTTTGGTTACTTGGGTATAGTTTATCTTTGTATTTTAGTTTGTTGAATTTGATAAAGTTTTTCTTTTGTAAAAGTGTATGTTGTGTTATGTTAAATTAGCGCGCCCAATATTAATTATGTTTATTGTATTAATAAAGTGTGTTAGATTGCATTACTTGGGTAACATTGTATGTAAAAGAAAAGACTTTGGTGTTGTAAGGAGGAAGTGTGTCGAATTACGGCTCTGGCACTCTTTTGATTGAAAAATTAGATGCACTCTTTTGATTGAAAAATTAGATGCTGAAGAGTTGTGGGAAAAGAATTTAGGGATTTGATAGAGAAATCCTATTGCGTTTGTTATTAGTTGTTTACTAGCTTGAAGAATCGTTTATGACTTGTGACCATAAGGATTGGTAAGATTATCGGTCTATTCATTCTATGAAAGTTCTTTAATGTTTGCTTTGGGGGAAGGTACGAGAAAAGGCATTAAGAGTGCGCCTTACACAGAGAAAAATGCTTTGAGAATAGGCAATTGTCATTGATTTGCTAACTTGCGTGGGTTGCCAAATAGCTTTCTTTATTTCCTTGAAGTTAGAGAACATTTTCTCCCCTTTGGTTATGGAAGAGGGTATCGTGATTGTTGGGATTACTCCTGTGAGTGGATGATATTTCAGTGGTGATGTTAAGAATGGCAATTATCTGCTAGGCCAATCTGTTATGTTGAATAGTGAACATAATTGAATTTTACTCTTCTTATTGTTTTTCCTCTCCTCATTTTTTTAAGGTCTTGCACCTGAAATCCCGGAGGATCTCTACCACCTAATTAAGAAGGCGGTTTCCGTCAGGAAGCATTTGGAAAGGAACAGGAAGGACAAGGACTCAAAATTTAGGTTGATCCTTGTCGAAAGCAGGATTCACAGGCTTGCTCGCTACTACAAGAAGACAAAGAAGCTCCCCCCTGTGTGGAAGTAGTAAGTATCTACTTGCTTTTAACTCATTGAGCATTGGATTCTACTTTTGCAATGTTAACTTTATTGATATGATGGGCTCTCCTCTTTGCCTACCATTTTTCTTATATTGCAAAGCAATTGGATTTACTCCTTGCAATTTAAACTTTATTGACAACGTATGCTACTGTAGAGGGAAATTCTTTACAGCGTGATGAGTCAATATTGGAAACATAGTTGTCTCAAACAATCCTGTGTAGTCTGATGTATTGTTCAGGTAAAGTTAAACAGGGTATGGCAGTTAGCAAGTTATGCAATCGATGAGTTTGCCAAAGATATAATTCTAGGTGTCAAAGTTGCAATTTTACCAAGGACTGGAGCTTATAGAATTGGTAGTATCATTAGAATCTTGTAGGACTGTGAATTTGTATTATCATATACTTAAACTCATATTTTACCAATAGTCTATATCTGTACAATTTTGTATTCGTTTTAATTAGAAAAATTTCATAAAATTATAAACCTGTAGAATCATATGAGTTGACTTGCTACTTTAACAACCAAGACATAATGGGTTGTGTAACAAATGCATGTGGTTGGTATGGAACTGTAATTCTTTTAGCTTCTTTTGTTTTATTATTATTTTATACTAATCAGAATAATAACATTTCTGTGGTAATTTTTCTTTTTTTTCTTTAAATTGCCTCACCTTATTTAAAATTTGATTGCTTTTTATTGTTGCTTGATTTTGTTACTTCATTTTTCTAATATGAAATCAATATATTGTTTTATGCAGTGAATCAACTACCGCTAGCACTCTTGTGGCTTAAGCTGGGTAATGGAGCTTGGATCGATTTTGTTATACTTAATTGCTTGAGTTTATTTTCTCAAATCATAGTTGTTATGGCTACATTTGGACATTTCAGATGAAATTGTAGTTGACTTGAAAACTGAGTTTTGCTTTTCACCGTTCTTCCTACCAGTGTGATTCAAAGAGATGGTAGCTTAATCATCTTAATTTCTGTCTGCTATGATGCAATACAGTTTACACTAAGAGGCCTTATAGGTTGAACCAATCGTGGCTCCATCACATACTAAACATATATTAAATCTGTCTGCCGGCATGAGAATTTTGCTCGGCTGTAAAATCCTTGCTGGAGATTTTGGCGAATTTGGCTGAGCGCATCTAATGCTAGTTCGAGGGGGTATGATGCTTTAAGTTTCTTCGCATTATATATTTAGTGTCAACTGAGATGGCATGGTGATTTTAGACCATGGACATTCGCGCAAGCTTTTGAGAATTCCACCATGTGAGTACCATCCACATCCATGCCTAATTGCCCGTCCAAATTCTCGTATCTAACACTAGCTGTGAGGCTTGCTTGACATAAATCTAGAAATAACACTTGCTTGGTGTTTGGTAAGTAGCTGAACAAAGCCAGATAATGTCTTATAGTGAATCGTAAATTCCCTGTTTATGTATTTAACTCTGCGAGGTTTCGATAGTGTTTGTGTCTAATTTTTGTATATATGTTATTTAGATATCTGAGTCTGACAATTCATTGGTTAATCATCTTATTCTAGGCCTAGTTGTCTAATAAAGTTTCTAAATGTTATAGAACAAATTGTGAATATTTTGAAGAAAAAAAAAAGGAAAAGAAAAGAAAAGAAAGAAAGAAATATTGGTTACGTGTATTTAACTTTCTGGGATCGAAATAGGTTAGTTGTCATGCGGACCGGTCCTTGCAAAGAGGTATAATAGTCTTCGTTAGCATAGCATCACTAATGTCAAAAAACCCAATTGCTACTTAATTTGGATAGTCAAAGTCATGCTTCGAATTATAGTTTTTTCAATCTTATGTAATGATTTTTGAGATGTATTCGAGATTACTTTTATGATTATGTGACACTGATTTTTCTAGATTTGACTATTCTGTAATTACATTGTGACATACGAATTTGAAGTTTTGAACTTTAAAATTGGGGACACCGAAAAAAGTTCATCGGATGAGAGCAGTGACCGATAAACTTCTTTATGTCTTTGCCTAATAATATAAAGTTGGTGCCATAAGTTTTACATCTATATATATATTTTTGCCAACTATATTTATATAATTAGAGAAGAGAAAATTTGAATTTATTCCATCTAATACGGAAAATAGTGTTCATACTAATCGAATTACAAATTATGATTTCAAATTGATAGATGGATTTAGTGTTAAAAAATCATGTGCGAAGTCAGTCTCAATACATCATGATAAAATCACAATGAAATTGAATTCCCACCTCTGTATAACTAAGAAATTAGCATTGTGCATTGGTCCTTGAGAAGAGAAGGATGCTTTGCGGAGAGCTTGAAAAAGGTGCTTTATTTATTTTATTTTTTTCTGACAAAATAATAAATAATAAATAAAATATTAATAATAAGCATGAATCATTTTTGTTTTCTTTTTTAATTTAGATTCTTATTATTCATACTGAAAAATTTCATTACAAAATATTAAAATATTAATTTAAAAGTAATAATAAAATAGAATTCATAGAATTAATAAAGAATTTTTAGGAAGGATTTAAGAATGAAGTATAGAGATCCTTTAACTAAAAAAGATATTTAAAAAGCTGATGTAATATGTCAAGGACCTTTGTAAAGGTCTTTAACATTGTATATGCTCGGTAAAATTGCACCTTTGAGTTTACAGAAACAAAATTCTATGTTGATATAACTGGATGAGATACAGTACCAATAACAAGTTTACCATATTCTGAAGTTTCAAACATTTCATTTCATTGATATTCAAGGGAAACGAGTTGCTGATAATAGAATAGCCATGTCCACAGTAAAATGATAAGAAGTAACAACAATAATTTCTTGCACTAGCCCAAGGAATGTTGATGCTCAGGATGTGATCATATTCTCGCTTCAAAGGCTCCAGTTCGTTTGTGAGTTAAGGAAATCAATGCTAAGATGTGGTCCATGGCGAACCTGAAGGCGTTCTCCTCCCTTGTTATCGCTGTGCCGCCCCGAAGTATTCCCATTAGCAGAACAGCCACGATTGCTGCAGGCATGTATTAAAATGTTGAATCCTATCATCAATAAATTGGAATTTCGTCGAATAGTCTGTTGAAATTCCATGAATCATGAGAACGAACCACCATATGCAAAAAATGGTACCTGTTGGCTTGGGAATCCACTAAACCTTCAGCCATTGTTTCATGATGGTTTTCCACATTAAATCCCTACATGATAAATCGAAATTCTGAGATCGTATAGTATAAGTTCCACAATGTATTGAAATGAACAAGCCAAAATTCGTCCTTTGAAGAGCCTGAAAAATTGTAGGCTCATAATGTACCTTATCCTTATTACTTGGAGAATTTTCTGAAGAATCCTTTCCTTTGCGCAGTGCCTCCTGCTTAAAAAAAGAAGAAACACATGCCAATTCACATTTCAGATGCGATCAAGAACAATGAACAGAAGCTACACATGTAGGTATTCACTCACTATCATACTGTCTACACGCTGGAGAGCGTTACCGAGGAGCTGCTCATGTAGTTCAGCTTCTTCAACCGTGCTAATGTTTTCGACCCCCAGACTGTAATATCTGTTTGAAATTTTCCAACCAAAATGAAGTTAAACTTTACATAAAATTCAGGTGTGAGGTTTAGCTCCAAAAAAAGTCGAACATCTCCAAAATTAGACAAAATCAACCTCAGCTTTTCCTGTAAATCAATTTTTCGCTTGTCTAGCTTGAAGAGTTGTTCCTCCATGTCCTGTCAAGTTAGGGAATTATTAAGATAGAAAGTTCTTTTACGTGAACCATTGTGCATGCTTGAGAAAGCGAATCGGTGAGAATTGAGTAATTAATCTACTCAGATACCTGTATTCTGTCGTATGAATTTTCCATCATCCGCGGTAATTATTCATGTAAAGTAAATCACAATAAAACACATCAGCAGAAAGATTTCGTAGCAAGGTTGTAAGCATTGTAACATCTGAGGAGCAGGTTGGGCGATCTTATCTTACTTCTCAATGATATCCAGCATTTCGGCTTCGCACTTGGTACGTTTGAGAATTCGAGATAACATCTAGACAGTATGGCACAAGGAGATAAAACTCACGGTCACGGGCAGATTTTAAGTCTCTCAAAATGCTTAGCTTTCGCAAGGGCAAAGGAAGATCTTAGAGAATACCTCTTTGTCTCCAATGTCCCTGCAAACTCAAGAGGAAAAAGAAGTTAGCTTTGAACCTGAAGCAGTGGATCTAAAATGCTTAAACTTTTAAATGAACTGGTTGTAAATCTAAAATCTTTCAGGATCAAATTATTTGGAGAACACAGAGAAAAATGCGACATACCCGTCTCTTAAATCATCATGATTTTCTATGAAACGAAGAAATACATCTTCAATCCTACAAGTTCATTGAAAAGGTAATGAATCAACATTGTAAAAGTTAATAATGGACCTTATAGAAAAGGAAATAGCGCGAAATCGAATATATTGGTCTTGTTCACCTTCCTCTGCTAGCAAAACTAGTTAACTCCCCGGACGGAGAGAACATCAAAAGGCCAACATCGGTATCACATAACAGCGATAATTCATTGGATTTCTTGACAATGTTGTCTCTTCGATTTGCATACGTTTTCTCCATCCATAGGTCATTCCTGCTCATTTTTTAAAGGATAAAGCAGAAAAGGGAAGCAACCAAGAAGAAATATGTGATTAACAATCTGAGGTATTAAGGGTCTATATAGCAAAATGTTAAGACCATTCATTGATACTTAAAGCGATACATGGGAAGAGTATGCACTTAATGTGCATTGACAATTGTCAAGATTCCGCTTTGGATCTTTAATTGTGATTTCTCACAAGCCAATTGGTATAGGACTTTGAAAGGAAGAACTGCAGGTATTAATTGTAGGATACTGTCAGTTCAGCATGAATTAGGAGATAAGCATCAGCATAACGATAATATTAGCTGGAAGGTAAAGGAAAAAAGTCAAGGGAAGCGTGATCATGCAGGCCGTAATAGGAAAAGTGGCAGCCTGTTCAAAAGGATTAATGATGTTACGCTGTAAAAGGGTATGGCAAGGCAGGCGAAGGATGAAATCGTGTCAGGTTGCGATGATATGGTATTAAACTCGAATTTGCACTTGATTAGAAGTCTGGAAACACAGAGTTCAAAATTAGTATTTTGAACTCGAGCTTATCTTTAAATGGCATCTAAAATGTTTGAGTTCTACTCTTTTAGGTTTATTTATCTGGAAATGTTTTGGTTTTTCCAATTAAAATTGTTTTAAAGCTTAAAATTGACTTAAACTTTTGAATTCAATCAGATTAATAAGATTGCCAAACGAAATAATCTAAAACTTGATCTCTATCTCATAGAATACGTCGAAGTGAAGTAAATATGTATCTGAAGTTTATTGTTTGGAGACAGATATGGTTAATCTATAAACCTTACTTGGCACATTTAATAGCGTCAATTATGAAAGAGAACTCTAGTAGGTGCTCCCGCATGAGGATCCTCGTGTACAAGGGTTTTCGGGATTGGAAAGTCCAAGAACCAAACATATGCTAACGTATAGTTTTGGGTTAATGCTAGGAGCTTGGGGCTAGCTCTTATCTTAAATGTAACGAATTTCTGGAACCAAATCCATTTCGATAGACCCATGTACATGGATTGTCTCTGAAAGCAATCTAGAATAAATTTTTATTTAATTTTTTAAAATTATTTACCAGCAGTGCCATGGGGATGTAGCTCAGATGGTAGAGCGCTCGCTTAGCATGCGAGAGGTACGGGGATCGATACCCCGCATCTCCATTCTCCACTTTTAAACTCTTTATTTTATTTATTTTTACTTTTTTGGGTGGGAGATGTCAAAAGAAGCTTGTTGGGCCCACTTCTGGCCCACAAAAACCATACTTATCCCAATAACCTAATTACGTTTTAGCATTTAGCAGCAGCGCAGTCAAAAGATACCAGAAAAAGCGCAATGCAACCATAAAGGATATAGACAAATTTATACGTTATCATTCATTTTCATGCTTAGTAGGAAGCTATTATTTTATTTTATATTTGCTCCATAAAGTCTACGGTCCTCAATTGTGCACCGTAATCCAATTTAATGCAATTTTTCAATTGAACATTGAGGTACCGATTCAATTGGAAAAATTGAAATTGACCTTAAAATATTGAATAAAAAGAGGCACAAGAATATGTATAAAGACATGCTATATTAAATTACATTGATCATTGAGGGAAAAAAAAAAAACCTTTATCTAACTCTAAGTAATAGTCCAAGATTTATAACTTTTTAAGGATATCCATGAGATGAGATAAGATACCCACTATTATCTCTTGTGATACTTTTTAATTCACTAATTATGTCACATAATCGATTTTTTTTTCCTTATTCTATGATCATCCCTGTGAGTCTTTAGTATACTTTTCTTTCACATCTTGCTAGGAGTGAGAAAAAAAAAAATGAATCAAACTAAATTACTAATAGAACCCAAGATTTAATTATTCCTTCCATTTTGGTTCAAAAAGAAAAGTCACCCATTGCATTCTGATTTCATGAGTTGATTGGGATGGATGAACTAAACATTTTGTAAAGCACCAAAGAAACTTAGTACTTTACATTGTTCTTATTTATTTATTTATTTTTTAATTGGTTTTAATTTTTTATAGTCTATGTTTGGTTTGAATTGAAGGGATAGCCATTTATAGATTATTAAAGGTACATATTACCGAATGCACATCCACATTGATCGTGCAGTACATTTAACATGACGAGGTATCTCGCTGTAGACTATAGGTTACAGAATTTGTTTCATTATGACATTTTCCAGTTTCTTTTCATTATTAATAATTTTAATATGGTCTATTAATATTTTGTTTAAATTTTTAATGCCAAGCATATTTTATTTAACTTGTATATATATGCTTAACGTTTATTCTTTTAGCAATGTCTCAATCATAAGAATGTTGATCTGCCGGCTTTAAGTCATTGGTGATGCATGTATAGATTGTAACTTGACCTTAGCTGAACCTATTTTGGTGCGACGTAATTAGGCTTCATACAAATTTGAACCGAGTATGAACATTTATGTGAACATACAAACTTCTTTATAATTACAAAGTATCTAGGTTCTATGTCAAATTTCTACAAGGTTCAATTGACACTTTGAGAATTTTTTAACTCTCTCTTTAACAATAAGAAACTTTATGTCAATGTGTTTCGATTTTGATGAACTTCTGTTGTTCTTGAAATACAATTTAACAACTTTATTATCACAATTAATCTTCAATGTTCTTTCAATACCATCAACAATTTGTAGTCTTGTGATAAAAATTTGCAACCATATTCCTTGGTCTGATGCCTCATAACAAGTAATAAATTATGCCTCAATTGTAAAAGAAGCCGTAAGCGTTTGTTTGACACTTTTCCATGACATTGTTCCACTAACCATCAGGAAAATGTAACTAGAAGTAGGCTTTTTGCTATCAAGGCATCCAGCAAAGTCGGTATCGAAATACCCCATGATCTCCAAATGATCAGATCTTCGATATGTAAGCATACATTTTTTTTGTTCTATGTAAGTATCACATGACACGTTTTGTTACTTTCCAATGATCCATGCTAAGATTACTCATATATCGATCAAGCACTCCAACAATGTACGTAATATCCGAACGTGTACATATTTGAGCATACATAAGACTCTTTATTGCTGATACTGCTATGTCCCAAAACCACTATAGCATTAACAATTCGTTACATATACTATTTAAGTAGAATACATAAGACTACGATTACTAATTGGGTTTTTAAACCAGTTTTAAGACCCCAAAATCGTTATTTAGATTTTGAAAACATTTTAGCGAAATGTTTGATTTTCGAAAACATATGATGGTTATTGGCCATAAAAACATGTGGTAAGACAAGAAAAGATAAATTAGATCCTAGGGCTTATAGAGCCTACAAAAGATAAAATACATAAGTAAAAGGCCATAGAGCCATAGGTGACTCTCAATAAGTCTTAGTACAATTGAAAATATAAAAACATAGTCGAAACATAATAGATCTCAATCACAAAAATGATCAACGTGGTGTATCTCCATGATCTCATCTCATATCTCCTCCTTGGAGCCATAATTCAACGAGTTGTATAATGGATTAATAAAATTCTCACTTATTTTTTTTTTTAAAAAAGAAAGAAAGGGTAAAGGTAGAGAGATATACAGTAATACAAACATATACACGCATGCTAAATGTGCCTACAACTAATGTAGCAGTCAATCACTTCATTTAATTAATTATCTTAATCAAACATCTAGCATGGGAATACTCATGACTCTAGACGTTACGATGGGGGACAAAAGGTTTGATTTCACCACAACGAACATGAGGGGTTAGCGAGAGTAACAGGACTTCACATCACCGAAAACCATGTACTTAAGTAGTCTTGTCTAAGTGAACTCACCGTTATGCAGTCTTCATTGATCACAACCTAATTATATCGTATGGCCCGTCAAGATCCATAACTCCTAACGACTCCTGATACACCTTCTTTTTGTTTATAGTACCCATTATCCAACACGTTTTCACTTATCGATTACCCTCGAGCTACCCTTGATGGCCTAAGTGCCTAACTATTATGTCATTTCATGATATATGACCACAATCACAATCCTGATCCAAGGTTTGTCACTTGTTGATTCAAGTAACCATGCACAAGTAGCAAGCATATACTTAGTTGGGTTACTTATTAGTTATATTTAATTTTTTACCCTAGCACACAACACACAAGTTACTACATACTTGAAACATCAATGTTTCCTGAATCATATCCGAGTTTCAATTGAATCAATTGAGTTGGTTTTATGCATTAGAAGAAAATTATAAGTTAGTTGATTATTCTAAGTAATTGAATCATATTTTTAAGTTTGGTTGAGGCTACTTAAAACTCATACTAACTATGAGCCAAGTTAGGGTTAATGAATCTATTCATGGGTTCATTAAGTATTTATGGTCTTAGCATTGACTTTTGAGGACCATGATTATTCTAAACCATCCCAAAATGAAGATAAGTCATTAAGTATTTATGGTCTTATTGTTGACTTTTGATGACCATGATTAGCTTTCCTCTTAACGAATCCCTTCATGGGATCCTCTTAGGTCAAAGTTCATAAAGAGTTTTGTTGAGTGCATGAACCTACTTCAAAAAGATTGATAGTAGATGTATTGACAATGATTCTTGTTCTAAGCCTACTATACAAAATCTCTCTAAAGTATCTCAAAATATGAATACAACTATTTGAAGATCTTGCACATTAAAAAGCCCATGCAATGTGAGTATAAAAGTTTGAATGGCGATTATAAACTTTTTTTTTTTAAATAACAAATGTAAATGTAATTTAATATTTTTTAGCATAGTAATATATATATACATATATATATTATCTAATAAAATATTTAATTCATTTACTAATGAACATTATAAAATATCATCTAAAAAAAATAATACCATAATTAAGACGAGAAATGAATTTGATTGAATGTTTGTCTATAAATGTGTTAAATTAAAATGGAACTAATATGAGAATATAACTTCAGTGAGGTTGTTATTATCAAATTATGTACTATATATATAATTTGCATATAATAAATGACTTAAGATGAATTACTAAATATTATCCCATTAAGCAATTTAAGTTTTTGAAAATGAATTATTCATAATGTCTTATCATATGACTATTATTTCTTTGGTTTATGAATAAGCGAAAGTGATAGATGGAAAATAGAATATAAAAGGTAAGAGTATTTGAAATTACATATTATAATATGATTTGACAAAATAAATTATGGAAATAGATTGGTGATATCATAAAAGGGTGGAATACAAAAAATACAAAATCTTCTTGAACTATATATTATAATATAATATAATATGATCTAATAAAAGAAATCATTGAAATATATTAATGATATCATAAAAAAGTGGAATATAAAGGTAGGAGTTTCCAAAACTATATATTATAATATGATTCCTTAAATTTTATCACCAATCTAAGGAATCAGATCCAAATTACTTGAATCCATAAGTCTATTTGAAAAAGGCTAATAGCAAGGGAAATGATCAAATGATCTTTATTAAAGTCAACTATATCAAATCTCTCTAAATTATCCCAAAATATAGATCTAAATCTCTAAACTCTATCATTAGTTTAAGGAATCAAATCCAAATTACTATAAAACCTAACTCAATATTTTGATTAGGCCAATTTTCCCTCTACAATGTCATTCCTAAGAATCCAATGTTATAGGCTCAAATTTATTTTGTGGAAAAATAACATTTTTTAATGTTTAGAAAAAGAAAAAAAAAGTTAGAAAGAAATACATTCAATATGTTTAGAATTAGAATGAAGGAAAGAACGGGGAAAGAGAAAAAAAAAAAAAAGTAAAAGGAAAGTGTGAATTACATGAAAACTTTCCTTTTGTTTAGAAAAAAAAGGAAAAACTTTCCTTTCGTTAATTCATTTTTCCCCCCTATTCAAATAACAAAATGGACTTTTTCTTTTTCTTTTTTTTTCCTTCTATTTTCTTTCCAAACATAGTGACAGTAGCATCCTGGAGGAAAAAGATGGGAGGCAGACATTGGCGGAAGGCGGATCCCTGGCTTGCGTACAACACAGAGACCCAAGGTTTTTAAATTTGAGAAATCCCACAAGCATGTCCCTTATACTATTTCTTTCATCTTAGATCTTCACTTCAAATAATTTCTCAATTTTTTTCCCCATGCCAATTAATAATACTATTTCCCTCATCTTAGATCTCTGCCTCATATAATCTCTCTCTCTCTCACTTATTCTTCTTGTTTTTTATTTATTTATTTTATATTTTTTTATAGGATAAGGATGCTTGCTTCCCTTTCTCTCTTTTATTAAAATGTTGATGGTGATTCTTCGGTGTGGGATCTTACATCGAAAACTCAACTCAAACGTATTTTTTTTTTAAAAAAAAAAAGGGAAAAAAATCTATTGCTTGCAGCACTTGTTAAAGTTAGAAAATAGAACTTTTATACGTTTCAATATATTTAGCTTTTTTATAAAACATATAAAAATTATTTAAAAACATAAATAAACTTTTTTAAGTAACATATTAAAAGCACCCGTAAAGGAATCCCAAATATATGTATTAATAAAAGTTTTTAAAGTAGAATTTCACTCTCACCGTGTGAACACACCGGAGGAGAGAATATTTCACATGCATATATTTAAGTACACTTGAATACCAGGAGTTTTTGCTGGTTATGTGAGCCCACAATATTTCTTAAACATGCTTTGGAAGCAAATAGCTGCATGGTTAATGCCGGTCCTTTTTCAAATATAATAGAGTTCATGTTCCAGCAAGGAGATCGATGGATGTTAGCAAGTGACATATATATATATATATATATATAGTTTAAATTGCTATAAAAAGAAATAATTATTTTTGTCTAAAATCTAAGGGTAAGGGCTGAGCCAAAGATTTTGTAATCCAGTCACATCAATCCCTATTGGCCCACGTATGCTTTTTTATTTTACCATATCTATCTTTCATTATGACTAATTATTCAATGGTTTATGTTAATCTGACATATCCTTTTTTAATCTAATTTTTTTTAATCAATTAATAATGAAGTAATCATCTTATCTAACAATTGTAAACGTATCTTATTTTACCTTGCATGTACCTTTATATATATATAGATATATATAAAATAACTAACAATACAGAGAAGTATAATAGATTTCTTCAACTAAAGCAATAAACAGATGAATAGACCTTACTCTTGTGATGTCGAGTTTTGTGTGAATAGGTGCCTGAAATCACTCCTTAAGAGCAGCATATACGAGTTATATTTTATGTTTTGGTTTCACAGAAATTTAAAATCGATAATAAATAAATCATTTTCTCACTTTTTAACTTTACAACCTTGTGTTATTTTTAATTATATATATAATTTGAATTTCTTGTTTGTTTTCACTGTACTAACTTGTTTTTTTTTTTGTTATAGTAACTTGGATTTTCCTAGTTTTTTCTCTTCTTTCTTAACTTGTGTTATTTGCTTCTTCTTTTTTCTTTTATGTTGGAAATATATAAAAAAAACTTTATTTTTTCATGAAAAAATAATCTAAGATCTCACATGTAAAATTAAGATACAAAATTATAATTAAATTCATAGGCGATAGCGTATTTGAATCTATAGTAAAAACAAATCTTAAAGGATTTTACCTTTTAACTTATAGCAGCACTTCTTTATTTTTTCAAAATGGGATGTAGGAAAGATAAAAGGGAAAGGAAAGGAAAAAAAACCTTAATGTTGTACATAGTGTTTAGATGGGGGATCAAACCGTATTTATAACTTTTAATATTTTATTTTATTATGGCTCATTAGAATAAATGAAAGAAAATATATGAATTTTTATACATTATAACTCATACCAAAAAGTCTATGAGATGAGTCTAATAATCATATCCATTAATTAACTAAATGATCACTTTTACTTAATAGTTTAATTCCTTAACTCAATTAGATAGTCAATAATATATAATTAATTGATATTGTATATTAATTAATTAGTAGCAAGCATATACTTAGTCGAGTTAACTATTAGTTATATTTAATTTTTTACCCTAGCATGCAACACATAAGTTATTGCATACTTGAAAGATTTATGTTTCCCGAATCGTAATCTATTGAGTTGGTTTTATGCATTAAAAGAAAATTATAAGTTAGTTGATTATTCTAAGTGATTGAATCATGTTTTTAATTTGGGTTTAGGTTACTTAAAACTCATACTAACTACGAGCCTAATTAAGGTTATCGAGGTCTAATTAGCTTTTACCTAATTATGAACTGAACCATTTATGATTTATTTAATTAAACTTAATAAGTTATTTAAGTTTTTAGTTTAGTTGGGTTTGAGACCCAATTGGGGTATTTGGGTCCTTCAAGTATAATAGGCCAAATTATATTTAGAATTAGGCTCATTAGCCCTACTTGATTTAGTTGAGTCTAGTTATAATTACTAATTAAAATTTAAATTAAATTTGATTAATTTTATCTATTTTAATTGGCTTAGACTTATTGTGTTTAGGTAGCCCCATTAGTTGTATCTTAAGCCTAGTTAATTCATTAAGTATCATTGTAATTCCATTTTAGACCTTTAGCTAATTTAAAGTTTTGATGGGTTTATAGCCTAATTAAATCTAATGTATTTATTTGGGCCCATTCACGAGTTGACAAGCGGTTTGGGTTAGGGTCATCGAGCTCCATGGGTTGCAATAGGTAAACGAATTGCAAGAACTTCTGGTAGTTGGTCGAATGGCTCTGGTAGTGGTTGTAGCTAATGAACACATCAAACGAGACCTCTTAAGTGTGCTCTATATAGCAATGGTGTTGGTTTATTTCCAAATCATCATGGCAACGATAGTTCTATGAGACCCGGTAACAGCCAAATTTGGGTTCAATTGAGTACGATTTTGGCTAAATCAAGCCAAAAAGTTTGTATCTTTTGAATCTTGGAGTTACAAAGAGTCTATTGATACCTATTTTGTTGTTTGAGGTTATGTGTAGTGGGTGTAATCGTAGAGAGAAGGTGGATGGGTTTGACCATGGAAGTTTAGAGAAAAAAGTGGGTGGTTGACTGTTCCTAAGCATCTAAAACATTAATTTGATGGGTCTACTAAACTCAAGATGTTTCAATGTATTTAGAGACGTATTCAATCAACTTGGCTAAGCTTTGTTTTGATTCGAATCAAACTTTTAACAAAAACCTATGTTTATCTTATCTCCTCATTGATGCCTTTTAGTAAAGATTAAAGTTACTTCATAAGATAAGATTGATTTTTGGTTAAAAACAATAAGATTTCACTAAGATTTGACTCATAAAAATCTTTCAATTTGGTGAGATTTATAGTCATCTCTTCATGGCTCTCTCTCACTGTTTTTTTATGCTTATCCAAGGAAGGGGATGATCATGTGTGTGGCACATGATCCCCTATCCAATTGTGTGCTACTACATAGCATGCTTACTACTCCCTCACATGTAAATGCCCTAGACTTTAAGCAACTAAGTTAGGCTTCTTCTTTTTTTCATTTTTTATTGCACCTAATATTTATGTAAGATTGTAATATAGTTTGACAAAAAATTATCTAATAAAATTGGACTTGGGTTTGACTTAATGAATTAAATTTGTATTATAAAATTCCATTCTTTTAGCCGAAAATTAATATTTACTATTTCTTTTATTATTTTTCTATTTTCATTATTTTTATGCATTTTTTTCTATTTTTTGTTCTTTGTTATTTTTTTAGTTTCTTTTATTTCCATTATTATTAGTTTATTATTTTATATTTTTTATCTTATTTGTAAACCTAATCTATTTTAAAGAAAATTAATTTTAAAAAGGGCAAAAAATGAGGTGTCTACAACCTTCACACCCAAATCACATGTAAGATGCCCCCTCTTAGCTTGAAATTCCACTTAATTCATGATCCAAAACTTACAAAAATACAATTAGATTAGTATAGGGTTTAATGGCTATTAAGAGATTTAAAGTGTATAATAGACTTGATGGGTTTTTCAAAGCATTTATCTTAGAGAGTTTTCTAGAAAAATGAAATGGGGGCTACTATTTTTCTATCTTAAAAAGGGTTTTTATAGTGAGGTTTAGTAAGGGTTTAAGGGTAAAGGTAAATGGGTCCACAAGGGTTAGTGGTTATAGCTTATGATGGCATGCATCATCTTAATTTAGCTTATTTTGTATTTTTTTTTCTTAATTTTTCCCCACTTAATCCTATTGACATATATTGCTTTTCTTTTCCCAAAAATGCCCTTAAAACTCAATTTAAATAATCACCATTCAAGAAAATAAGCTTAAGGGATTTTTGGTCATTTTATTCAATTGACCTTCAAATTAAAAAATTTCTTTTTCAAATATTTTTTAATTAATTTTATTCACCTAATTAAGGTCCTATAGCTATATTTAGGGTCTCTAAGCAAATTTTGGATCCAATTTCTATAAAACAATCTTTAAGAACAAAATGGTCATTTTTAGTAATTAGTTTTCAAATTTCAAGAGATCACTTTCAATAATTTAAAATGACTCCAAATGACCTTAATTTAAGTTTTTTGGTGATTTTGGGCAACTTCAAAGACTATAAATCGGGTTTAGGGGCAAAATGGTCATTTTGAAAAATTGATCTCTAACTTCCAATTTTTCCTTTCTAATTAACTTTAAATAATTCCTTAATGGTTTTATTTACTTAATTAGGGTCTTAAAAATTTACTTAGATTCATTGGGTTATTTTGGAGTTAGTTTTAATAAATCGAGTTCATGAGTATAATGGCTATTTTGGAAAAAATTGGCCTTAAATTTTATAAATTCTTTCTTAATTAACTTCAATTTTTCCTTCTTAATTACATTGACCTTATTTGGAATTTTGGGGTTGTTCATTCCCCCCCACCCCCCAAACAATAAATTTCATCATCGAAATTTATCTTAATAAATGAGAGAACTCTTATTACTTGTACTTCTTACTATGTTCCTCCTCAAAGCATTTCTTCTTCAATCTTCTCAATTGATTTGCTTATTGATTCTTCCTATTCATCAACTTAAGATAATCTAAACTCTTAATAGATTTGAGTTGGATTCCAATCTCTATTATTTCCCATTCTTGTGTATAAAGTACATTTTACTTACTATTCTCAATCGTTTACTTTATACTATTTATCAAGTTATTGGTCCATATAGATCTCCTAAGATCTATCTTTTGTCAAATCTTATCCGATCTTTCCATATTCATCTTGCCTCCAATGAATTTGTCTTTCCCTTTAACAATTTCCTTAATATCTCCCAATATAATTGTAATTTACTTCTATCCAACTTATATCCATAAAGTTTTTATCCCTTAATCTAAACTTTTTATTAAGAATCACCAAATAACTTTGAGATATCAACTTTTAAAATCCAAGATAGTAGTCACAACCTTTAGATAAATATCCAATTCTAGCTTTTCTTTTACTTACACTATCATTACAAGTAGTTACTACCATCAGCATCACCAAGAATTAATAACTATCACACACATTATGGGAAATGTTTAAGATCAAAGTAGTGATGATCATCCATTAATAATATACAAATGCGTTGCCTAATAAACTAATATTTAAGCCATTGTAGATTTCTAACTCATTAGAGCATGTTAAATTAGATCTTCAAATATTTCAACTTGACCCCGATTTCTAAAATTTTCTACCCTTAGCCATAATAAATCTCCTCCTTACCATCTTCAACCATTTGTTTGCATGGTTTATTAACTCTGCTCATCCTGATGAATTTTCCCAAAGTCTAGTAATAATTTAATCTTGAGCTAAAGTACCATGCCTCTATAGACTTTATTTGTCATAACTATTACCTTTTAAAATTTTTGCAAATTCCCCTCCATTGTGATTATTATTTCTCTAAACACTTGTTATTTGTTCCTATCTAACTTATATTTGCAACTTTTTAAACTTTAAATCATTTCTCTTTTGATGCCTCTAAATAATCTCCAAAGATATTCCTAATTTAGTTATCTAACTTGTACCCACATGGTTTTCATTTTCTTTCAACAATGTCATTCACTATTTCTAAGCAACCTTTAGATTTTGCCTTTTAATGTGTAAAATTATCATGACATTAAGATGGATACTTCTGATCTTGATTTCTCTACTACTATACCTTATTCCTATAAGAAGTTACTACTATTAGCATTACCGGGGATTAGATAGTAACACACAATTTCAAGAAACTAATAATTAACATCTACAAGTAATACACACATGTTTTCCTTATTTCAATTATAGATCAATGTTATAGACTATAGTGGTTTAGATTCTATTTCTTTCAACTTGTCATCATTATATCTATTGTTGTTCTTATTCAGATATGTGTTTGTTGTCTTTAGCCTCTTGGGGTTCGATTTGATTATCGCTTTAGTTAAATAGATTTTCTTCTATGTTCATAGTTGAAAAAGTGAATTATTTCCTTTTGCTTGTATTATTGTGTTGGATACTGAAGATTCGGGATGTTTCATCTTAGTATATCTCTTTTGGGATTAAGTTATTGTTCATGATCTACATCTATCAATTGATTTTACTATTTGTTAGTTTTTTGCTATCCTTTTTATTATAGGTCAATTATTTTATTTAACCTACCAGGAATACCAATAAGGGTATGGTTAACGAACCTCCACCTTTCATCAACTTAGACATGATAGGGATGCTTGAAAACTTGACTTGATGAAACTGACAAAAAACTTAACTCAACATGACACGACACGACATGAGATTGACCAAGACATGACTTTTTGACACAAAGGAAGAGATGGTCATTGATTCACCATTCCATCCTATTCATACGCCAATATGTTTACTTGATCATCTTTTATCCTTTACTATTTTTACAAGACTACATCATCCTTTTAGATTGCTTTCTATCATTATTGTGTTACTACTCACCTTATAAGGTTTGGTGACATAGCTTGATTTATTTTAGAACTATTTGATCCTTTTTGTCACTATTCATTTACTATATTTACCGTTTTGTATTTATGTTGCTGTCTTTTGGGAGCATGGTTAAGATGGACCTGCTTTACTTTTGGATATTTGAATGGATTTTGTTATTTTGTATCTAAGTTGTTGTTTGGTTGTGATTGAAATTATACTTGCTATTGCCTTTTTGAAATATCTCTTAGGTGTTTAATTATAGTCACGATATTTGTTGTTATCATATGAAGTGGTTATTTTAGTAAGGTAGAGTTGCCACCTATGTGGGAAAGTTGATCACAATGGTTGTTTGTTAGCTCGTGGAATGTTTGGAATAACTTTGGTTCATAATTTCCTATTTTGATGATGTAATTGAATCTTTGTGAACACATCAAACATTTTAGTCAACTTGGAGGTGCCATAGCTAACCATCGTCCTATGGAATTGGCATTACCTTCCATTGAAGGTTTAGGGGAAATTTCGATATACATTTATACATCATAAGAGACTTAATGCTATTGTAATCATGTATCAATGTACTTTTCCTAATTCTTCACTATTCGTCTTATCCATATATAGTGTTTGTTATTCGATGTGTTTTCACTTATTATTTATCTACCGAGCCATCCTTAGTGGCTTAAGCGCTTAACTATTGTGTCATTTCGGGATATATGACCACAACCATAATCTCAATCCAAGGCTTGTTACTTACTGGCTCAAGTAACCATACATAAGTAGTAAGCAATTATTTAGTTGGGTTAATTATTAGTATGGTTTGATTTGTCTAACCTAGCACACAACATATAAGTTATTGCACACTTGAAAGGTTAATGTTTCTCGAATTGCAATCCTAGTTCCAATCGAGTCGATTAAGTTGGTTTTATGCATAAAAAGAAAATTATAAGTTAGTCACTTATTTTAAGTGATTGAATTCTATTCTAGGTTTAGTTTAGGCTACTTAAGGCCCATATTAATTACAAGCCCAATTAGGGTTATTTAGGCCCAATTAGCTTTTAGCTAATTATGGCACGAACCATTTAAAATTTATTTAATTAAACCTAATAAGTTATTTAAGTTTTAAGTTTAGTTAGGTTTAAGGTCCAGTTAGGGTATTTGGGTCCTTTAAGTATAGTAGATCCAATTATGTTATGAATTAAGCCCATTAGCCCCAATCGATTTAGTTGAGTTCAATTATGATTACTAATTAAAATTTAAGACAAATTCAATTAATTCTATCTATGACTTAGGCCTATTGTGTTTATTTAGTCTCATTAGTTGTGTCTTAATCCAAGTTGATTCATTAAGTATTATTATAATTTCAATTTAGGCCATAGCTAATTTAAAGCCTTGATGGGTTTGAAGCCAATCAAATCTAATGTATTTATTTGGGCCCATTTAGGATATAAGCCCTAGAGTTTAAAGGGGCCAATCATGTTTAGGTCTTGAGCCCATTTAAGTTTGATTGAGATTAGGTAAGCTCATTTTATTTCTTAGACTTCAGTCTAATTTATTTTAACTAGTTAATTCGATTCGGGCCATGAATTAGTTTGAGGCTTGATTGAGTTATTTGTCATGCTAAGACCTATTTAAAGTATAAGCCTTAGGAAGAAAATAGGCCCAATTATATTTTCAATTTGGGTCTTAAGTGCATTTAAGTTATTAGGTCTATATTATTGTGTCAAATTTTATTTTAGCCCAATTATAATGGTTTAGTTAATCAAGTACATTTAAATAAATTATGTTTAATTTCATGGACCACCCAAGGGAGGGTAATAGGGTGGTCCTTAGGCTTATTTTGGTTAGTTCAACTTGTGGTTAGGTCAACCTTGACCTAATTTAATTAAACTATTGTTTAACTTAATATTAACTCGTTACAAATTTTTGCCTTAAACTTTAAAAGGGCATAATTTACTTAATTTATATTCAAATTAAGTGAAACCAAAGCCATTTGTCTCCTTATCATTTTCACTACCCATTTTATCAAAAAGAACTTGATTTTATTCAATTTAAGGCTCTTGAGCCATCAGACCTATTTCAATTACGAATTTCTAACTTTAGGAACCCATAACTTATTTAATTTAAGTTCGTATCACTTCAAACCAAAGTCTATTTGTTCCTACACCTTCCTAGTGTCTAAGATGTCATTTATTTTTCATTTTCAAGCTCAAAATACTATCAAAATAGAGCAAATGGAATCAAACACCCCCCCAATTAAAATTTTATCCATTCCATTAGTCCAAATTCAACACATTATTACTTCTAAGCTTAATTTCATATCCAATCCAACTTATTCATAATTAAACCATAATTTACCCAAAATAGATATAATTTATAATATTTTTTCATAATTAATATTTTCCAAAATCTTGTAAGAAATTCCACATTTTAAGTTCTTACAATCTTCCAAATCAATCCAATTCATCCCTAAAATTCTCCAAACTTAATATAGCAACTTGCTAGAAATTCATAAATTAATAATTAAATCAACTCATTCATCCACTAATTCAATCATGCTACCAAATTCCAACATTCCACATGCCATATCTACTAATTAATCATCAAAATCACTCTATACATCACATATTCATACTCCAACCATCAATTGATCATCACCAAATATTCAAATCAGATTTAGTAAGAAAATTTAATCCTCAATTCCATCTTCATAGTAGCAGTTGCAACTACATCTAAAAACCCATTACATATCTTCAATTATCACGTATCATCCTTCTTTTCTATCATTTAATCAAACACCCAACAACACATATAGCACATTATATCATAGATCAACACTTAAATCATCAAATAACACTCAAGAACACTCAATATAGGTGGCAGTCAAAGTGGGTTTCATAATACACTATAAATGTTCAAGAAATCATCAAATCCTCATGTTTCATTACCTATAACTATTTTAAATCATCAACTTAAATAAGCTTTTGAAGTTACCTTATTGAAGATCTAATAAATACGCAAATTCTTTTCAAACCATGCCTACCCACTTTCAAAATGATATTTTTCCCAAACTCCTAATTGATTTCCTTCATAATAAACATCATACGCTACTTAGACTTATAATCTAAAATCTAAAATCCACTTCAATCAAGTCATTTTCTTATTTATCTTCACACATAAATCATGTATAAGATACCCCCTCTTAGCTTGAAATTCCACTTAATTCTTGACCTAAAACTTATAAAAAAAACAACTAAATTAATATAGGGTTTAATTGGTATTAAGAGATTTAAGGAGTAGAATAAGCTTAATGAGTTTTTCGGAGCATTTATGATAAGTGTTGAAAGAACCTTATTTCTATTATTTATTAAATATGATTTTGTACGAATTTTATGTGAATTTATTAAGAAAAGGATACTTAAATGCTTAATATTTGAATTCAGGATTTAAAGAGTGCAATTTAAGGATTTAAAAAAGGTTCAAACGAAAACGAAGTGAAATCTGGTAAAGTATAGAAAATGGTGATTTACACGTGTACACAATCTTCAACGTGGCCATGCAGACACCAATGCTAGAGGGCAAAAAATGGTTAGAATGCATCATGAAATTGTGCCTTGGTTGGTGCACAAGCTGTGTAGAGAGTTGTGTTGAAGGAAGAAATTTGACTAAAGAAGAAAATAAAGAAATTCTAGAGTACACAACCCTGAGCACAGCCGTGCAGAAAGTCGTGCAGAACCTTGAACACTAGAATTTCACATTATTCCAAAGTACACGACCCGGAACACAGGCATGCACTAGGCCGTGCATGCTACCATGTTTCTTATACTATAAATACTTGCTTTATTTCAAACATTAGGGATTCAAATCTTTTATTACTCATAATCACTCTAAAAACCCTACTTTAGAGAGAGAAATCATTGGAGCATCATCGGAGATCACAAAACATCTACAAGAGGTTATTCTTTTCATCATGATTTCTTATTACTCCTTTAGAGTTTTCGTGATTACTATAAATTTCATAGAGGGATAGTTTTATATGCCATGCATATTGTGAAATTCCAAACTATGTGATTAAATTGTTTATTGACTAATAAAAAGTTTATGCCATTGTATCTATTCATATATTTTAATTACTTTGTGATTAATTTATGCGTGCAAATTAATTACATGTCTAATTCTTATTAGATAGAGAGAAGTCTTATCTAATAGGATAGATTTTCATAAATAGAAAGATTGCATGTTTTACCTAAAGATAGGAAAACTTTGATTTTTTACACAAAGATTAAATCTTTATTTGGGAATTATGAACTTAATGAAATCTTATAGGGCAATAGTGAGGGAGAGGTCTCCACTATTCCACATATGGTTATTAATTAATTAACTCGATGGAGTAAATAGTTTAATTAAGAATTTCTACAATGCAAAGCATAACAAATTGTTAATTAATACATTATTATAAGAAAGCTAGTGTTTAGAGTGGATCAAGATGAAGGGTATGTTTTTATGATTGAATTCATTTATTAAAGTAATTATAATTAATCTTAGGGTTACTGGATTAATTAATTAGTAATTTAATTTATAAGTCTCACATCAAGATTTAGACTAGATAGTAGAAAAACAGTAATACTAATACTTATTTTTAAGATTCTTGAGGATGACACCCGTTGCAATCTATATTATATTAGATAAGTATACTTAATTAGCTCAACTGTTAGATTTCTTTGGGTTTATAAATTTATAATTTGATATGATTGGAAGGGTGACCATTAATTTACCTTAGAAAGTTTTCTAGAAAAATGAAATGGGAGCTACCATTTTTCTATACTAAAATGGGTTTTTATAATGGGGTTTAGTGAGGGTTTAAAGATAAGGGTAAATGAATCCACAAAGGTTAGTAGGGTGTAGCTTATAGTAACATGTGTCATCTTAATTTAGCCTATTTTGTATTATTTTTGCCTTAAATTTTCCCCACTTGCTCCACTTGAAATATATTGCTTTTCTTTTCCAAAAAATTCCCTTAAAACTTAATTTAAATAATCACCCTTCAAGAAAATAAGCTTTGAGGCTTTTGGTCATTTTATCCAATTGACCTTCGAATTTAAATTTTCTTTTTCAATTATTTTCAAATATTTTGTAATTGATTTTATTCACCTAATTAAGGTCTCAAAGCTATATATAAGGTCTCTAAGTAAATTTCAAATCTAATTTTGACAAAACTGTCTTCGAGGGAAAAATGGTCATTTTTTCTAATTTGTCTCCAAACTTTAAGAGATGCCTCACAATAATTTAAAATGATACCAAATGAACTTAATTTAAGTTGTTTGGTGATTTTGGCCAACTTTAAAGATTATAAATCAGGTCTAAGGTCAAAATGGTTATTTTGCAAAATTGATCTCTAACTTCCAATTTTTCCTTTCTAATTTACTCTAAATAATTTCTTGATGATTTTATTTACTTAATTAGGGTCTTGGAATTGTACTTAGAGTCACTGGACAATTTTGGAGCTAGTTTTAATAAATCGAGTTTATGAGCATAATGGTCATTTTGAAAAAAATTGGCCATTTAATTAACTTCAAATTTTCTTTCTTAATCCCATTGATCTTATCTAGAATTTAGGGATTTTTCAAATGCATGAGGGATATGCTCCATTGCCTTTTTCTTGACATCATTCTTAGGACATTAATTTAAATTGAACTTATCACCCATTGCCATTGAAGTGTCTCTTGATACATAATCTTTTATGCTGAATTTGCTAAGTACTTTATTGATATACACCCTTTGTGATAAGCCTAATATACCTTGTGAATAATCATGATGAATTTGCATGCCCAGCACAAAGGATGCACTCCCTAGATCTTTCATTTTAATATTATTTGAAAGAAATCTCTTGGTCTCATGCAATATGCCTATATCATTACTCGCAAGTAGAATATCATCGACATATAGCACTAGAAAAAAAAATTACTTCTACTAATCTTGTGATATACACACTAATCAATGGTGTTTTCCTTAAAACCGAAAGAGGTAATCAATAGATCAAAATTTTTATTCCATTGACAGGATGCTTGCTTTAATCCATAGTTGGATCTTTTTAATTTGCATACTAGATGTTTTGATTCTCTTGATTCAAAACTTTTTGGTTACACCATATATATTGTTTCTTCAATGCTGCCATTAAGAAACACGGTGGTTACATCTACTTAATAGAGATCTAGATCATAATGAGCAATAAGTGTCATGATAATTCTAAAAGAGTCTTAATGAAACTGGAAAGAAAGTCTCATTATAGTTGATGCCTTCCTTTTGAGTGAAACCTTTGGCAATTAAACGTGTTTTATATATTTCGACATTATCTTTTGAATCCCGCTTGGTCTTAAAAATTCATTTGCAACCAATCAGTGTCACACCTTTAGGCAATTCGATAAGATCCCAAACATCATTATCTTTCATTGGTTTCATCTTTTCCTCCATGGCATCAATCCACTTTTAGGAGTTTACACTTTGTTTAGCTTGATTGACAAATGATGGATCATCTTGTAGTCTTATATCAAACTAATGCTCTTAACATAATCATTTGGAATCATAGATCTTCTTTTCCTAGTGGATCTACGTAATGGCACTTACTCTTGAGGTTGTTGTGATTCCTCAATAAGAGTATGAGCTTGTTCCTTTACAATAGTAGAAGTAATCTTCGGAACATTTTGAACATCCATATTTGTATCTTGAAAAGTAATTGGTGTAATTGTCAATACATTTTTAGTTACAACTCTAGGAATGTTAACACTTTCCTCCTCAAAGACAATATTCCTAATTGGTGTGCTCCCACTTTATTCAACGTCCTTAACAAATTTAGCATTCCAAGTCTCAAAAAAGGATCTATTTGAGCAATCATAGAATTTATATCCTTTTGATCGCTTTGAGTATTCAACAAAGTTGCAGCTAATCGCTCTTGAGTCCAATTTTCTCTCATTAGGCCTATATAGCCTAGCCTTAGCTAAATAGCCCCAAATATGGATATGCTTAAGACTAGGCTTTTTATGATTCCATAACTCATTTGGGGTTTTAGTTACTTTACTTGAAACTCAATTAAGAATGTATACTACGGTCATTAATGCCTTTCCCCAAAGTGATTTTGGTAAAGAAGAATGGTTAATCATATTTTTAACCATATCCTTTAAGGTTTAATTACATCTCTCAACTATGTCATTTTGACTTGGTTGTCTTGGCATGGTATATTGAGGAAAAATCCCACATTCTTTTATGTATCTCACAAAAGGTCTAGGACATTGTTCACTAGATCCATAAAATCTACAATAATATTCACCACCGTGGTCAGATTTAACAGCCTTAATTTTCTTATTAAGTTGGTTTTCAACTTCTATTTTACATTCATTGAAAAACTCCAAAGACTATGACTTCTATGAAAGTAATAAAATATTGTTGGCCATTCCATGAAACTGTAGGGAATTAATTCGAAGATGCTAGAACTCCTTTCGACACCCTTTTTTCTTGATATTTGTTTGTTTTCCTTTAATGTATTCAACGCATATTTCAAAATTAAAAAAAAAATTAAGGGAATCAAGAATTCTTTCTAACACAAGCCTTTAAATCTTTTGTTTGGAAATATGTCCTAAATGCTTATGCCGCAACATAGATGAATTCTCATTTATTAATTTTTACTTTATACCAAAATTACTTATGCAAGGTTTCTTCTATATATGAGGTATGCAAATTCAATCTGTATAGATTATCAATCAAAGTACTAGTAGCAATAACATTTGAATATTAAAACAAACTAAATGTTCCATTTCCAAATGAACAAAGATAATTGGATTTGTTTAAATGAGAAACGGAAATTAAATTTCATCTAAATGATGGTACATGATAAGTTTCTTCCAAATTCAAATAACAACCAAACTCTAATTATAATCTAAATACATTGATAGCCTCAACCGGAGCCTTGTTGCCATTACCAACATAGATGAATTGATGGAAATGAGCTAGCATCAACTTTCTCCTATGACCCACTGGAAAGAATTGGAGGATCGATGACAAGGTTAAGGGCAAAACACATGGAGCAAGCCTTGAATGGACTTATCTAAGAACACCTAGACCACGCTTTACAGATACTTGCTCCAACAGAGAAGAAGATCATTTTCAATTTATCAAGCATTTCCACTATTAATATTGAACATTGCTTGGAAGCAAAAGAAGGCCACCGACTTTATGATGCTGGCCTAGCACTTTAGGCCGCTGACTTTGACATTGTAAGCCACTGGCTTACTTAGCCAGCGTAGGACTTAAGCCGCCGACTTTTAATTGTCCGTCTTGTGATTTCTTATCATTTTGCTTCTTTAATTGTAAAGACTATAAATAGTCTTCTAGGTTTTCGAATGGGACACTTTTTGAATGTCTTTTTCTCTTAAGGAAAACCTCCCGATTGTTCTTCATTGAGAACTCATTCTGATCCAATCAAGGTAACTTGTTTTTTTATCGTAATTTCTTTATAACTTTGGTTTTAATTCGTTATTTGAGTTAGGGTCAAGTTGTTGCTTGGTTCCAAGGACAATTCTAGGGCTACTTTTCCATCTAATTGGGTTCTAGGATGATCACAACCTAGGGTTAGCATCATTTGGTATCAGAGCTTTGGCTCTTGGAAATCGGGTGTTATCTATCCTTTAGCATTATCGCAATTGTTGTGTTTGTGTTAATTTAGTCTTTTGAATTTGGTTGTTCAATATTGTTCTTGTAAAAAAAAAAAAGTGTTCCATTGAATTCGTTATGCAAGTTTTAGGAATTGTTCGATTGATTTAGTAGATTGCTGATGTTTGTTCTTTGGTAGTGTGTTCAAGAGTTAAAAAACGTGTGGGGGGGGGGGGGGGGAGAGAAGAAGAAGAAAAGAAATTAAAATTGCATAAAAAAAAGGGGTTGTTACGAAATTTTCCTCTTAGATAGATTAGATTGAATTGATTCCTTAGTTCTCAGCAATTACGTGTCATTATTTGCTGCCTGGTAGGGTCGTTGATAGGGTTCTTGTTAAAGAACTTGTGGGGAGATATTTATTGAATACCAACTTATAAACATATTCTTGAGTGATACACGAGCGAATTGAATCCATATCTTTGAGTGTAAACATGTGAGAGAGAGTTGAGAGGAAAACAAAATTATTCTATTTTGTGTTATTAATAAAATTTTATTGTAGGCTATGGAAACATGAGTAGTGGAGGAGAACATGTAGATTCTAAAATGAGGTCATTTATGAAGTTAGTCTAGAAGGTTAGATGATCTTGAATCTCCTTCTAAGCATAGGCCTTTCAGAAGGACTATGGATGAGGGGGGGGAAGATGAGAATTCTGATATTTATATGAATAGTTCTAGGAGAGGTAAAAGGGCTGTTTAGAGGCAGGATAATAATTTAAGGAGCATTAAGATGGCAATTCCTACTTTTTGAGGGAAGAATGACCTTGAGCTATATTTGGAGTGGGAGAGAAAAGTAGAACATGTATTTGATTGTCATAATTATGCTGGGGAGAAGAAGGTTAAATTAGCAGCAGTTGAGTTCAATGATTATGCTAGTATTTGGTGGGATCAACTTGTGGTTAAGTAGGCGAAGGACAGGAGAGAGACCAATCAGGTCATGGGAGGAGATGAAGGGAGTAATGAAAAAAAAGGTTTATACCTAGTAATTACTACAATGATTTATATAGAAAGTTGCAAGGGTTGACTTAAGGTCCTATAAGTGTTGAGGACTATTATAAAAAGATGGAGGTCACTATGATTCATGCTAACATAGAAGAAGATCGTGAATCTACAATGGCTAGATTTGTTAATGGCCTGAATAGAGAAATAGTTGACATTGTGGAGCTACATCATTATGTGGAACTACTACATAAAGCTATTAAGGTGGAGAGGCAGTTAAAGTCTAACGATACCTCTAGGTATGGCTCTACTTCTGGCTCTACAGGGAAGACAAATTGGAGGAATCATAAGGATGCCTCTAAACAAAAGGAGGATGCAAAGTCTAAGGAACCGATTGCCTATCCTAAAGGTAAAATTGAACTTAAACCCTCTGCTAGATCATGTGATATAAAATATTTCAAGTGTCAAGGGTTGGGGCACATTGCCTCTTAGTGTCCAAACAAGAGGGTTATGGTGGTTCTAGATAATGGAGATATAGAGAGTATCAGCTCAGATGAGGGAGAGATGCCACCATTGGAGAAATGCAGTGATGTTGATGTAGAGGGTCCTGTGAAAGGAGAAATGTTGGTTACTAGGCGTACTCTAAACATACAACTTAAGGAAGATGATGATGGGGAACAGTGTGAGCATATCTTCCATACTAGGTGCCATGTGAGTGGTAAGGTATGTAGCATGATCATTGATAGTGGTAGTTGCACAAATGTTGCAAGTTCTTTGATGGTTGAAAAATTGCATCTACCTACAATGAAGCATCCTAAGCCATATAAGCTGCAATGGTAGAATGAGTGTGGAGAAGTTAAAGTAACAAAATAGGTTGTAGTTGCATTTTCCATTGGTAACTACAAGGATGAGGTACTTTGTGATGTTGCACCTATGCATGCCGAACATCTCCTTTTGGGGTGTCCATAGCAGTTTGATAGGAAGGTCAATCATAATTGGTACAAAAATATATACAAACTTGTAATGAATAACATAATCATTATGCTAACACCTCTTAAACCTTTAGAGGCATATAAGGATCAAGTTAGAATAGTGAAAGAGTGCAAAGTGAGAGAAAATAAAGTGAATACATCAGAAAAATGAAGGAGTGATAAAAAGAGTGAGAATGTAAGAAAGAGTGGGGAAAGTAGTGAAGAGAGCAGTAAAAGAATGAGTGCTTTTGCTACAAAATGAGAGATTAAGAGAGCTATGTTAGCAAGACAACCATTACTTGTACTTCTATACAAGGATATTTATTTTACGACTAACGATCTTAACTCATCTTTACCAAGTGTGGTTGTATCTTTGCTACAGGAGTTTGAAGAGTTATTTCCTAAGGACGTTCCAGATGGATTACCTCCTCTAAAAGGTATTGAGCACCAGATCGATTTTATTCCAGGGTCATCTATTCCTAACAGACCCACGTATAGAGCCAATCCAGAAGAGACCAATGAGATACAAAGGCAAGTGGAAGAACTTGTACAAAAGGGATTTGTGTGAGAGAGTCTCAGTCCAAGTTTAGTTCTTGTGCTGTTAGTTCCCAAGAAAGATGGAACATGATGCATGTGTGTAAATTGCCGAGCCATCAACAAGATCACTATAAAGTATAGATATCCTATTCCCAAGTTGGATGACATGCTTGATGAGTTGTATGGCTCATGTTTATTCTCAAAGATTGATTTGAAAAGTGGTTATCATCAAATTCACATAAAGGAAGGTGACGAATGGAAAACTACTTTTAAGACAAAATATGAGTGGTTAGTCATGCCATTTGGCTTAACTAGTGCACCTAGCACCTTTATGAGTCTAATGATTCATGTGTTGCATTCTTTCATTAGAAAATTTGTTGTAATTTACTTTGATGATATCTTGGTGTACAACAAAAATTTAGATGATCATGTTAAATATTTGCAGGTTGTTTTGAGTATTTTGAAAGAAAATAAATTATATGTTAACTTGTAGAAGTATGGTTTTTATATGGAATCTATTGTTTTTCTTGGATTTTTTGTAAGCTCACAAGGAATAAAAGTGGATGAAGACAAGGTGAAGGCGATTAGGGAATAGCCTACCCCAAAGAATGCAAGTGAGGTAAGAAGTTTTCATGGTTTAGCAAGTTTTTATAGGAGGTTTGTAAAAGATTTTAGTTCTCTTGTAGCACCTTTAAATGAGCTTGTTAAAAAGAATTTGGTGTTTAGGTGGGAAGAGGTACATGATAAGGCTTTCAATGCTTTGAAAGAAAAATTGACTAATGCACCTTTATTGTGTCTACCTAATTTTGACAAAGCTTTTGAGGTTGAATGTGATGCATCAGGGATTGGAATAGGGGTTATTTTGATGCAGGATTCAAAACCAATTGCCTACTTTAGTGAAAAGCTTAGTGAGGCAGCGTTGAATTACCCTATCTATGACAAAGAGCTGTATGCCTTAATAAGACATGGCAACATTATTTGTGGCCTAGGGAGTTTGTCATTCATTTTGACCATGAGAACTTAAGGTTTTTAAAATCCTAAGGTAAGCTTAATAAAAGACATGCTAAGTGGCTGAAATTCATAGAAACTTTTCCTTATGTAATCAAATACAAGAATGGGAAAGAAAATATTGTTGCTGATGCATTATCTAGGAGGTACGTATTACTAACATCCTTGCAATCTAAATTACTTAGTTTTAAATTCATTAAGGAATTGTATAGTAATGATGTTGATTTCTGCAAAGATGGAATGCTTGTTTAAAATGTGCTTATGAGGAGTATTATAGGCACGAAGGATTCTTGTTTAAAAAGAATAGGTTGTGTGTACCTAAGTGTTCTTTGCGAGAACTGCTAGTTATAGAGTCCCACGGAAGAGGTCTAATGAGACATTTTGGTGTGTGAAAGACTTTAGACATATTGCATAAACATCTTTATTGGCCTAACATGAAACATGATGTGCAATTTGTCTGTGATAAGTGTCTAACTTGTAGACAAGCAAAGTCTAAAGTAAAACCACATGGGTTGTATACACCATTGCCTGTACCTACTCACTCTTGGATTGATATTTCCATGGACTTTGTAATTGGTTTGCCTGGGACTCGAAGTGGTAAGGACAACATATTTGTTGTTGTTGATAGGTTTAGTAAGATAACACATTTTATTACATGTTCTAAAACCAATGATGTAACACATATTGCCAATTTGTTCTTCAAGGAAGTAGTAAGTTTGCATGGATTGCCTAGAACAATAGTAAGTGATCAAGATGTTAAGTTCCTAAGTCATTTTTAGCGTACTTTATGGAATAAATTAAGGACTAAACTCTTGTTTTCAACTGTTGCACATCCCCAAACGGATTGGCAAACTGAAGTAGTTAATAGGACACTTACCACATTGTTGCGTGCTATCATTTAAAAAAACTTAAAACAATGGGAATCTTGCCTGCCTCATATTGAGTTTGCATACAATAGAATTGTTCATTCTACTACATCATATTCACCATTTGAGATTGTGTATGGTTTTAATCTTTTAACTCCTTTAGATTTATTACCTTTGCCTTCTAATGAAATTGTTAATCTTGATGGAAAACAGAAGGCCGATTTTGTAAAGGATTTACATGCCAAATCTCATACCAACATAGACAAGAAGAATTAACACTATGCTAGACAAGCCAATAAAGGGTGCACTAAGGTTGTTTTTTAGCCAAGATTGGGTTTGGGTACATTTTCGCAAGGAAAGGTTTCCCGAACAAAGGAAATCCAAATTACAACCTAGAGGAGATGGGTTGTTCCAAGTGATATAAAAGATAAATAACAATGTTTATAAGATTGATTTGCCAGCAACTATGGAAATGTAAGTGCTACTTTTAATGTTGCTGATTTATCCTTATATGATGTAGGTGATTCGAAGACGAATCCTTTTGAAGAAGGAGAGAATGATGGAAATCAACTTGCATCAACTCTCTCCTATGACCTATTGGAAGGAGTTAGAGGATCGATGACAAGGTTAAGGGCAAAACGTATGGAGCAAGCCTTGAATGGACTTATTTAAGAACACCTGGACCACACTTTGCGGATACTTGCTCCAACATAAGAGAAGATCATTTTCAATTTATCAAGCATCTCCTCTATTAATATTGAAGATTGCTTAGAAGCGGAAGAAGGCTGCCGACTTTATGATGCTGGCCTAGTACTTTAGGCTGCCAGCTTACTAGAGTAGGCCGCCGGCCTTAACATTGTAAGTTGCTGGCTTACTTAGCCAGCATAGGATTTAGGCCGCTGGCTTTTAATTGTCAATCTTGTGATTTCTAGTCATTTTGCTCCTTTAATTGTAAAGACTATAAATAGTCTTCTAGGTTTTTGAATGAGACACTTTTTGAATGTCTTTTTCTCTTAAGGAAAGCCTCCCGATTGTTCTTCATTGAGAACTCATTCTAATCCAATCAAGGTAACTTATTTTCGATCGTAATTTCTTTATAACTTTGGTTTTAATTCGTTATTTGAGTTAAGGTGAAGTTGTTGCTTGGTTCCAAGGACGATTCTAGGACTACTTTTCCATCCGATCGGGTTCTAGGACGATCACAACCTAGGGTTCGCATCATGAATCTTTTGGCATCACTTGGTACTTAGCTCCTTAAACAACCCTGCATGGAAACACTTATGTGAATAATTAGACCTATATTTATCCACCAAGTATGAGTTGGTATTAAACCTAAATTAACTTCTGAGCAAAGAAAGTTGAAAAGTTCACCTTTTTTTGTGAGCCATTTTGCATACTTAAGATAGTCCTTTTTCATATGACTAGCTTATCTTGTTCCTACCACACATGCAAAGCCTCAGTATCCGTAACTCCTTTACCTTTATGATCCATTTTCCTTTTCTTAGGAGTCTTATCATGAGCACAAGTCACCACATAAACACTTTCAATATGTTCTTATTTCAATCTTTCTTCCTCTTGTACACATTGTGTTATCAGCTCATTTAATATCTATTTTTCCTTTCAAGTGTTATAATTTATCTTAAAAGGACTAAATTAAGCAAGAAGAGAGAACATGAATGAAATAATTTGTTTTTCATGTTTTATTTGACTCTTTTCCTTTTTATCTCAACAGTGAAATAATTTATTTATGATAAACAAAATTAAGGTTACGTAACTACAAATAATAATAACAACACAAATTAGCAAAGTAAAAAAATCCTAAAAATCGATTTATATAACCTATATATATATAGCAAAAACTCAGATTGTCTAATTAATAATAATAACAACAACACAGATTAAGAAAAAAAAAACTTCAAAAACTCATGCGGTTTTTCTGTGATCAGTCCAAAACATTGTAAGTACTTTTAACATGATAGTTATTACTGTATAGAATAGAATCCAACATATATACTAAAGAGGTTCTTCATATTTTAGACAAAGTAAAATACAAGCAAAGTATTTTTTTTTTTAACAACTTAGTACTAGGTTAAATTCCGATATCGTGATGGCAAGTCTTGCCTAAAAAGTTACCAATATAAATTATTCTCATCCCCTTACGAATTAAATTGAAGGCTTATTTTATGAACTTTATGTTGAGCTGGATTTGAAAGGCATGCAGTTGTACAAAGTTTATTCTATTGATTTTAGCTGCAAATAGATGGCCAAGATAGTTGTTAAAGTCGCAAGCTAAGTCATAGGATTGTATGGGTTTTCGGTTTTAAGAGTTTTTTTTTTAATTAAAATAAATATAAAATTATTTAGATACATATTTTTAATAAAATTATGAATTTAAATATATAATTTTATAAATTTTCATTATATCAATTTTAATAATCTTTCCCATCCTATATATTCTTATTTTAAATAAAATCACGGGTTTAATAACTTTACGTGAGAAAAAGTAAAAATCAGTATGTTAATATAACGCGCTGTGGTAAACAAGGCAAATTATATTGATCTAAAAAATTATTATTATTGTAGTTTAGATTTTATAACGAGTACAAGAGACGAATATGCTACATCTATACTCTATACTCGTGGTTCTAAAGAATTGTGGAACTATCCTATGAGCTTTAATTCTTAATTTCTTACCCGATTAATTACGATAGAAAGTAACACAAATTTTAATAATGTTTCCCGCCCATTGTAACTAGTATATTAAGCCTTTAAAATATGTCATAAAATAATCTCCTAACGAGTGCATATACGCGGTTTTTAATAGTTTATACACTTCTAAGTTTGTGTGAGAGAGGATCAAAGAGAGAAAGAAGATAATGAAGTCAGAAAAAAATCTTGAAATTTTCTTTACTTTAATGATTTCCAGTTTTTGTCCTTAATCCACAATTTACTTAACAAGAGTTAAAGATCAATAAATAATTTAAATAAGATTCCAAAATCAAGAATAACACACACACACACACATATATATATATATATATTTATTATTAGTATATTTTTACTAAAGATGAAAATGATTTTACTTTTACTCTTACCAAGTATCACAAAACGCTAATAAGGGCTGTAGGAACATTGGTTAAATGCCAAAGAAGAAATTTATAAGATTTTTTATACTTTGTTTTTTATTGAAATGTACTTTTAATATTAATTTTTTAATGAAAAAAATACATTTTTATTTCTTAACATTTACCTTTTTTATTTAAGTTTTCAATTTTTTTTTCTACTTAAGTCATTATTGTTTTCGTAACCTTAAAAAAATAAGATTTCCATTAAATCCATTAGATTTTTCATCCACAAGTATGTGTTAATTAATTAGCCTTAAAGTAATTGGTCAATGTGGTTAGAATTTGCATAATTTTATCCAACCCATTTTACTTACTTTCATTTATTATTATTTATTAATTTTTTACAATTATAAAATTTATTATTTTTATTTTATAATGTAATTAAATATATTTAATATTATCCTTTTATTAAACTAATTCTTTTTTACTAATTTGAAGTTAAAACACATTATCAATAGGTAGAAAATTTACTAAATTTGATAAAAATCTTATTTTTATAAGATTTTAAAAATATTGAGATTTAAATAAAAAATAATACTTAAATAGAAAATTAAGTATGCATTAGAAATTGAAAATATATATATTTTTCTTTTTTTAATTAAATAATATTTGAACATTTGTTAACATATCATAATTCAAGAATTTTTTATGACTTTATCAATATTTTTTATGATATTAATTTAATTTTTAGTTTTATTTTTAATTTATATATTAATAATAAAAATTTAATAATAATTAACGTAGTGATAAGTAATCTTATCCCTGCTCGTTAGCCATAGTCACGGTTCAAATGGAAAAGGAACCGGGGAGGTGGGGTATAGAGAAAGAGCATTGACTTTCTTTCCTCGTTTTACTCTCCAGATAGATAGGGAGAGAGAGGTGGGGGGGTGGGGTGGGAGAAGAAAGGCGAGAGAAGTGGAGGGGATCGGATCAGTGTACCACTTTGCGAAGATAGACACGCTCAAACCCAAAACACCCCTGGTTCTGGCGTCACCTCGTTTTTTCCAAACAATATATATATTTTTAAGTCCAACATGATAATATTTATTAAAGAAAAAAGAAAAAAAAAAGACAGACCCTGTTCTCCAACAGTAATGTAATGTAAACCAACTTGCTGTATCGTGTTTGCTAATTCAAACTCCACACTCAAGAAACAAAGCCACTCCAACTCCAAAATGGAGGAAGTGGAATATGACTCCATAACCATGTGCAGTGATAATAATAACACCAACTGGCTCATTGATTATCCAATAATCGATGATGCCTTTTTCCCTGCTAACACTATCAATTTCACTTCCTCTACTTCTCCTCCTCCTCAACTTCCCTCCTTCTTTACGTCCTCCAGTGCCAGGTTGCCTTCATTTACCAAAACAAAGCTTTCAAATTTTTGTTGCTCAACTAAAATACTTGGGTGTGTTTTAGAACTGTCAAATATTATCCCGGGTAGTAATTCAAAAGTTTCTTCAAGTTTCGTATTGAAAGTGATCAGAGGATATTTCTTTTTTTCAAGTGAAAACCATTTATCATTGATAAGCCCATTTTTCGCCATTCGTTGGTACTTTCAAACTAGACAAACTGTTTCTCGTAAAAAAGTATTTCAAAAATCAGTTCATGGATTGTAAGAGACATGCTTTTTCACGGTGAAATTCTTTATGGAATCTTGACAAACAAGTTTTCTTATCTGCAGCCTAGAAGTCTGTTCTTTTGGGGATTCGGAAGATTTTGTTAAGGTTACTGGCTGTCGTAAAAGGTACGTTTTATTGTTGTCCTTGCGTGGAAGTTCATTTTTTTTGGTATTTGGGAAAAAAAGAGAAGTAAAGCAAAATTAAGAAAAGAAAATTTAAAACTTTTTGCCTTTTGGGGTATATGCTTCATCTTGATAAGAAGGTAAGGTACCTTCATTTGCATGTATTGAAACTGAAAGAGGTGCTCTTAGGATAAACACTGATCGAAGTTTCCTAAATTGGAAACTCCTTATAAGAATGAGGACATAAATGACTCAGAAAGTTACTTGAGCCGTTTCTTTAGGAGTTCGATTTGTCTGTTGCTTGTGGAGTGACTCTAATTGAAATATCCACTCTCTGATTGAGTTGCGATATGGATTTAGTTTATCCATCAATGTTCTTACCATTCAAAAAAGGTAATTGTTAAGTGTAAGGGCATTAGTATGGTTTTGTGATTGTCATAAACCATTTGATTGACGGACCCGAAAGCCTGCTTTATTGATGCAATTGTTTTTTATTGGTCGGTAGCATCCATCTTCAGTCATGGGATCACCAGCTATTTCTCCCGGTAGAGCCAGTCGAGTGTGGTTAGTGGTTAGATTAGATGAGAATCAGGTCAATCTAGTCTTAGCGTGGTAGGTAAGCTTAAAATTTGGATCCAACCGTACCAATCCATACGCCACATTGAATTGAACCATAAAGGCAGATTCTTTTTTTCTATTCTATTTTGAGAAAAATTGTGATATTTATGGTTGTTTTGGAAGAACAAATTAAGCCAAACAAAAAAAAATCAAAAAACTTTTTATAAAAAAAATGTATTTTATATTTTAATTTGCGATCGACGAAAGAATTTTTTTTCTCTTAATATATCATTTAAGAGAAATTTGGGTTTATAATTTTTTTTTTTTTTTGCGAGGTTTATGTATGATTTAATAAGCAGCAGCTTTGTCTTCGTTATCTCAAACTTTGAGCCCTTTTTACAAGATAAGTTGAAATTACCCTCTTTTTTTTTATGTAAATACTGGCTTGAACAACCTCTTTTGTGCCACTTCGTATTATTGTTATCGACTTGCAAATGGATTTAACATATGGTATTCATTCCATGCATGCAATTCTTTTAGATAATAAAGTTCGTAAAACTGAACCGAGATGAACCAATCCGAAGTTTTATGATTAAAAAAAAAATTCTAAACCTGGTACTCAATGTTGATAAAAGAAAATATAACTGATACTTTACGGATTGGTTTCGTTCGCAGGATAATCATAACCAAACAGATCTATGCCTATCCCTAGGTATTAATTTGAGCCTTTGGGTTGATGTTAAATGGAGATCATGTTGACTTTGAGTCATTTCTTTAATGATTCATTTTAGTTAATGGCAAGACTGTCAATAACTCTTTTTTAGTGATGTTGTGCATTTTCCTTGAAGTATTAGTAGAGCAGGAAATTAAGAGTTTGAAGCCCCATACTATCATCTCACCCCTATTCAATTTAAAATCACAGCCTACAGGTCGGGATTTTGTGTAATAAATGTTAGATCCACAAAAGATTTGTAAATGTGAACTTTTACGTCAGGCGGTTATGTAGCTAAATTCAGCATTCCTATCACCCGCAAGAACAACAAAAGAATGAAAAGAGAAAGGGTATGTTTGCCGTGTGAGTTTTCAAGTATGATTTTTGTTGTATAACATGATAAAGGGCAGCATATTATGGCTTTTCAATTGAAATTAACGGACATGGTCACAGGTGATTTTTCGTCAGATTCTCTATTTCAAGAAGGATTTGCTTTGCTCGTCATTGCTAGTTTATGTCTCTGGGATGGATTGATTGTCAAACTCAAGAATTTAAGTTTCAGCATCGTCTAATCCGTTTGGAGATGACTTTAAAGCAATCAGAAAGAACGAAAATTCTTTCTATTTTATTTTTTGCACCATTCTCTGTGGATATGTAATTTGTATAGAGTTTCATAGCTGCGAAAACTCATCCTTTTCATGATAGCCACCTTTACATTTGCCAGAGTTTTGATCCATTTCTTGTGGTGCTTGAGATAAAATTATGCTGCAAATGCTTTGGCAGGTTCAAGCCTGACACCTGTAGTGGGTTTGGCTCTAAAGCATGTCGGGAGAAACAGCGCAGGGACAGGCTAAACGAAAGGCATGTCCTAGATCCTATCATTCTCTCAATATGTTTTCTTTTCCTGCAGCTCTCACGTGAAGTTAGCTTCATATTAAAGGTTCCTAGAATTGAGTTCTGTCTTGGACCCTGGAAGGCCACCTAAAATTGACAAGGCTGCAACTTTGAGCGATGCCGCTCGGACAGTGATCCAGTTGAGAATTGAAGCCCAGAAACTGAAAGAGTCGAATGAGGATTTGCAAGAGAAGATCAAAGAATTGAAGGTGAGTATTGACTTTCGAAATTCCAAACGCCTGATTCATTGTTTCTTAAAGAAATTTTAGTGGCCCGTTTGGCCCAATGTTTTGAGATATCATCTTGGTACCGGTTTGATATTGGATATTTGGCTAAACAAGAAACCAAACAAAAGATGAACTGACAAACACACATATCAAGACACAAAATATACACGGTCAGCTGTGGATCAGACATAGAACAAGCATGAACTGAATATAGGTAAAATATACGAGAAGATGAAACAAATAGCCCTTCATAATTTGTAAATTTGGCCATCGACCTTACGTAAGGTCCTCATGTTAGGCTGAGAAGAACGAGCTCCGTGATGAGAAGCAGAGGCTTAAGGTGGACAAAGAGAAACTGGAGCAACAGTTGAAAGGTATGAGCATTCAACCTGGTTATTTGACCCATCCCTCTGCAATATCAGCCGCATTTACTGCTCAAGGTCAAACTGTTGGAAGCAAGCTGATGCCTTACATTGGCTTCCCAAGTGTGGCGATGTGGCAATTCATGCCACCTTCAGCAATCGATACATCCCAAGATCACATTCTCCGACCTCCGGTTGCTTGATGAGCGGATATCCATATGGTTGGTTCCACGTCTCTCTCACGTATTCTCCTCTGTGTTTGAATGTCTTTGTGTATGTTGGTTTTTAAATAAATGGAAGGACTTGATTAGGTGCATAATTAATCTGCTCATTGTTGAATGATGCATGTTTCTCCCTGTAATTTTCCTTGCTTGAAGAATTACTGACTTAAAGAAGATGGTGGAAATTGTATTTGACATTGTGGGAATTTAATCTTCTATTGTTATAACTTTTCATGTGTGTGTCTGAAAGATTCTGAATAAGAGAGGGATTGTTGCTGGGTTGTTTAACCATGTGTCAATTCTGATGAAAGCTTAGAACAAATAGGTTTAAATATCTACTATATTATAAAGTCTCCTAAAGGCATGCTAATATATTATTAGACCACCAAAAATCGCAATCGCACTATATCTTCGTAGGTTATGTTGTATGGTAAGTAATTCATATAAATAGTCCACTCCAATCTTCAGATTTAAACTTTTAGAAAAGTTGACTCTGAAGAAATTTAATATTCGATAAGAGCAGGGGAGCCAGCCTAAATGCAAATCCGTCACCTTCATTCAATCCCCAGGCTTATGCTTTTGGATTTGCTTTGACTCATTTTAAGTGACCAGTCATCCTTTGCAATTTAAATGTTGAAAACTAAAATAGATTCAACACTTCCCTTCTTTTCCGATAAAACTCAATACTAAAACTACAGAAAATAAGGAACCAAATGCAGGTACTGGGAAATGTGAATCGCAGGATACAGTATTTCGATTCCATGACAGCAACACAAAGGACAAATATAACGAAATCATTCTAAGCAAAGGTCCCGGTGATGATAAGAAAGGCACTTTAAAATGCTAGAATTGCCGGAATCATCATGATCGCGAAGCTCAATCCTATAGGAAGCCCACACCTCTTCGTCGAAGAGTCTGGCATATCATTATCTGCTGATGTGCGGGTGAGAGGAGAGATTGCGGTGGATTTAGTGCTAGGAATATCAGGGACTGCGGAAGGGATGTCGATAGGTGATTCAGGTGGTGAAGAAAGTGACACGTCTGCTGGTGATTCGGGAGACAGCATTGGCGATGGGATATCAGTAGGTGATTCAGGTGGCGAAGGAAGTGATACGTCTGCTGGTGATTCGGGAGACAGCATTGGCGATGGAGGGTAAATCTCTGGAGCTGGAGAGACGACGGGCCCGAACGCAAAACCGGGTGCTGCGGCTTCAGGTGGGGAAACCTCTGGTGGTGCTGCGGGAGATGAAGCGGCTGCTAGGGTGACTACTTCGAGTTTCATTCCTCCACTGCAGTGTCCTGTTGTTGTACAAATGAAGTATCTCTTCCCTGGAGACGTCAGGGGAATGACTGTGGAGCCACTGGTATATGTCTGAATTGGGGAATTTGCCTGGCAAGAGTCGTAGTCCGACTTGGCAACTTCAGCAACATCGTGCATCGGAGAGTACTGGAAAACTGGACATGACAGCGTGTGAATTAGCATTGTTCTAAAGATTCCGAGATTGCTAAGAGTGGATAAAGTTTCTATATTCTTAAATAGTATCCTATTCGTGTTCATTTTAATCACATGCTATCACATATAAATGAAAAAGCAAATCACATATAAGTGAAAAAGCAAAAAGCGTGCTAGGACATCAAAGGTTATTCACACAAAGCTTCAGGCTATTGGAAGGGACATCGACCAGAACGCCATCTAAGGGTCCATTAAGAATGGATGTCTCAATTAGAAATCATGTGAATAATTACTCACTCAAGTTATCTCCAACGTGAAAAGTCCTAGATGAAGCCCATGTCTTCTGATCAGTGGTTATGTCCCAGCCGCCATTGGGACCTCCAACGGTGTAATTAGTCGCGGTGGCTAATTTTACAACCATGGCCGTGAATACCAAGTACATTACAGTTCTTGGTATTGCCATTTTTAACTTTTTAGGGCAATGATATGGAACAGTGTAGTATCGCCAAGAAGATTGCCAAGAAATGGGAGAAAGAGATTGGAGAGGAAGCGCAACTTGCGATTAGAGTTGGTAACTCGTCACGTATATATAACTCGTGTGTCCAGAAGGGAGCTACATGCTATGCATGGCCAGCTTGTTGGAGTTGGTTTCACTTTTCAGTATAACCAAAGCTGGTAATGGCAGGTTAACCAAAATAAATAAATAAAATAAAAAATTCTCATGGATTTATTTTATGCAATAGTTTCTCATAATTGAAGTTGTAGCGGACCTGATTTTTCACATTCTTGTACTAAAATTTGCACGAAACATATCATAATCCGCCTAAAATGGCGTTGAAAACAGAATATAATTTAATGGGTTAATTACAGAAAACGATCTGTATTTTTAACTATTTATACTTTATACGTCCATATTAGTTAGATGTTAAAAATATACATGTAAAACATATATAGGGCAAAAAATAAATATACAGATAAAAATTCCAAAAACACTTCGACTAGAGAAATGAAAGAAGGAATGGTTTGTGGGAGCTTTTATTTGTTTCCCGTCAGTGTATTTCTCGTACTCATACTCCATTTAACTAATGCTTTCTAAACAGATGAAAATGAAGGTGCACAAAATATAAGAATCGATAACATTGACATACAAAACATATGTAATTTTTCTGTAATCAACCCTAATTTGATTAATCATATCATTAGATTATTGCCAATCCGATGGGAAAAAATTAGGTATCAGGGATAGGTTTTATCATTAGATAACCTGATTATTCTACATTGTTGGATTTATCCTTTAGTAAAAAAAATCTACATGATGGAGCAGCTTAAATTGTATACACCTAATCCAGCCTGTATAATCTAACCCAACAATGCAGCAATAACAATACTACAACCAAAACAATAGGAAAAAGGCTCTAAAAATTTTTATAAGACACAGAAACCTTTAATGTTTGTGAATATACAAAACTAGGGGACAAAACATGGTAGATTAGTTGCTCATAATGCTTTAACTTTTACAAAATTAAATTATATATTTGTAAGCATTTCTTAAGGAAAATTTTCCCTGAAACTTCACATATGCTTTAGGATTTTTTTTTTCTTTTTTTATTTCTCTTGAATAACGTGGTCATATCAAATCATATAAAACATCCTGCTAAAGTGCTAATCCATCTCATGAAGGTGCTACTTTAAGCAATCCTTGATTTACATAGAATATTAATGAATGGTCTTATCAAGGAGTTATATTTTTTAAAAGTTATTTTGGTGGATACTCTTAGTGCACTTATTAAGAATGCAAGAAAGAACTTTATTATACTTTTAAAATTTATTACATACTGATAAATGATTAATAAAATATATTTGTAAATAAGATTTTAGATGAATTCAGTGAAATTATAAGAATTTTAAGAAAATATGCTACCTAATTAAATAATATTTTAATTTCAGGTTTAATATATTCTTTAATCAACAAATAAAGAAAATGAGTCAAGTTTCGTGTAATTCAAAATTAAAATGAAAAAATTTGATGCATTTAAAGAATCAACACAATCAAGTAATATGGTCATGTTGAACTTGAAGGAAGACTAGAAGGATACATAAAAAAATAACACGACCATGTTAACAATTGTGTAACTTTCAAAGCAATAGAATCCAAACATAACCATATAACACGACTATGTTGATTTAAGTTCAGCATAACTGTGTTGGAGGTCATGTTGGTCATATGTCCTCAGATCTGGACGCAGTTGAAAGATTTAAGTTGAACACGACCTTAATATGACCGTATTGAAGGGTCGTGTTGAGTTCGACGGCAAAGTAATATAAATACCAGATCTAAACCCTAAGAAAAAGAGAAAATGAGAAAATGAAGGAGTTTTTAAGAGAAATAGAGAATTTTTAAGTAAACAAAAAGAAGAATTCCTTGAAGAAGCAGGAGCATCGAAGATCAAATTGTACAATTCAGAATTACAAGACATATTACAAGGGTTTTTCTTTCCATTATGATTTATTTCAATTTTATTATCAAATTTTATATCATAATGATAGCTTAAATTCTTCTAGTATCTAGATTTATGAAACCTTAGAATTATTATGTAATTTTATCTCAGTAATTATTCAATAAAATCTTTATTATCTTAATTCAATTATGCATGTTCTTCATTGCAAAAATTTAATATTTCTAGAATATTAATTCTTGATTGTTAATATTATATAAATAGATTGAGAAATCATTTATATAATTAGATATAGTGTAATTGAAAAGAGTTGCATGCAACCCTAAAAATAGGATGACATAAATCTTTCGAATTATGGTTAAATCTAATAATGGAATTCATAAAACGAATGTAATGCAATTTTAGGGGTTTAAATTAGAGAGAGATTTTAATTAATCAACTTAAGATTAGAATCTTGAAAAAGATATTAATTTGATTAAGGAATTTCTACAGTTAAGAAAATGAAGAATGAAATTGGAATTAACTTTAATAAATTATATATGATTCTAAGGGTAAACTAAATTTAGATATGTATTCTTATAACATTAATTCAAACTTTTTAGTATACCTACTTTCTTTTTACTATTTTAATAATCATAAAATTTTCTAGTTAATTAATTCCTTTTAATTTGATGATTAGATAATAAAGTCTTAGTTAATATTAGTAATTGTAGTCTTTGTGGGCGACATTCGTAATTAATTCATTTTATTACATTAATCGATAGGTACTTACTTATGATATCACATACTTTATAAAAAAAAAAAAGTGTATAAAATGGTATATTGCTTATTTCTTTTGCCTATTAGCGATACATAAGGACTTTTATTGATATTTTCTTTTCTTTTTTCTAATTTACTTAATGTACTAGGAAACATGACCTACATAGACTAGAGCAGTGATAAAAATAATCGTAGAACATGAACTTCTTGTAATTGGGGATTCACCAACAATAGAAATGCTGTATACATGCGATGCGGGCATTAGGTAAGAAAATGTGTCGAGAATTTTTTTTCCTAGGATCCTATTTCCAAGGCATATGATACACTTTAGTTTCACAAAAGCATGCAAATTCTAAACAATGAGACGAGGAACATCTCATATCTAACGTTACAACACCCTCAACTACTCGACGTTCTTTTTTCCCATCGGAGTACCTTGGTAGGCAACCAATGATACTATCATGACACCTCTTTTTCCCCCACTCTAGTCGAGTTAGCATATCATGCCATGAGAGCTCAATCGAGCTAAGGATTTTTAAGCTTAAAATCTTCTTGAAATGATTAAACTTGTTCAATATCTTTATCTCTAGAGTAACTTTACCTTCAATCAAAATTATATCGAATGGAGCAAACCCAAATCCAGCTTGATTAAGCAAGGGGCTTTTCAAAACCAACATTGGGCAGCTTGTACCCAACATAATAAATTGCTGGTGTAGCAGGATTTGGAACTTTGTAATTAAATTGAACATCAGGAAACAATGAATTAAGCTTAAGAAGTTTACAAGCTAAAAGAATTAAATTAAAACTCGACATAGAATTTATGATGGGATATAATTTTAGTACTTTATGAAATTTGGGCCGATAAAAAAGAGGGACTGACTATACGGCAAATCTAACTTAATATAAAAACATGTAATACTTTTAAAATAAACAAACAAAATGCTAAGGTTGAGCGGAATTTTGGTCAAACCTGATCCTATTGAAATTCTAAGTTTGAGACCAAAAATGTTGCTTTATGACTTATCAAGTACTTTTTGTGTAGCAGCATATGTTGTGGACTCTGCCCTCAATTAGTTGGCCCAAAATCTTTTAAGTTTTTATTATTATTATTATGTTAGAAAGTAATATAATTCAAACTTTGTTATGCTCATTCGTTATTCCTTTTTCTTTTCTTTTCTTTTTTTTTTTTTTTGGTACCCCATAATTATCCTTTAAAGAAACTTACAAGAGAAAATATTGGTGAGACGAGAGAATATTTAACTTAAATTAAAATCCATATGGTCCTTTTTAATCACCCGAAATGTCTATGTTTGGTTTTGTGTTTGTGATAATTGAAATTTGCTACTTCGTTATACCGCATAGCATAAGATCGTCAGACTCCTTGGTTGAGTCATTGCATGATATTGTGACAATGGAGTGATAAAAACCATGAGTAAATCATATTTATAGATGATAATATGATAATTCAAGTTGCTTCACATATGAAGGGAATGAATTCAAGTCGGAGAGCATAGTGGATTGCTCCTATTGATCACTGAGGGGATGCAGAGGGAAGGCGATGTGCAGTGAAGTAGGGATGGTGGTGGTGATGATAATGATAGTGAAAAACCATTTTAATAATTTATTTTAAGTATTAATATTCGCATAATGATAGCCATCGGATAGTTTAGTGGTATAAGATGATATAATTTAAATTTTTTAATTTTATTTCTAAACTATTTCATTTTGCTTTTACCAACAATATGTTTTACAAATTTCCAAAGAACGGACAGAGAGATGTCAAATACAATGCCATCTTGAAAGAAAAATATTCCACTACAAGACCATAACATTCCTAAAATATTAATATGAATATATTTTTAGTCAATTGAGTATAGAATAGTGGAATTCTATGAAATTAGTATCCCACACCCTTTTATTCTTTTTCTTTCAACATCCTAGTCCCTATTCGTGGTCCCTCCGAATTCCAATTTCTACTAATCAGCTGTGTACACGTGTTAATCGGCAATTTCTTCATCCCTCAAACCTGATAAGCCTCAGCACGTGCAAACATAAAAGCCGAAAGCTCTTTCCAAAGCATACCCTTTCAACTTCCACCACCCAAACCAAAATGCTTGTCCAAACTCCAAATTCTATCTCTCTCTCTCTCTCTCTCTCAGTCTCACAACTCAAGTGGTAGACCATCTGATAATGGCTTTCCGGCTCTAAATGTTAGCCGTGAGCGAGTACCCTGCCCTCCAGAGCAGGCCCGATCCGAGCGAGCTCGAGCCACAAACTCCAAGGGTACTGACCATACTATCGTCCGTCCTAGAGAAGCTAGTGGCTCGCAATGACCGGCTCCTAGACAGCTTAAGCGGGTCGGAATATGGCTTGGCTTGTCTGGGAAAGAGCTTGGATGGCTTTCATGGGGTGAGGGCACCAAGTATAAGCATACCAAAGTACATGGAGAGAATTTACAAGTACACGAATTGTAGTCCCTCGTGTTTCGTCGTGGGGTACGTTTACATTGACAGGTTGGTGCATAAACATCCTCAGTCGCTCGTGGTTTCGCTTAATGTGCATCGCCTGCTTGTTACCAGTGTCATGGTGGCCTCGAAGATGCTTGATGATGCGTAAGTAGAAATTTCAGACGTTATCATGATGCTTTTTTAAGTGTTCAGCGGATGACACCGGTTGCACGTAGACCTATAGATATATTATTTCGTTGAATTTTTAGTATATAGGAAAACGGGACCGCCCATCTGCACAGGATTCTTTACATTTAGTTTTAATGGCAAATTTAAGCACTTCTCATAATGATTGCCACAACCCTGATGCATTCGTAATGTTATGCATTCACGGAAAAATTTAATAACTTTTTTTTCCATAATTAAATTTTAATTTTTACATATACTTTCAATTTGATTAAAAATAAAAATTTAGAGCTGTGATGTCCTATCATGTGTAATTTCATCTACAAGTTCGAATTGTTGGAAACACGACTGCAATCAAGCTTTCCTGAACCATGCTGAAATTGATGCCCCCGAATGCAAATTTCAGGCACTATAACAATGCATTCTATGCTCGAGTCGGTGGTATCAGCAATGCTGAATTGAACAGGCTTGAACTAGAACTGCTCGTTCTTCTTGACTTCAGAATCACGGTCAGTTCGCCGGTGTTTGAGAGCTACTGCTTGCACTTGGAAAGAGAAATGCTGGTTAACGGCCATGAGCGGCATAGAACCAAGGCGCTGACGTTGCCGAGTGCGGTGGAGGATGTGAGTGAGTATTCTGTTGATGATGCACCACCTCATGTTGTAGACTGATTAACTGATTGATGGTTAATCATCTGATGCTTTCTCTGTCTCTGGAGGCATTACCTTGAAACTCAAGTCACGAGTGATCTGCTCTGTAATTTCCATCTTCTCCAATCCACATGTTGTAACATACAGGAAAAGGAAATTACATTTATTGATTCCTCCTTCGATAGTAGCTGCTCTGCTCCTGATTCACAGGAATCCGACTCAAAAGTTGCACAAAGCTGCTCTGTTCCTGGTTCACAGGAATCTGACTCAAAAGTTGCACAAGGAAGTCGTTGGATTTGGTTGCACTTAGGTGCATACTCCATTGATTAATGTGGGAGTTTAGATTTCGCGTCAGTGTGTGTCTTCGCAATATAAATCATGCACTTCAAATTAAAAGAAATGGGCATTCCTCTTTAAATGTTTCTCTTGAAAGAATCAGAGAGGGATAAAAAGTGAGATAGACAATTTCGGCAAACCCACAAATGAATATGACAGGCATGGACAGTAAGGACATGTAGGATGGGAGGAAATCTAGTTTCTCAATTGAAAATGAATCCTGGTGTAAAGGAAAGGAGTATACAAGTTTGTAAAAAAATCTAATCAATATTTATTTTTGTCGAGAAAGGATAAGATCGAAGAGCTCTTGACAAGATCTGTTTTAAATCCACCAATCCCATCCGATACTCTCTCAGGGATCCAGAAAATTAACCTTGTTATGTAAGCAATTTTATGTATCTACTACACCAGTCAAGTTAATAAATTTTGCTGAGTGGGTTGCTAGGAGGTTGCCTTCCACATAGAAAAAGACATCGTATCTAAGTGCTGCAAATTGGGTAAAACTAGTCAACAATCGATATTAAGATGTCCTTTCCTCCATGCTTACGATACAACTCAGCGCATTGCTATAACACCGAAATTTCTTTATGGGCGTGTTTAGCAATAATCTAAAATGTTCTACCAAAGAGGAGATTCTAAAACAACTAAAAAAAATAAAAATAAGAAGACAAAGAAAAACTAATTCACTAGATGCCATAATTAGACCTAACTATTTATATTGTGCATGTATGGAGATCAATTCGTCTTCTTTGCATTCTCGTACGGAAATGTCCATCACTCCGTCAAAAGAGGAAGATAGAACATCACAGCAATGTCTTCTTGGAGCCTGCAACTGAATGTGTCGACAAGAAAAAGATTAGCATGGTGCACAAGCTGATGGTATATTTACGAAATAATTATGCAACAAATAACTATATACTGAATCGAGCCTTAATAAGTTATCTATATTTTAAGCGAATCAGATCGGTCTCGTGTCCAAATAAGCACTTTGTATAAGCATAGACTTTTGAAATGGTATCAGGTTAATGACCTATTTGTCTCGTCTACAGCATAGCTTATTGTAATTAATCCGTAATTATACTAAATCAACCAACAGACAATAAAAGGTAGAAGATACCCAACAAAAAATGATACCTGCTTAATATCAAGATCAAGGTTTTGAGAGTAGACACGAACTTCCTCAATTTTGTATTGTAAATCCAATAGAGATGAGCAATTAGTATGCAATTTCTTGTACGTGCTCACAATTTCATTCCCTGTAGTATACACACTGTCCATAAGGAACTTGATGGGCCTTCGACACGCATCGGCATCCGGTTGTCTAGTGTTAAATGTGTATGTTCCAGCAAGTATAGTATTTCCTTTCTTCCATTGCCTAAATGTTTCTTGAACCTTTAGAATATCTGGCAATGTCAAGCGATTTTGGTAAATTTGAACCGCATAACCCCATGAGACTGAGACTGCCCTATAAAACAAACGATCATAGCAAACTGTTTGTTGCAAAATCCTGTTGGAATCAACCTTAGCTGCATCGAATAGATGTTGTAATGCCTCAACCTCTGTCTTGTTGGGAAAAATAGGGTCTGTGTGATCAATGTGGTGCAAAGATACCAATGGTGTCACTGGATGTGCAGTTAGTAGCCCAAATGTATCCCCGCGAATATCAAACTGAACAGTTCAATTGCAAGCAATTGGAAGTAGCAATTAGCACTTCAAATGATTTACTAAATAATCATACAACAGGGATCATCACATCCAATGAGTTTAAGAATGAACGTGGCTGGATTGTTATTCAATTAAATCGCATTTGGACGTTTTATATAAGACCATAAAAGAGAAACTGCTTCTATTGGGTACTTCATGTGAACCGAATGAAGGTCAAGGAATGGAAATATAATTAGGTAGAATCCTTCCATCCGTAACTACTACACTGTAGCTAAAAATAAAAGAGTGCTAAAAACAAGGAGGTATTATCTAATATTTTCTTTGTTTTTAACCTATATATTGCCGGTCCGCTCAATAGACCGGATCTATCTAAGAATTTTTCGAATGAAATCAGTGAAGGTTGAACAGATATAAAAAATAAGTTAATCTTACGGTTCACAACTTTCCCCCATTGCTAATCCCCATCTTTGTCAAGATTACAAACCACTTATACAATAATGTTTTACTCCTTTATTATATTTATTAGAAACAACATGCTATACACATGTAATAAACTATTCAAACATCCGATTTTAAACTAAAAAGATACCGGTAAAATACAGGAAAAAAAAAAAAAAAACTACTTCAAGAGAATACTCAATATGATCAATGTTTTATTATATTTGAATTTCATATGCAGAAACCCCAATACGGAATTAGTTCAATGGTTTATGGTGTTCATAAAATACAAGACTCGCTGATTAAAAATTTTAGGCAGGATCGGTGGAAAGGTTAGAATCAATAAATTCTAAATCTACAACTAATTCAAGTAAAAGTTTAAACACAATTGATAGTGTACGGTTTCATATTTATTGCTTAAGGGGTTTTAATTTGGGGAGCCTCTATCCTGACAACATAAATTGACATTAAATTTGAAACAATCATAATGTAAAAGTTTAAACATGCGGATTACATCAAACATTTTTTTTTTTTGTTTGTTTTTTCACAATTCTAAGACAGGAGTTAAGAATTGGTACCTGATGAAAACCGGGTTCATGAGTCAATCTCACACCAAGCTCAGTCAAGCAAGTGAAGACTCTAGAATCACTCCCATAGAGATGGGGATACCTCTGAATGCAAGAATCGAGGACTTTGGCCAATACTTTAGCAAGTGGGTAACTAATAGCAAATCCTCCTCCACCGAAAGCCATTCCGAATCCGAAAACCCTGTTCTGCTCATAGATCTCCGAATTACTACCGATGTAATACCACAATTTGTGATCATATTTCCTCAGCGTCTTCACCAAATTTTCCGGAAAGAAAACCGTGTCATCGTCTCCAAACACGAACCACCGCACATTTGTATGATTAAGCCCTACAATTTCCTTAACAACCCGCGCAACCCGAATCGCGGACCGATCGCCGCCTCTGTTGGTGTACGGAAACCTTGAAGTGTCCTCAGAAATGCATACCGGTGGCAGGGCATCGGCGCTATATGAATCAGCACCATATGGCTCGCTATCGACGAACACGCACCCGCGCATACGCTGCGGTTTCCACCATAATTTGATGTATTGCTTCCTTTTCGGCCATGATTTCTTGTTTGAAGCTATGCCGAATACAATGTGATCAAGAGTGGTTGGTTCGTATCTCTGTATGACATGTTTTAAGGATGAACTTATGTGTATAGACTCTGTGTCGCCTACTAGGAATAATGAGAGAAGCAAGTAAATGATGTACACAGAAGATGAAACTAAAACTAGGTTGATTAAACGAGAATAGGATTGGGTTTTGGCAAATAGATTGAGAAGGTGCATGTTTTTGTGATGCCCAAATCCTCCAACACAAAAGCAAAAACATGAAACAAGACGGAAATATATATATATATATATAAGATAAATCACTAGTCACCAAAAGCAATTTATCACCGTAATCCTCGGGCCAGACACGACAACCCTCATTTACATTTACTTTAAAAGCGGGATAAAGTTTTTTTATTTTTTTTTTTAAATGATGTTTTCATCTATATCTTGCTAATAGCATAGTTTTTATGTATGTCAAAAAAATTAAAAAAAAAAAAAAAAAAACTGGAATTGGCATATATATTAAATAAATAATATTCAAAATTTATCCGACTGTTAGTTCAGAATACGTGTACGTGGGAAAAAGATCTGTCCTAGCCTACTGGTGGGGTAGGCTAAACAGGTGCGGAGAGGTGGAACATCTTTCCAATGTGAAAGAAACACCTGGTGCTTTACAAGAATTTTGGTCAACTGCTTCGATATCACGGTGTTGTCATAAAAGGTTGCTAAGTGGTGTTTGTTTTTATTTTCTCGATAAAATGGTTGAAGTATGAATTAAATCGAATTTTGGTTAATTGGGTTTCGTATGAGTTTCCTCGCTTTTAGGTATGCGTACCTCCGAATTCAGCTCACCTAAAACTATGCATAAAATTGTGGCATTGATTTGTTAAAGGAGCACGAGAGCCGACACAGGCAAAAAGGTCTAAAGGCAGGTCCATGGTCGTGACTCGGTCATGATTAATAGAGTTATTTTATAAAATAAATAGACAAAGAGAATGGAATTAGCTCCTAGCTCCTAGTCCTGGCATGTAAAATGAGTCAAATGAATTATGAAATATTTAAGTCTGATTCGATACTAAAATAATTATATCAAATTTAAATTATTTCACTAATTTATCAAATTAAATTTAAGTTTTATGATATTTAATTCAAATAATTTATAAACCTAATTAAACTCAAATTGGGATCAAATGTTGGTCCAATTCAAGTCATCGTTATTTTTGGATGTTGATGCTTTAGATAGATCAGTACTATTTTGAATATTTTGACGAAGCAAGAGAAGAGACAGTTTCTTAATGCAGACCGTGTAGACTTACTAAAACTAGCCTTCGGCCTTGGGCCTTGGGCCTTATATAAATGACAGGTTTTATATATTTTCTTCCACACTCTACCGATAATTATTATAATAATAATATTCTACAAAATACAAATTTACCATATTTCTAATGTGATGAATACAAAAAAAGGGAAAAAAGGTGATGGCACTTCATAAGCCTTCTAAGTGTTGTTGTGTCACTTATAATTCTTAAAAATAAACTTTAATCATAAATCTTTTTTGACACAAAACGAGATTAAGATTACCTCCATTAATATACTATAATAAATTTTGATCACATTTTTTTTCAAAGGTTCAGAAATTAGCTGAAACTAAAATTTTAATGAACCAATTGTACAATCCAAAATGTTTTAGTACTTCATATTATTAATTAAACCAAGCAAGAACATTATATTATGTATACTGCATTCCTCTTATAGACTAATTGTGAACTTTTAGATAGACGAACCCTCGAAGAAGGTGCAAATCGTGCAAGTTTCTACGTTATACGCCTGTGCCTTGGAACAAGACTCTCGGAACGATTGGAGCTGGAAAACAGGCCGGGTCGAATCCATCTATAACCGGTTCATTAAACAAATTGACTTTTCTTAATCAACTTAGCTCAAATATATAATGACGGGCAGGGACGGACCTAGAACTATATAGTGGGAGACCCAATTCATCTTATTTTGCTGGCAAATATATCTTGACATTATTTAATATTTTTTTATAAGAAAATGATTAAATTTGTAAGAAAATAATTTAGGATATTATCATAATTTTTAGTCAATAAAATTTAAAGTTATTAATTATTATAAAAAGAATAATAAAAATAAAGGACAAAACATTCTAATACCATAATCTAAATGCAATTTTAAAAGGTAAAATGGTTGCCATGCTATATAAACACAAGACCAAAATCCCAACCATTTAGTTGTGTATATTATGGATCACTTTATAATTAACAACCTTAACTTTTTTTATATCATATTGACTACCCAATCAAACATTTAATTGCCAACATTACTATCTTGCTCAACACCATTAGTAACCATTAGATGATGTGTCATTTATGACCAATTGTTATGTGACACATATTTTCATCAATTAAAATGATATCTTAAAGCCAATTCAAGCAATTTAAGATTTTTTATTTTAGGCAATCATTTACAATTAATTTTTTGACAACTAAATTAATTGAAAAAAAAATCTCTCTCTCTCCCAACAACCTTAACATGGCCACAATCACCACTTCTACCCTCCTTTCTCTCTCCTCGGCATACCACGATCACCACCTCTCAAACCACTCATCTTCATGTACTACTCCCAACCATTCACTCTCCCTAGTGTACCTCAACCATGTCACTTACATCAACCACTCCTAAACCTATTAGTGAATCTAGATTTCATTTTCTCCCATTAAATAAAGAAGTTTTTAAAAGATTAAAAAAATTAATAATTAAAACAATCCCCCATTACTTAACTCCTAATAAAACCAAATAAGCAGACAGCATCATTATTGACATCACTAAGATACTACTAAATGGAAGGATTTTATCAACGTCCATAAATAAGAAATCATAGATCTAATTGGCAAATAAAAAAAACTAGGTAATATCGTATAACTTTTTATCAACTGAGTTTACAAATTGGAATATAGCTTTCCATCAGCTAAGTTCATGAATTGGAAATAAGCGAACTTAGAATATAGGTGTCCAATCAATCTTTATGGATTAACTAGAAAGGTGCAACCTGTAAATCTAGCATAGGATATAGAAACTTTTGATCCTTTTGTTTTGAGAGGAATAGACTCTCATCATATTGTAGCAAGTACCTTAGGCATATTAGTAAGCCTATTTCATCTTAGTGTCCTTCCATCTCAATATCTATACAAAAAATTACATATGGGCATGGTTGTTAAAATCATGAATTAATTGTACGATTCTACGATTTTATAATTTTATCAAGTTTTTCATAATCATAATGAAAAAAAATCATTTAGTTATAAACTTTTGATATAATTATGAGTTTAGATATACAATTTTACAAGTTACCGATTCTATATGATTCTACCGATTTTATACTATTCAATTCAAAATAAAATCGTGATTTTGACAACCATGCATATGAGAAATATTAAAACCGTCCTTTCTAGTAGTATCACCACTATATATATACGAAGATTGAAAAGTGTCACAATAATATGAGAATAAGGAAAATAATATAATGGTTTTTGATGTTGCAATTAATGGAGACCTACGACTCACGAGTTTCTTTATTTAAATGGTCAAAAATTAAGTAGACTAACCTAGCCTATGATAGGCTAATCGACCCATTAAATGGGTTATATCTAAAATGTCATTAATTACACAAGTCAACTAAAAAATTTATCAATTAAATGATTAATAAATTCAACTCACACCAATTTTTTTTTTTTTATGAGTTAAGCAAATCATCTACTAAATATAACACATTTGCATAGCTTTGAGGATAATACCATATCAAAAAAATCATTGCCTCCACATCTTATTAATGTCCATGAATAATAAATCATAGATTGAATTGTCAAATCAAAAAAAAAAATGCTATCATATAACTTTCTATCGACTAAGTTCACAAGTTAGAATATAGCTTTTTATCAATTAAGTTCACGAGTTAAAAATAAGCGAATTTGAAATATGGGTGTCCGATCTTTATGGATTAATTTAGAAGGTACAACCTGTAAATTCAACTTGGGGTATAAAAAGTTTTTATCCTTTTCTCATCATATTGTAGCAGGTGCTTTAGGCATAGTAATAAGCCTATTTCATCTTAGTGTCCTTCCATATCAATATCTATATAAAGGATTATATATGGAGACTATTGAACTCGTCCTTTTCGGTAGTATCACTACTATCTTTATATATATATATATATATATAGCTTAAAAGATTAAAAAGTATCATAATAATATAACAATAAGGAAAATAATATAATGATTTTTTATGTTGCAAGTAATGGAGACCTATGATTCATGAGTTTCTTTATTTAGATATTGACAAATTAAATAGACTAATCTAGTCATGATAGGCTAACCGGTCAATTAAATGGGTTATATCTAAAGTGTCATTAATTACACAAGTCAAATTAGAAAAGTTATGAATTAAACGATTAATAAATTCAACTCGAATGGCTTTTTTTTTCATGGATGATTATCAACAAAATATAACACATTTACACAGTTTTAAAATGATACCAAATTTGAAAAATCATTGCCTCCACATCTTTTGGTACCACCATTTCACTTCTATTGTCGAAGAATTACAGGACCTTTTTTATAATTTAAAAATGGATTGATCAACCGAAGTGTGATAAAATGAAGTAAATTATTATTTGGCATGAAGGTAATGGTTGGTCTGTATTTAAAGATGAAGAACAATAAGTTAGGTGATCCATGATGTATATATATCATACATCAAAAATGGTATGCAGTATCATCTATTCTACTCTTAACTTTTATTTGATTTAAATTACAAAATCAAACTATAGTTAACGATAGCTTTCTTATAACTAGATGTCATGGACAAGGTAATTGGTGCATATCACCTTTATTGCTTCAAATGATGCATGAGCTAATTTTCAATATAATCGGATGGAACCAATCGAACAACTTATCCTCTCATTTTAAAAAGTAAAAGAACTTAAATAGAGAAAGAAAAAAAAAAGCTAAAAATTCAAATAAAAAAATAAAATACTGGGGGGACTAATTTCCGAAAATTGAGGAAGGAAAGCATATCCCTACAAGAAAAAAGTTGACCCTCCCCTAACAAAAGCTATTCATTCCTCGCAAGTGTTGAATGAGCCGCCAGCCGCCACATGGTCGACAACATATGAAAGCTTGCCACATTGCTAGGAGCTTAGAAAGGACTGAAAGGAAACCTTGTGAATCCCAAATATTGCATCCATCGCCTCACCTAAACGCTGAATTGGTAAATCATGTGGTACTTCTTGTTTTTAATCTTTTGACTAAATAGTTCGATCATATCCTAGATATAGATAGTTTCATTATTTCTGGACTTTACATATTTGTCGAATTTAAGTGTTTTCGTTGAGATAAAACAAATTGAATAAAGTTAACTAAGGCCACCAAAAGTTTTATGATCTAGTAACATGAGTATTACTACTCTATATTCTCCTATTTGAGTTGATACTTGATAGAATTAAATCTCCATTTTCATAATATGTAATATATCTAGTTGGCAAAAAGGAGGGAAAACAACTTACCTGGTATTATTTACCTAATAAATTAATATGATCACTTTATCAAACCTTAGAAACTCCAATCATGTTTTTATAAAAATAATTCACATTAAGCTTCTGCAGAGCTAAAATTGAATTTTTTATATCCTAAATTTTGAGAGTAAAGATTTTTGAATAAATTCAATTTATGTGATCTATCAAAATGTAATTAAAAAAAAAAGAAGAAAAATCAAATCATACGAAAAACTCTTACGAAAGCCTAGATTGGATGGTTTAAATCCTTCTCTTAAGTTTTGCATCCTAGAAAAGAAGTTAAAAGAAAGAGATTTGGGATTTGTTGTTTTAGATTTTTTAATTTATATATATATATATATATATATATGATTCGTGCCTCTTTTAGGTTATTTGCATGCTACATAGAATTTTAATGAAGTATTAAAAAAATACATAATAAAGAATAATACAATTGATTGGAAAAACCTCAAGGCATACGTTATATTTCTCTGTAATTTCCTTTTGGATTTTCGATTGTACTGTTACAAAATTCAACTTAAGATCAGATCATGCCAGACACGAAAAATTTACGAACCACAACTTCCTTCTTTATGTCGAAACCAGGAACCTCATTCATCGGTCAAAGGTGGGATGAACCCAAACTCGTCGGAGGCATTTAATATCCATCATAGAAACTAGAGACTAGAAACAACCACCAGCTATCCCTCGTGTCTCCTCACATATTGTTCCTGTGCCATGAATCATGATAGTTGATGCAAGATGGGTCCACTTAAAATCTAGTTTATTTATTCTTTTATCGGCCATACATTTTTGTTTAGCTCCAGATTCACATTTCTAAGGTGCTTCTTCAACCACCACACGATTCCTTGCCAATTGCTTTAAAGCATCTATGTCTATGTGATTTGGGAAAATTATTACATGGACCGAGTTTTTATAAATATAGCTATTAATTTTATGGCTCACGGCATATAATTAATATATGATAAAATATTGATCACAAGCAGTTTGTGATCTAATCTTGTATGGAGAATTATTATAATTAGGATTGGACTAAAAAATCAATCGAATCGAACCGTAATTTAAGTTTAAACTATTTTTTAGATTAAAAATATTATAAACCAAACCAAACCGTTTCGAACCAAATCAAATCGAGAAAAGTAAAGAAAAAGAAAATAACTATAAAAATTCAAATATGCATAATTAAAAAAGATGATTTCGTATTATTTATTCAATCCATCGTCTTATTTGGTTTTTATCAAATAACTTGCTATTTTTTTTCATATTTTCTATTTTTACTTATTAACTTACAAATGAAAAGGTATAAACTCCTATATATATTTTTTGATTTATGCTCCAGACCATTGGATGATGCTAAGATGAATGGATCAAATGAGTCATTAATAAGAGTTATTGGATTGATTTATGAAGATTAGTAGTCCTTTATAATATAAATCTATTTGCTTATTTTACGTCCTCTTAAGAACCATTAAAGCTGAATAAGTTCAAATAGACTTTTAAAGATCGTCTTTCAAGTTTATTTTTTATGTATAAAATGATAAAGTAGGGCTTAAAACAAGAGAAAAAATTAATTCAGCAATTATTATTCTAAACTTATCAAGACATCTCTTTAGGACATCTTGATTTAAGTCTGGTTCCCTAAATTCTATTATCAACTCAAGAAACTGGCCGATAACATTAAATTAGATTAAAAGCCCGGTTAATCCAATATTCTCGGGAGACTTCTATAAACATACTTAAATTTTTTGTCGCGTGGAGAAGTTGAATTTTGGAAACAGACGTCAGGTTGGACGGTACACAAGGCCCCTGAGCTTTCAAATTTTCAACCATACATGTGGAAGCACTTATCGACGTAAAAACATTAAGTGGACTAGGAGATCCTTTCCAGTCGATGTTTTCCACGTACTGTATTTTGTATGTTGGAGCTTGTTAAAGTCATGTTTGGATTTAAAGTAAACGACGCATTTCTCGTCAGCTAGGAGAAAATTATCTGTCTGCAATCATATCTCAATTCTATCTTTTTTCTTAAAAATAAAAAATAAAAAAGAAGAAGATGCTTTTTGGATTACGATTGTCGTAATTTTTAAAAAGTTTTTTGGATAATAGTGTGTTATCGCATATTTTCTAAGATTTATCAATGTAGATTTTGTTAAAATTCTGAAAATTAATTTTTGTCAACTTCAGTCTTTTTTTTTTTTAATTAACTTTGTTCAATTTGAATGAACAAAAAGGTTTTACTGCACTAATGAGCCATTGGCAACTTTGTCAAGCAATAGTGACAGCAGTTTTTACTACCATGTGACAATAGTAATAATACATAAATCTTCTTCATTTTGCCTTACGATGGTTTTAGTTGGGAGAGAAAAGGGGGCATAATTACAAACATGCGAGTTCTATTCACATTCAATCGATTGCCACTTGTTTATAGGATTTCAATAATATTATATTTATTAAATTTTTTAGGCATCTATAACTAAATTATGTGAGAAAATAAATTTGGATTGTTTAATCTAAGAAGTTAATTAACATAAGCCAATTGCAAGATGTTCTTGGAATTAATTCTGAATAGTGGTCATCTATAATATTAAAGGGTAAAAGTCCTTTTGGTGTATTAGGTATATTAGAACATATTTTATTTTTCATTATAGCTTACTAATATTTTTCTCTATCCCATTAAGTAACTAATTTTATCCTCTACTTACTAAAAGTCTAAAAAGAGAGAAAAAAAAAAAGCTTCCGCACACCATTACCCCACCATTTGATGGTAAGGCTAATGCAAACTCAAAGAATATCTTTTTGTTGGTCTGTAAAACTTTTTATATTTAATTTAGTTAGCTTGATGATTGATTAATTAATTAATTTTAAGTGTTTGTCCAATTCGACCCACTAGTTATTTTCATGAAGCATGTGATGGCATATTTGTCAAATCAATTCTCTAAAGTATCTGAATACATTTCAACCCCACATATATATTACCATCCAACTTTCCCCAAGAGCTCTCCAAGAAATTGGTTTGGTGGTGGAGTCCCACATTGGTGGCTTTGGTTTTGCACCATAGAATTTGTTTCTTCTTTAGTCATCCCAATTGACTTGGTAACCACTCCATAGATTATGCAAGGGAAACAAAATCATGGCTCATGGTGTACCTTCACTTCAATCACCTTTATAAAAGTTTATGGCTAAATTAAGCTTAGCTTGTAGCAATCTTTATTTAGCAATTTATATCACGATGAAGTTGATTCATAACCATAGAATAATTCCAATTTATAGTAATTGACTTTGTGTTTTGTTATTCTTTTTTAATATTATTTTAATTCTAAGAATCATTACTTGTATAATAAGATTAATTGTGGTATGGTATTATTTATCAAATCAATTTGTATGTGTGATTGACCTCTTGGAATTTAAAAAAAAAATCATATAGTTATCATAATAGCTAAAATTTATCTCCTCCAACTACTAATAAAGACGGTTGAACTTGTAGGTATATGTCATTTTGTTCCACTCTTTTGGAGGATTTGGTTCACTTATTAGTGGGTGGATTTGGTTCTTTATTCACATTCACTCTTGAAGAGAAGAGTCCATCCATTCAGATGAGTACAACCTTAACTCTTCCTTTGTTAGCCCACTTCTATTAATCAGTTTGATTGATATAATCTCAGTGACTTAAACCTATTCAATAAAATTCACTTTATTGGTTAAAAAGAAAAAGACATTAGATCGACAAGCATCAAGCGAACAGCCCATTATTCCATAATAAGAATAGTTTGAAAATCTTATAAAATTTCATCAATGTCGGTTTAGCTCTTAGCTTATTCATAATAATATTATCTAACAATTATGTGAAATTTGTACGTGAGTCAAACATAATCGATAAGACCACAATGTTGAACTAAAAATTGCCACGCATAATGTAATTGTATTAGTTGTAACCCCTATCGTCCTGCCACCACAACTCCACTTCTTAACATCCTATGATTATCCACTGAAAAACGTTGTTAGTAAAACAGCACCTATAACCATTCCATAGCATATATAATTATATTAGAAAAAAAAAAAGCATTTATAATTATAAGATTCTTTGACAAACTTCATTAACACGTAATTTATCTAGATTCCTCTCCATCACAAATAAAAGCCCCCATGATTATGATGTCTCGATCAATACGACAAATCATCCTAGTAAGCTAAACTAACGAAGAAGAAAGTGTGAACCGGAAGTAACTAAAGGAGGAAGACATGTGAAACTGACTAATTTGCATCTTCCATGGCATTTTCGTCTTTTCATATAAATTAATCGGACTCACTATCGGTAATCCATAATTTCACTTGTCAATAGTATTTGGTCCATGCGATTTTACGATACTGGATTGCATAAAATATGTATTATTATATTTAATGCTTAAATCAAGTATGGTATTAAATTAGACAAAATTGCTTAAAGACATAGTAAAACTTAAAAATTTTATAAAATATTTAATAGGTGGTAGTGGTAGAATAATTTTGTCATTGAATAAAACAAATGAATTTTAGAGAACTTTTATAAGCAAAACTCTTTTATTTCAAAAGGGCATGCACCGAATAAATCATGTCTCTAGACCACTTTATAATATGATGTCTTATTCACGTTGTATTTTCGTGATAACCGAACATACTATCTTATTGTATTTAACACACACGTTACATGGAGTTTCTTGCGATTCGAATAAAGTTGTTAAAAAAATTTGTCCACAGAAACATAAACTTTACGTAGGATATATAAACACACACGTAAATATATCATATTCCAGGCCCACTATATTCTTATAAATATGACCTTGTTGCAATTTGTCTAAGCTCATTCTCATCGACACCAAAACACTACTTTATCAACCACCTTTGAAGGTAGGACGTACGTCCCTAGAAAATGTGTAGAGGCGTAGAAAAGGCAAGCAGAGACAACCCCGTCATCAACACCAAGGCCACCTCAATCTCGGGTTTTTCTCCATCGTCGATTTCGTGTGAGCTCTGTAGTTCACGCGCCACCTTGTATTGCCAGGCCGACGACGCATTCTTGTGTGAAAGATGTGACAAATGGGTGCATGGTGCCAATTTTCTAGCTCTCAGGCATATCAGGTGCTTGCTTTGTGACACCTGTCAACGCTTGACGCATAGATACCTTGTTGGGAATTCCGTGCGGGTGGTGCTTCCAACCATCGTGGGCTGGAGAGACCCAAAGAGAGGAAGAGGAAGATCGGAAGGGTGCAATGAGGAAGATGGTGATCTTGCGAGTGAAGAAGATCAGAACGAGCTATCGACCGTCGGGAGACGCCCTTTTCTGTTTCTCTGATCCTTAGCCGTAGGTTGTTGTCTTTTTCTTTTTAATTTGGGGTCAACGCCAAATTTAGTATCTGAAATTCGGTAATTTTGCAACCATAGACTTGAATTTTTTAAATGTCAAATTCGTGGTTATATGTTGTAATATATGTTGAAATAATAACGGTGGCGTTTCCATTACATTAGTTATATGATACAATTTGTTCTATAGCTATGTTTAGTGCTAGAAGTGAATCTATTTATTAACTTAACCAAAAAAAAGTTTATAAAATGAATTGATATTATAATTATCAAGTTTCTATTATATAAACATACTTTCTGTGTTATAAAAACGAAGTTTGCCAAAACGCCTTTGTGATTCTAGTATAAATGTGTTGACAGGTTTGATTTCAAACTTCTTGTGCTATGTGCATGGGTGCTCTGTGGGATTAATTCACAGCATGTCCTACCATTGATTTGAACTTTGTAAGTTATTTAACTAAATTAAACAAAAACTTATCTTATAGGGTTCTTCTTTTAAAAAAAGAAAACTAATTTTTATATTCAATTTGATTTTATTAATGTTAAATAATTTTACTAATGAGTATACATATCGTAAGTGAGTTTTTTTTAGAGAAAGAAAATTTGAAATTTCTTGCACTTGTATATTTTATTTTAGAATTTTAAATTTAGAGGTCACTCTAAAAATCTTAGTGTTAGGTCACCACGATGGAGATAGGATAGGCAAGGACCACAGTTAGAAAAGAATGATAGCAATCGATAAGATCGATGCTAGGGCAATAGCTTCGGAAGAGAGAGAAAGAAGACAAACAGACTTAATAGATAATAAAATACAAAAGCATATTACTAAATATTAAAAATCTTAATTTTAAGTAAAATTACACGAAATTGTAAATAAATATAAATACTAATAAACTCAAACACATGGGTATAAAAAGGTTTAACTTTTTCATTAATTATATTAAGTTTTATAAACAGAAACAACGGCGGCATGAGCCCATCACCCGAAAGAATTGAGACAGAAAGGACAAAGAACTGCTGCTGTCTATGATACTGATGGGTGGTTCCAGAAAGTTTTGAAACTTAAAAACTAAAGAACGTTAAAGCAGCGCAGAAGCCGCTGTAAGATAGCAAGACATATGGAGAGCAGAATTATTGTACATCATAGCTTTTCGTTACAACCACAAAATTTGAATGCAGAGGGTATGTGGGCATCGCAGTACGGGACGTGAAATTAAATTATTACACTAGCATGGGCAGGGCAGGGCCGGGGCGTGCAGATCAAAAGCAACAGTTGTGCTTTTATGCCTGTGGTTATAAATGTTCTCAGAGTGTACAGCCATTATATCCACCACAGGCTCCTACGAGGGAAATTCAATGTCCTGTCCTGTCCTGTCCGCTCATATTCCTTGTCATTATATCATTATAAAGTACCTTGTTCACAAATTGAAATTTAAACAGTTCTTGCAGCTTGAAAATTTAAAAATATATGTTGAGGAAGATTAGGAAATATATAGTTTATGTTTAGTTACAAAATTTTTACAAGAGGGAGAAACGAAAAACAATAAATATTTAACGTTTTGTTACTAATTTGTATCCTATATTTCACGTGTTGTTGCTTTATATTCATGGAATATTAAGTTTGATTGAGCTTGAATTAAATTAAAATTTTATAAAAAAAATATTTTTTTTAATTTTATATAAAAAATATAAAATAATATCAAAAGAATGTTAATTTTTCATGCATCAATTGCAATTACAACCTTTTCTTCACTCACTCATAAAAATGATTTAAAAGTTCAAAATTAGTCTTCTTACCATGAAGGTTTATTAAGCCAATATTTTGATATTTCTTTGCACAGGCTTTTCTAATCTATGCTAATCTTGATCATTTGTGCAAATTTGGCTATGTATCTCTAAACCAAGCTTAATGTTATAGGGTATTATTTCAAGTTAAGTTCGAGATCCAATACCTAGAATTGTTTGATGACATTTTGAACGAGGTCCAATATAAAAGTTTAACATTCTATCTTGCCAACTGGACTCAATTATATCATAGGATGATGGCTTTCACCATAATTCCACACACTCGACCATACTCCCAAATCCCATCATTGTTATTGCCCCATGGTAAGCAAATATTCTTACATGTTTCTTATGATGGCTCGTCCATATCACCTTACCAACAAAAAAAAAAATTGTAATCAATAGGAATTCAACAAATAAGTTATTGGCTTTTACTTGTTTGGTTAGACAAAAAAAAAATATTAAATAAACAGAAAATAAAATTTTAATTACAAAAAGTATTCATATATTTTCAAATCAAAACTAGTTACTATCCCTAATTTCAAACCATAACCACCACCCACCACAAAACACCAATCACTAAACACTGCCACCAACCTTCCAATCCCTATGTCATTAGTACCACGAAGAAAATAAAGAATACGACTTTTCATGGTGGCACAACAGTGGTTCATGGTGGTACAGCTTTAGTTCTTGATTTGTGGCGACATGGTTCGTGGTTCATGGACTATAGTCCTGCATAGTTAATGGTCTGCAGTGGTGTGTGGTCATGGTTTAAGTCTGTGGGGGTGGTGTTTGCGGTCTCCGGCAGTGCATAGATGTGGTTTTGTGTTCACCGTTTTGGTCGGTGGTGGTTGTCCATGGTTTGTAGGTGTGTGTCGGTGTGGTTCGTGGTCATGGTTTGGATTTGTGGTGGTGTTTGATGGTCTACTGCGGCTATGGTGGCTAGGTCCACTGAAGAAGTAGAATAAAAGAAGGAAAAAGAAGGGGGAAATAATCAATGAATAGCATTGTTAAGGTTTCTTTTTAAATAATTATTCAATATTTGGTGGGGATTTTTTTTTTTAATAATTATTCAATTATAATAATAAGTCTATTTTATGGATTAGTGGGAGATCACTTTATTTATAAAGGGAACAAGTCATTAGTTTATTATAAAGCTCATTCATTCTTTTAAGGAAGAATCCTCACATTCACGGTTGCTCCAAACTCATAGTACAGCAATACAAACCATGAGTCACTCCTCGGAGCATCTTTGATGGAATATTCCTTTTGTGCAAACTTCATGAATAAAAAACTCGTCAAGGAATTTTTCATCTATTAAGGGTGCTTTCTGTTTAGAGGAGGTCCTTAGAAAAGAACCTCTTATGTCACAAATGTCGGGACATATTAAAATATACAATGCTCTTATTTACATTAAATGATGCCTCAGAAAAATATAAAACAATAAACAATTAACTCATAGAAGAAACCCAGCCCTAGATCGATGAGGCCCTCAAGAGATAGTTTCTTAAAATATCAATCCAAATTTAAGGATTTTTTAAGGGCCTAACAATTAAGGATGTTCGGTCTAAACAAGAAAAAAAGGAAGGAAAAAACATTAAGGATGCAAGGAGTGACATTGCCCACAACACTTCCAAAATAAACTCTGGCCCTAACCGTCCGCCACATATACCGCAATAAAAGGCCCAGTTTATCGAGCCGATCTCAATACGCAAAAGCAACCCCATCCTTAAGTGGATTGGGTCCGTCCAAATAATTGGGCCTGAAGAAATAGCCCAATAAAAATTAATCGGTAAAACTCGAAAAAAGACCGACTCCTTCAGACCATGAAAAAAGAATAACAACGAAACGTACCTAAACCGAAAAAGGGGAAAAAAAAAAAGGAAAAACCAAAAAGTCCTCCTTCTCTCTGTCTCTCTCTCTCAGCTAAGTATTGAATTGAAATCCACGGTTGACGAACCCAAAGAAGAACCTTCTCATCCAATCCTCGAATGATTTGTGATTAATCTCTCTTACCCCCTCTCTCTCCATCTCTCTCTGTTGTGTTTTGCTGGAGTTGTTATTAGGTTTGTGCGATGGCAGACACCTCGAAAGACGAGCTAGTTCAGCTAATTAAGCGATTCGGTGCTTATCTCACCTTCAAGTTCTCGAGTCTCTTCTCGATCTCTCTCAATAACTTGGTATACGTATAACCTTTGCTCGTTCCTCTTTATCTAGTATTCGGATCTGATAGTGGTAATTCAGCAGTTTATGTGACAAAATTGTGTATTTTTAGTTAGTTATTTTGCGAATTTGAATTATGTTAAAAATTTTAATGATTATGCTGCTGTAGCCGTGTTTATTGAGCGTAATTAGTCGGAGATTGAAGTCCTAGGGTTTGAATTTCTCTGTAGTTTGTAGCTTTTGGTAACGTCTTTGCAATTGTCTGATATTATCGTATTAATCAACTTGGCGATGGTAGAAGCAGCCTGTTCCTGGTGGAAACTACTTTCCATTGTAGTAAATTATGCCTATAGACAAACTAGCTCCTGTCATGTACTTAAACAAACACCTACCTCTAAAAGGATACCGGTAATTGCAACTTCTTGACTTTTGCAATTGTAGTATTTGAGCTTTGTCAATGCTAAATTATAATAAATACTAAAAAGTATTTGGATAATATTTTCTGTAGAACTAATGCATCCATAATGGATTGTTGGAGTTGTTATTTACATGTCAGAAGGATTGATCGGTGTGATAAATTTACTTAAAGAAAATGAATTCTTTTCACCTGGTTTCGCTGTCAATTGCTATCATATTAGGAGTATTCCGAAGCTAAAACTCTAATGTATCGTTTGATTCCATTGAAAAGTTTTGTTGGGAATTTGAATTTTGCAGGTTTAGTCACGTAGTGAGATGTTTCCTCAATTGTAAGGAAGGGGCACTAGCATAATTAGGCTGAGCTACAATCTGATAGATGAAATATTATATTGGAACTGAGTGCTGTTAAGACTAGTCTTGTATTGCGTACACAAACTGAACAAATGATTTTTGGTAGACGTGGAATTCAAGACTATAGGTTTTTCTCGTACAACCAGGTCAACCTTTTGTGTTAAAATGAGATAGGATATTTTGCAATGAGTCAAATTTTTCTGTCTGAAGTCATATGGCAAAGAATGAAGTCCATAGTCATGGCCAATGCTGGCAATATTGACTTACCCAGATGAAATGATTAGGATGACACATTGCTATTTTTGCAAAAATATTTTGAAGTGACACCATTTTCACTCCAAATACTTTTTTGTTGGTTATTTTATCTAATCATGTGAATGTTTATCAGTCCAGATTGGATTGTATATGGGAGGATTAGATTTGATATAGTAATGAACAAGCTAGATATGATGGGATATGATAAGTAGTTATTTTCTTTCTCATATTAAGTGTTTGGTAGTGTTAAGATGAGTTGTCTGAATCGTATTGATTCTATAACATAGTTTGGAGTAATTGTGTTAATTGTATTGAGTAGGCATTTTCGTTATCCTTCTATTGGACTATTATGATATTCCATGACGTACTAAACATGTTAGTTTGGATTTGTTTTAGCTAGAGGCCAAGCCAAACACTAGATAGGATAAATTTATCCAATCCAGATTCATATATGGTCTACCAAACACTATCTCAGTTCCTTCAGAAATGATGGATTTAATTTATTATATATTGTATTATTTTAATTTTTCCTCTATTTGTAAATGCATCGAAATGGAATGATGTCTGTAAGTTTTGGGCTAGAAATGCAAAAGCTCTAAAATAGCTAGCTTATAGAAAAAGTTTGTGCATGAACTTAATCATATATGACCAATCACAGGAAAGGAACTGTTGAATGAGCTTCTCTGGTCTCTTTACAAAGTATTTCTCTTCCAAGAATTAGAATGATGTCAAATTCCAGAATGGTCCTAGCCTATAGGGCACGTGATAGAAGGAGATCAACTGATTCTGCATCAACTTCGCAAGGAAAGCGTGTTTTGCTCACAGTTTTACTCTTTCTACAACTTCAAGTAGGCTTGAAGGAGCTTAGCCTTATTCAAAAGTCCTAATCCCTATTCTTGCAAACAATGTCTGACCTGCCTTGCTAACTCTCGGACTAGTTGTAAGGGCCTGGAATTACTTAAGAATTATCACCTCAAGGGTTTGAATGAAAAGAGCATTGATTTCTTAAACACCCATAGGGCATTCATTATTGGTACATTACATGATAATGCCATTTTGATGAAAGTACCTTTTCATTAGTGGTTAAAGCTGAGGAATGCTCATGTGAAATATCATGTGGTCTTAGATCCCACTATGGACAATTCTTGAGGCTACCCATACATATAGTACAAGCCAATAGTCAACAATCTATAGGTTGAGGGCATTAGGACATTTTGGACCCTTTGCATGGATGAGGGCATTAGCTTGTGGCCTAGCCAGGTGTGTGTGGAACTTATTAGAGAAAAGAATTTTTGGACCATGAAAATTCAGTAACTGCCTCTTGGTCTTGGCGGAAAATTTTACAATTGAGACCTTCGGCACAAAGTTTGTTTAAGTGGGAGGTGGGTAATGGGAATTCCATATTGCTTTGGTATGACAATTGGCACCCTAAAGGCCCTTTGTATTCTTGGCTATCAGAATGGACTATATATTCTTCTGGTTTCCCGAAGGAAGCTAGAATTTGCTGTATTATCGATCAGAATGGGTGGGATTGGCCGGAAGGTGAGTTCTGCCTTCATCCCTAAAACCAGCAGTGATGATAGATTTGTTTGGAAGGATAAGCCCACAAAACCGCTCACTATCAAGGAGGCTTATGGCTCTCTTCGAGCACAAGGTAATAGGACTTGTTGGTTCTAGGTGGTTTGGCAAAAACAGTTGGCTCCTAGATTTTCCTTCTTCTTATGGTTGATGGCTCATCAAGGACTTACTACCCTTGATAAATTGGTACATTGGGGTGTTACTCCTTAAAATTTCTGCTATCTTTTCCTTAAGTGTGCTTTTGTGCATGAAGTATGGAGCAGGTTGGAGGAGATGAGATTGAACAGTATGGTGGTGCCTTCCCAAGCAGTGGATATTCTTGATCCCTTTAACTAGCTGGGTCCCAAGATGACTTCTTCTTGGACACTATTACTTGGGTTTGTTGTATACTATATTTGGAAAGTAAAGAATGAAATAAGATTAGGTCTTAGTTCTTGTTTGGCTGCAGATGTAACCTGTACGATCCTTTTTTGTTTTTATACTAGTAATAGTCATTGTTGACTTTTTGCTCCAGTGGTGCTTCTTGCCAAGATTTCAATCTAATCACCCTTTATTTTTGTTTGGTGATTCACTTGAAATTTTACGATTCTTGTGGACCTTCTCTCTTGTATTGTGGGCAATTGCCCCTTCCTTCTGTAATTTTGTTATTTAATGAAAAATCTGACATTATATCCAAAAAAAAAAAAAAATCTATGGGGATGGTGCTTCACATTAAAGAAAAGAATGCATGAGAAGAGAGCTACTTGTCTTTATCCCTCTGCAAGATGTCATATTTGATTATTAATACTGGTGAGAACTTGTCTTGGGGGATTTTGCTGAAAACATTGTATCTTCCTAGTAAGCTGTCTCTTTACCTTATCCTCTCTGCCATTCCTTACTTTACAATAGGACAACAAACCAGGAAGGATAGCAACCATATTTTGTACCTAACCTTATTTCTTTCAGCAGGTAATATATTCCTTGCCACATTCATGCATCACATTTTAGTTTGAGCTCGATTAAGAATCTTTATTAATTGCAACAGAGAAAAAAATAGAGGAGAGGTCTGTCCCACATACGGTCCCATCAAAAGAAGATTGAACTGTTGTTGTATGGAGGGATAAAACATGATTAAGGTAGTCATCCCAATTTTCCCTGTTAGATTCTGAGATGCCCAACCCATAAGCTAATGTACCTTCTGAATATCTATCTACCAATCATGACCAACTTTATACTTTGCCATAATGAACATGCCTTTGAAATTGATCTGTCTAGTTAAGAATATTCATGAGCACTTGCTATGTAAATTATGGTCCGAAAAAAGTAACGGAATGGATAGGTTGCAGTCAGCAAGCTCCTTAATCGTCTTATTCTCCTGCATAGATTTGGAAATACTAGAATGGTTTCTTGTCTTTTTTACCTCCCTTCCTTATGCCCCAGATGCCGGGTGATGCACTTCCTTGCTGGTACATGCCCTTTATCTGATCTGACCGCCCCGTGGGCCGGGGAGCTGATATTTCATCCAATTCTTTATATAGTCACCATGGCATCCTTGCGTGTTTGGTATATATTTTCTTCTACACTTGGTTGGATAGGTGATCAGTGGGGGGAGAAGTGCTCAACAGTGGGATTGTCCCTGGTACTACAAAAAAGATATTGCATTATGTAAAATCTCTTACAAGTGACAACTGTAGGATGTGAACTAAGGCGATGAGATTAAGGTAGCTAGTGTTTAACAATTAGAAGCTAAGCATGATTTTGCACAAGTTACTGTATTCATTGAATTTGGAAGTGTTACAGATTGGAATTCAGATTGTTTATAAGGATTTCTTATGAAGTCATCGCTTCTTTCAGAATTCACGGTCAGTTGGGGCTATCGCAGGGTTTGCTATAGCCATAGTTTTTACATGGAGGCTGTTGAGATCGCCCAGCAGACCTGAAAGAAGGGTACCAAAAAGGCAAGCGCCTACACCTGGTGGTTCTGGTGTCAATGTTCCAACAAATGCTTCATTGGTGAATTCAGAAGTCTGTTCAACTTCAGAAGATTTAAGAGCGCAAAATGTTGTTGATGAGTTTTTTCAACCTGTAAAGGTAGTTTTTCATCTCATAGTCCTTGCAGATCTCCTTTCAATTATTGAGTTCCTCTAATTCACTTCTCCATCTTCTTTTCAGCCTACATTGGGTCAGATAGTAAGACAAAAGCTGAGTGAAGGAAGAAAGGTAACACGAGGTCCTTCTCATGGTGCTATTGAGCAGGCATATCTTATTTAGTATTTTTTTCATACTGAACATTTTTCCTTTCCTGGACTTTACATTCCAACTTTTAGCTTTTATTTAGACTACTGTCCTTCACAGAAAAGACCCTGTATTCAATAAAAATATCAATTTTTTCACTTTCAATTATAAATTATCTTTGTTTGGTGAAGCTCAACTTTTTGTTGTAAGCTTTCTTATAGCGTAGAGAGAGCTTAGATTTTCTTTGACCTATCTAGGTATGCCTGCAAATTGTGGGATTTGATTTCATGAGCAGAAAAAGAAGAGAGGAATAGAGAAGTATAACAAGGAGCTCCATAGAATATCTAGAGTTCTTTTGTTTCTCATGCTAAAGATGATATTAAGATTTTCTGTCTTCATTTCCATTTCCTATATGGTATTATCATGAGCAATCTATTTGAGATTCATGTCACACTTGAAGCCTTCTATGAAAATGGGTACTTTATTTTTTGTTCTTCAGGTTTGCAATTATGTAAAACTGCAAGTGAAATGGTAAGGTCTTTGCTGGATAAGTGATTTTGTTCGGGTGGATGATCTGCAGTTTATATCTGGCATAATCTTGTTTATAAACACACACACATATATAAAATCATGTTGCTTAAAGTTATTGGGAAGCCTGTTATAGCTTGGATAAAAATGAAATTGCACTTAGAAAGATAACCTATTCCTCCAGTGCACCAAACAGGTGGTTCTCAAATAACAAACAAAAGTCTTCCCTTTGTTTTTTTTTTTTCCCTCTGAAGTCATATTCGGTAGGCTTGTTCATTATGACATTTGGCCATGGTTGTTTAATGAGCAATGTGCAGTGTTTTGACTATCTGCTTTGGCATTGCTTCTTGTTGATCCTGATGCTGATTGCAATCATTTGATAGGATCCCGGATGCAAGTAAGAATCTAATGATTTTTATTAACCAAAAACAAGGAGTTACAATGCTATTTCTAGTTTCAAGGACCAGGATCTCCAACCTAGGGCTCAATCACTCTGATTTTTCTGTCTTCTTTCTGATTAACATTCTCTTCTTTATACTAAGTATCTATTGCTAACAAATTTAGTTTTCCTAACAACCTAATGGTTGGTTGTTAGCAACCACCTCTAACCGACTAAAACAATTTAACCGAATCTGCCCTTATTATTTTTTTATTGCTGACCTGCCCTCCTTTGATTACGCCTAACATAGACTTGGGTTATTTTGGGTCTATCATCATTCTAATTGCATATTGTAGTAAAGAAATGCTTTTTATAAAGTCATCTCTTTTCCTTCTTGATCTTAATGTAATCTTTCTTGCCAAAAGAAATGCCTATCCTGAAGTATCTTCCACCTCACATTTGACTTCTTCTTGTGCTATATTACGTGTTGAGTTATGAGATCAAATGCAATTGCCACTTTGCCTAATCATTGGAGTGAATCTATTTTCCTTAAGGCTTACATTTTCTAGTTTTGACTCTTGTATAGGTGACATGTCGTTTACTTGGCGTAATTCTTGAAGAAAGTAGCCCTGAAGAGCTTCAGGTAATAGTACTTCTTCTGGTGGATCTTATGGTTGGAATAGCAGTTGAATAGTATGAATACTCTACTTTCTTCGCAGACAAAAGCCACTGTGAGATCCTCTGTTTTGGAGGTACTCCTGGAGATCACTAAATTTTGTGACCTCTACCTGATGGAAAGAGTTCTGGATGATGAGAGTGAGGTACTTCAGATATCGCTATCATTTTTCTTTTTCTACTCGAGAGATTTTCATTTGAGCAAGTTGCAGTATGTATAGCTTACTTTGTGCTGGTACTGGGCTTCTGATGGAAGCCTCTGCAATTACGTTCCACCGCACTGATAAATAATATCTACATGCCTTGTACACTTTCCAAGTGTTTTGGCTTTCTTCTATTGGCAAACAGTTCTCCATATCTTTTTAGATGAAGTAGGTCGTGTGAAGAAAAGGGAGGTAGTCTTTTCACATTTGTTAAGCATTTGGTAATTATTGGAAATCTCTTCTGCAGGGTAAGGTTCTTCAGGCTTTAGAAGATGCTGGAGTTTTTACTTCAGGTGGCCTGATCAAGGACAAGGTAGAGAAATTCCTCTGAAATTTTGCCACTGGTGTCAGCGTTTTGTATTATTCTAGTTGGCTTTGAATAGCATTGATCGGTCATAGAGATCTATCTACTTGATGTGGATTTCTTGTGACTGGTTCTTTTCTTTATTCAGATTATGTGCTCTACTCTATTCTATGTTCCTGAATACTTAAATTGTGCCTCAACAGCTACCATAATAATGAGAATCCTTGTTCATTTTTTATAAAATCAGTTACCTCATCAGTTATTGTGTTTATAATTGCTTGGAGCTCCATGAAAAAACAATGTTCTCCACTGCAATCTTCTCAGAAGCATAGCTTCATACAACTGCTTAGGGACAAATTTTACGAGGAATAAAGCCACTCTCCTATTATGGCTGTAACCCTCATCTTGTGTATAATTAATGATACAGTTTTTTTTTTGGCCAAAAATTGATGATACAGTTGAACTCATGGTCAAATGACACAAATTTGATGGTTCAAATAGTTCAATCTGCAGCTCTCTAGATTAATCCTAATTTGTTGATCTCCTTTAAATTTTCTTTGAATTAGAACGTCTTCATCTTGCCTTTCTCTATTGTCTCTCTGTTAACTAATCTTGAATATACGTGCAGGTTCTCTTCTGTAGCATAGAGAATGGCCGTACATCTTTTGTTAGGCAACTAGAACCAGACTGGCATATTGATACAAGCCCTGAAATCATATCACAATTAGCTGTAAGTGCTCTTTGCTCTCTCCTCTGGTAATGTCCGGCATTGCACATTATGGATGCGATTGATTTTGTAATGTGGCATTTGATTACAGAGATTCATCAAATATCAACTTCACGTCTCTCCCACAAGGCATGAAAGGGCTGCTTCTAATGTGTTCTCTTCTCCATCCTTGGAACAGTTCTTTGGGTCCATTTGATGCAGATAGAATGAAAATGCAAATAATGTTGTAAAATTGTTAGTAGCACATTTTGTTTTTCTTCTGATGAAATTCCAGCTCATTTGCTCGGATTTTGCCTGCAGTTATCGGTTTTACGATGAGGACCTCCTGCTTTGTGATCTATTATTATGTGACAATCTGAAATTATTATCTAACTGCGGTATGTTTTGGTAACCCATCTTTGCTTTAGCTTCAGATACAAATAAGTGCCCTGCTGCAAGATTTGGGTACAAAAGTCGTTTTAGAAGACCCTCATATTTACGGCTTTGGCTTTGATATGTTTTGGCGTTTGGTACGTTGGTTATCTTTTGATCAAACTGCCTTAGCATTTTTTGGGCGGGTTCTGGTGTTCGTTGGGTAGCGTAATAATCAGTGTTAGGTGCACCTTTCTTTTATACACATGGTCCTAGCTTGACATGTTCAAGAAAAAATTGTTACTGCTGTAGTGCAAAAGATCTTGTTGAGTTGAATTTTATTGCGCTCCAGTTCAAACCTTGATTTGAAAATTTTTCGAGCTTCGAGCTTGGCTCAAAATGCTATTTGTGGGCTCGGTTTGACTAAGCTCACTCAAGAGTGATTTTTAGAAATATATATATATATATATATATAATTAAATATGTATGAAGGCTTGATTTAAATTCGATAAAATTTGTTATATATTTAAAGCTTAGATTTATACGTTTAGGATTATAAATTTGTTGGACTAAATATGTTTAAACTTTGAGTTTGGTTGGATAAATTATTTAAATAACGATCTTGAGTTGGATTTGATAACTGTCCAATCGACTAAAATAAATGTAAAAGCTAAAATCGTTTTGTTTATTGATTTACACTTTAGTCGCTGTAACGTGCCAGGTGTCACAATGATCCTCTGTTTGTTCAATGGAGTTGATTGAAGTGGCAGCGCATCTATTGAGCGTAGCGACCGAAAATTTCCACTTTTTAGTGTCACCGTGTGTCATTTCATTCTTCACTTCACGGATATTGACCGAAAGAACAAAATTCATTATCAAAATGCTGAAAAATAATATAATACGTCAAATAGCCTTCGCCGTAATATTTATAACACAAAAAAATTAAAACTCTTAAGAATCTTCGTTGGTAGAAAACAGAAAACTCCGGGAAAAAGAATATAATATTACTTTTAAAAAATTCTTAAAATATTATATAATTAAAAGTATTTAAAAAAATATACTAATTAAAATCAGGTGTTGAAAACCAATTTTGAATTGGTATGACATTGTGTATTGAACATTCAATTTTATTGTTTATATATTTTTTTATTTGGAGTAAAACTATGTATTGAACTCTTGATTTTAATTTGGAAAAATAATATTAGGTGTTTAATACCCAATTTCAAGTAAACTTAAAATCAGGTTTTCAATACTCAATTTTAAATAGTATATTTTTAAGATTATTTTTTATCTATGTCAAGTGTTTGTATTACAGTTCCTATACTAATTATCATGAACAGTTGATCACTAGAGAGAAGAAGGATAAAGTTCAAGAAAGATATGTTGAATTGTGTATAGAATGAGTCGGTTAGTTTTGTTATGCTATTACAATTGTTTATATACTAAAGAACGATTAACATGTGTAATAAACTACACACATAATAAATAAACTAAAGTAAACTAACTATTGAGAACCACATGAGATACGACCCCACTTGGAAGAAAAATTATGCAAATGTGATTCTTTGGTAGCCTTTGTCATAAGATTTGCAACTCGTGAATGAGAAGGAATATATATAATGTGCAAAAAACTATTGGAAACATGATCTCGTGTAAAATGTATATCGACATCAATATGCTTGATATAGCCATGCAAACATGGTTTTTTTGCAATCAATTGAGCGGAACAACGATCTAAATATAAAGTGATAAGAAGAGTAACTAGCAACTAAAAGTCACGAAGCAAGTAAGACAACTAAAGCAACTCTTTCATGGATGGTGCCATACTTTTGTATTCTGTTTCAGTAGAAGATGTAGAAACAGTAGCCTATTTCTTAGTCTTCCAAGAAATGAGAGAAGAGCCAAGAAACATACAGAAACCAGTAAGAGACTTGCAATCAACATTAGTTCCCCAATCTACACATGAGAAACCATGTAGGGCAAGAGAGGAAGAAGATCAATAGAAAAGACCCTAATCAAAAGTGCCTGTCAAAAACTTAAGAACATAAACTACAACATGATAATGAATCATATGAGGTTTGGCCACAAACTGACTTAACTATTGAACAGTAACAGAAATATCTAGTCTAGTGATTGTAGGATATAATAACCTTCCAATTATTCATCTATAAGAAGAAGGATCAGGCAAAAGATCACTAGAAGTACAATTAAATCGAATTCCTTGAACAAAAGGCACTTTTGCTAATTTAGCAGTAGTTAAACCCACCTCTTGCAAAATGTTAAGTGAATATTTCCTCTTATTGATCATAAAACCTACATATATCCTATAAGCTTCAATTCCTAATAAGAAAGGTACATCACTCATGTCTTTGATAGCAAATGCTTTGTCAATCAAATGCTTAACTTCACATATAGCTTTAAGAGAATTCCCCACAATTAAAACATCATTGACATATGTGAAGTACCACTAGAAATTCATCATTTCTCTTTCAAGTAAATAAAGAATAGTCATTCTTTAATTGTATAAAACCAAGTGAAGAAATAAAATGAGTGAACTCTTGACTCCATTGATGAGAAGCCCATTTTATATCGTATAAAGAACACACTAATTTACATACATGTCCAGAAGGAATAGATCCCTATCCAACAAGTAGCTCCATGTATATTTCTTCATCTAAATAACCAAGAAGAAAAGCATTATTAACATCCAACTAATGGACATGCCATTTTTGAACTGTTGCTGCTACTAACGACATGTGAATTGCGATAAATTAAGCTACTGGACAAAAGGTGTGTACATGACACTGCCCTTTACCTGATTATATCCCTTTGCCACCACCATAACCTTATATCGTTCTATAGTCCCATCTAGTTTTTATTTTATATACTCATTTTGACCCTATTGGCTTCTTACCCAAAGGCAAAGGAACCAATTTCCAAGTGTTATTAGCTTCCAAGACTAGCAATTCCTTATTCATTGCCTCTACCCATCTAAGACCATCCTCAGCCTCATGATAAGTTCACAGTTCACAAATAACTAACATGTTTGCTAAAGAGGCCATATAATCTCGAGGATACGGATTAGGTGTTTATGTATTAAAGAGGGAATGTAAAGGAGCATTAAGTGTACTAGACTATGTTACTTCAGTTGACATACTAGAGTGAACACTGAATAAAATCTTTAAGCTAATTTGGTGTTTTTCCTATTTGTTGTGATGCACAAATAGAAGGAATAGAATCTACAGAAGGAACAAGATCTATAGAAGCTAGGTAAAACATGATCAAAAGGTTATGTGTGAGAAGTATCTACACAAGTAATAGGAATTACATATGCAAGATTATCATCTGAAATATTAAAAGAAGTAACAAATGGAAATAAAGGAGATGAGGAAGAAAGAATGTGTTTAGAACTATCTTCTTGAAAAGGAAAAACATGTTCTACCAAAACATCTCTATTGACAAAAATCCAATTTGAGAAATACCCCAAAAATGTGCAACGTCAACCCTTAACATCCATCTTATCATTGGAGCCATCAACAATTGTGGCATAACAAAGATAGCCTACAGTTCTTAAATCTGAATATGAATGAGCCTTGTTAAACAAAATCTAATAAGGAGACAACCAATTCAATTTCTCTATTGGCATCTTATCAATAAGGGTCGTTATTGCTAAAATGCACTATTCCTAAAACCTTTTGGGCAAATTAAAATGAATCCTTATTGCCTAAATTGTATCAAGTGCCTATATTTTCGCTCTACCACTCCATTTTGTTGAGGCATGTAGGTAGTGGTCTTTTGTTGAATAATGCTTATGGTTAAGAAAAAGTTGTTGACACTCATGAATAGTAAATTCACTCTCATTAACAATCTAATGTACATGGGTGTAGTGTAAAAGTGGTTGTATATGTATGAAAGAAAAGAAGTTAAGATGGATGGTGTTTAGTGTTTATGTTGTAAAAGATGAGTCCATGTACACTTGCTTTTATCATCAACCACCGTGAGGAAGTATTTAGCTTCTGAAATAGACGAAATACTATAGGGGCCCCACATATCAACATTAAGAAAATCAAATACATGTTGAGAAACAAAGGTACATAAAGAAAATATCAAACGATTGGACTTTGCTAAATGACATGTATTACAGACAAAACTACCATATGTAGGAACAACACAACTTGGTATATGTTTCAACTTCAAAATGGAAACATGTCCTTAATGATTATGTAATAACCCAAAAGAATCTTCATGTGTTACATTCGAAATAACGGTACAAGACAAAGAATTAAAGCATCAAAATTAAATACATCAAAATGAATAGATGAACTATTACGTGAAACAATTGGGTCAGACTCTATCACATATAAAGCAATTGGGTCGAACTCTATTACATATAGTCCTCTCGTAGCATCAGCCATAGCAACAATATCTTTAGTATTCAAGTCCTAAAAAAAGACAATTGGTTGCAGAAAATATGGAAACAACATTTAAACAATTTATAGAAAGATGATTATATTTGAAACCTAGTACTAAGAGCACATTGTTTAAGGCAACATGTTCCTTTAAGATGACAGTATTAGTAACATGTACAGTTTTTATACTTTCATCTGGAAGCTTAATACAAATTGGTTTAGTTAATGTTTGTATATGATGTATGTAGAGATGACGTATATAGGATGATGTCAGATAGGTCCACGTTAGATTATTTAAATGTACTACCATAATAGAAGTGTCAATAGGCTTTTAGATTGATCCATTTATGAAATCAATCTTCATCTTCGCCCCAAGTCCCAATTTCACAAATTTACTCTGTGAAAGATAGTTACTACCATTAAAGATCAGATTGCCAATTTACATTCCTAGACTATCTGACCCTGAGAGATAGAAAAGATCTACGGTATTAGCATATGTGCTATTCATCTTTAGCCCAAATATGAAAATTTAACTTCCAAGAAAAATACTAACTTTAGTAATTAATCTGAATCAAGAACTAATTAAACCGAATCAAGAAACACTCTCACAACCCACTTTAATACCATATTAGAATTCCCACATCAGAAAATGAAAACTGAGAATGAAAGGAAATTGTGGCATAGTGCATTCAAGAAGAACAAGATTTTGTTTAAGTCAATCTGTTTTCATCAGTTTTATATATATAGTAATATATCAACTAACTTAACTAAGTAAACATCCACTAGTATCATGACAAATGTATTACAACTGTATATTTAAATAATCTGATGTGGACACATCTAACGTGATCCTATACACGTCATCTCTACAATGTAAAAGATAAATAAAGGGAGTCATGTGGTCAGAAGCCCTTATTTCAACTATCCATTTACTAGAAACATTATCGATTTGATAAAACAAGGTTATAAAAGAATCAAGATTAGGAGCTTGACCTGCAAAATTAACATAAGATTGTTTAGCATTCTTCTCTAGCGTATTTCCCCCTTTAAGTATTTGCATGACTTCATTACATGTACTGGATACTAACTCCTTTTCACTCGTTGTATTTTTTCTCAGAAGCACCCAGAGTAGAAATATTATCAAGAGGGTTATCAACTTGTGTTTCTACTTGTACTACAATCTTAACATTATTCCTTTCTTTATTTCCTTTAGATTGTTCATGATATCCCACCAATTTGAAACAATTTTTAATTTGATGACCATTTCTTTTACAATGTAAGCACATAATATACTGTCTCACTTGCATATTTTTTCCCTCTTCTCAAAATTCCTTTGTTGTGTTCTAATATTACAAGCTATAGATTCATCATTAACCATGAACAAACCATACAAATGCTTCTGTTGTTTTACCTAATGTATGAGATAATAAGCCTTATTGATAAAAGGCAAAGGATCCAGAGAAAGAATATGACTTTATACATTTGTACACTATCATAAGACTCATTAAGTCTTATCAAGAATTGCAGTAAATGGTTTCTATTCTCGATATTAGCAAGTTTCCCAATAATATCACAAGTACAAGCACTCAAAGCTCCACGATTACATTCAAGCATACCATAGAAACTAGTTAATTCATCCACAGTTTCTTCAAATGATTGTAATACATAGTCACATTACTTTTTCCTTGTCAAACAATTGCAATTTCATGCTAAATTTGAAAAATTAGTGGTCCATTAATTTGCCTAAACCTTTCACATATATTATCCTAAAGACTCTTAGCGAATTGAGCATATATGAAACTCTCTAAAATTTCTTTTGTCATAGAATTTACAATGAGTCCATTTTTAAATTTCATTTTGATTATCCATTGGTTTCAAACAAGAACCATCAATAAACCCTAATTTTGATTGAGCACCTAGCGTAACCTTAATTAAGTGACTCCATCCCCAAAAAAATTGTACTATTAAAGACTATACTAATTATTATAGATCTTAGATTATCTGCACTAGATAAGTAAAGCGAATAATTACTCATTGAATTGATACTTGAATTTGATGTAACCGTACTCATTTTAATCGTAAATCTAAAGAAACAATGTAACAAAAATGTTTTACTAAGTATATTGCTCTTGTAATGCCTCAGAACCTGGAGTATCACAGCTTGCCACGTGTCATTGCTACCAAGCGATAAGTTAAGGCTCGAAACTATACGATACTTTAAAATTAATCATATATTTTATACATCCTACTACTATAATGTTAATCAAATAAATTACTCTTAGATTAGTCCTTTCACATCTTTTTATATAATAATAACAATTCCCAAGAAAACAATTATCTCCATAACTTTAATTTAACTAATAAAACTTTAAATTACAAATATTCAGATTTCTCTACATAATAATAATGTTCTCTTCATGTCTCGTACATGTAATGCCCTACTAAGTCCCTATTCTTATCATATTCCACTTGTTCGTTATTCTCGCCTATAGCTAAAAAAATATATAAGAAGGCAGGTGGGCTTAAGGTCAGTATGTAAGTACCACACTCATATGCGCACGACACACTACAATAATAACACATGCATATATGCAATATTTATCCATAACATATCCACATTTTAGCTTACACATCAATATCAAAATAAATTATACCATATAGGGTACTTATAACCCTAATACACACAACATTTATCTTAGTGGGAACTACCATTACGGGCCCTATTTAACTTTAATCTACTTCAGATCATTTCGATACATGACTCTACTAGGGGACAACGCGACATATTGATCAATGAGGTGCCCCATAGGGATCTGTCATTGTGGGCTTCTAGGTCGAGCCAAGCACAAGCAACATATCTTATTCAATTCATATAACACTTTAACATTTCATTATGTCACATAAAATTCATTAAATAGCTACCTAGCAATCACATACAACAAACAAGGTAAACATGTACCCGAGATTATAGCCTTAAGCATGTCTGGTCCTAAACTTAAGCTAAGTTGATATCTGTACAATTATTAATACATCATTCTTAGTACTAAATTTAATAATAATATAACTCTTTTAATTTCCATTAATCTATTAGGTTACCTAAGGTCTTACTAATTATCTAGGTTGTGTGGAAATTAGTTTACTTTGGAGTTAAATAGATATAATATAAAATTGTTTTTCACTTAACGTGGCCTCCAACATGGCCGTCTGACTCAACACGACTATTACACGACCGTGTCAAAAGATCGTGTATCTCTCGGTGGGTTTTAGGTTCAATACGGTTAAAGCACGACCGTGTAGACAGACCATGTATCTATTGGTTTCAACATGGTCGGAACATGACCATGTAGATAGGTCATATATTTCTCAGTATATCTGTTGTGTTCAACACATCAGTAACATGACCGTATTGGGAGGTCGTGTATCTCTCAATATGTCTTTGGTGATCAACATGACCGTGTTGGAAGGTCGTGTGCTTCTCTAGGTTAACATGGTCAAAACACGACTGTGTTGGGAGGCTGTGTATCTCTCAATAAGGTCCTACGAAACCTAATTTTTCTATACTAATTCCTCCTAAATCCTACTTGCTATGCTTTTTAATATAACTTATCGTTACATTAACCATATCTAACATAAAAATTAGGTTCTAGTGTACTCACTTGGCTCATATTCGCACTTGGAGCTTGAATTTGGTTGATTCCTAACTTGTTTAACCCGTCCTTCAATTCAATCCTTGTACACAACCAAAATCGTTCCGTGATTGAGTCTCCATTGTTAGAATAGGTCTAGTAATAACTCCAAACCATTACCTTTTTATTACGCCATGATGTCTCCTTATATTACTTTAGGTTTTCTTGAAGAGGCTCTCTCTCTTTCTCTTTGTGTTGCTTTGTCTCTCTAGGCTGTTGTAAATGGTCAAATGTGCAAAAAGGAGAACCCTGGGTTAGTTTGATTTTATAATTTGGCTAGGAAAAGACACTTTTACCTCTTGTCCCACATGTTTAAGTATGACATTGTCACTCGTTATATTTATACATATACTTATTTTCAAAACATGTATTACAGCTCTGATACCATGTGAAATGTTTGTATTACACTACTTGTATTGATCATCATGAACATGAGTTGATCACTAGAGAGAAGAAATATGAAATTCAGGAAAAATATGTTGAATTGTGTATAGAATGAGTTGGTTAGTTTTGTTATGCTATTACAATTGTTTATATATAAAAAAAATGATTAATACACATAACAAATTATACACATGATAAATAAACTAAATTAAACTAACTTGAATATATACTGTTAATAATTTAGAATATTTTATTCCCTTTCCCAGAAAACTTCTATTTAACTCACATCAATCTCCATGGTTGCTATTGTATCGATTAATCTATGGAGGGGTTTATTAACGCCTCTTGATCACCTTGAAATCGTTAGTGTTTTGGGGAAAAGTTGCAAAATCGTAGCTTATATTTTAATGCTTTTATAATTGATTAAGTTTCACTTTTTTCTTTTAATAAAGTTATGATCCTATGTTAGTTTCTTATTAATCTATAATAATTATTTTAGTAAAATAATATTATTAAATATATTTAATTACACGATACGATAAAAAAAAAAAGAAAAGAAAAGAGAGGACTAAATTTGTACATTAACAACAACTAATATTGAACTTTAGTATTGATTAATGTTGAAGTTTAAATTTTGATGACAATATTTAGCAAAGAAGAAGATACAAAAGAAGAAAAAAAGTGGATTTGCAAAATTTTCAAGCTTTTTTATTCATTTTTTTTTATTTATATATATATATTATTTTATTAAATATATTTAATAATATTATTTTATTAAATTAATTATAATCAATTTTATGATATGTTTGATACATAAGAATGAACCTATAATAGAATTACGATTTTTGGTTTTTTTTTGTTTCTTATATTTGAATGTACTTTTAAAATTCGGAATTGCTGATTCTACTTTAAAAAAGAATTCAATTTTGCCTTTGAGATGGAAGAATCGCATTCCATTATGACTTTTTTAATAATTATTAATTAAAATTATTTACTTAATATTTAATTTCATTACTAGATTTAATAACTAACTATAATTAATGATGGTTTTGATAAATATTATTTTACATGCATTCTATTATATATATATTTCTAAACATGAAAATTGATTTATCATTTTAGTTATGATTTCATTTCAATCAATTTTATTTTATACTATTTTTACATATTAAATGTGATGTTAGAAATGATACATTGATTTTTTTTAATGGACTTGAATAAAGTCTTTTTCTATAGAACTTGAAAAACGATCTTTAATAATAATAAAAAAAACAATAAGGACGTAAATGAAAAAAAAAGGCACACTTAGAAAGCTTAAACTTGTATATTTATCAAAAATAAAATCTTGCCGATTAGAAAAGAAAACTTTCAATTGCGAAGTTAGACAATTTTTTTAAGCAAATTATAAATTTAAATTGATAAAATCGGGGTTTACTCTTGCCGATTAGATCGTCCCTACTTACGGTTATCTCCAAACTTTATACGAGCGCCACGCGCTGCCGCTTATAAACAACACGACCGTCGTATTTAAGCAGTTGGTATTAACACCGTGTTTGGATCGGTAGAAACAGATGGAAACGGAAAGAAAGAGGAAGAATTGTTATGTTTGGCAACTTAAAGAGTAAAAATAGGGAGAAATAGGCCGACCGACCGTTTTGCTTTTTTGCTATTCGAAAAATGTCGAAAACAGTGGTTTGCCCTATCGACGAACGCTTCGCTACTGAAATCTCTGCTCTTCTCCAGTCTCCACCTCCTCACCAAGTCCAGGTTCTCCACATAACTACACATATTTCATTTCATGCACCATCCAAGTCACGGATTAGAGGCAATTCGTGTTATCATGTTGTTACTGAATAATATTTAATCTATTTTAGAATTGCGTGGAATCTTTTTATTACTTATTTGCTCTTTTCTTTAATTATTTGGATTGTTTTGCTTTGTGAAGGAGTACTATGAGAAGCTTCTTCAGTCGCGAAAGTGTAATGGATTTAAAGTCAAGCAAGATTCGCACTTCGGGAAAGGTAAATTTTTTCTAATATTATTTTATAAGTATGTGTATATATGTGATTAAAATGGATTTCCTTTTTCTTTCCCCACCATTCTATCGGGATAAATAATTGATGCTACTGTTTGATTTTAGTGCTTTTGTAAACTAGACTCGAGCTTGGATGGAATGTAACTTCACTGTATCTGTTTGATTACCGGTTTTGTAAAATATATTTGATTATGCCTGTTTCTTGTTTGTGAGAGTATTGCAATCGTGATTATTTGGAAGTTTTAAGTTCGTGCTAGTGTTGGTGTAATAAAATAATTAAAGTCTCCATGTATGTAAATGGAGTTATTCAAGTCCGTATCTCCAATAGTTACATGCTTTTGTATATGTAAAATACTAAATATGGGTATTATTCATACGAGGACATCATTTTGGGATAGAGAAAGTCGGTATATAATTGTTATGAGAGTGGTTGTGATGGATGGAAAGAATCTTAGATTGTTGAATAGTGATAATCAATAACAAAAAATTTCCATAATCTAACCAGATGTTTGCCCCATTGAACTCCCTCTTTCTTGTGCCTCCCTCTGCAGTTGCATCTTAATATCACCAGGAGCAGGAAAAACAAATTCTATCGCTTGTTTTGGCTATAGTGTAATAGCTATAGTAGACAACAAGCTCTAAAAGCAAGATGGAGGGGAAATGACGAAATCACTATGCTGTGGTGTCAATCCTTGTAAACAATGGAAGTATATGACAGATTGCACTTCTAATGGGCAGGAAAAATACATTTGGAAACTAGTCTTGTAATGGAATCTATATGTATAAGCAACAAATCTCCAAAAAAATAAAAAATAGATTAATGGCAGAAGAAAAGAAAAGTAGTTAGGAACTCTTACCCCAGAAGTAGTTTCTATCTTCTTCCTTCTAATTCTTGGAGACTAGCCATCACAAATCGGCCTTTTATCTTATTTTTTCAATCATTGGTGACTTTGAAACATCAAGGAGACATTAACTAGTGTTTGTAATATCACATTCACAGAATTGAAAACTGAGAGTTTGATAGTGTAAATTAGGTTTCTTGCCTATCTGAAGAAGCTGCTATAGGAAGATAATGGTGATTTTCAGCATTTTATTCCTGTAAGTAATTCCCGGTTAATTTCCAGTTACTAAGCAATTGCAGTAGGGAACCTGGTGAAGTATGGTTTGGTTTGGACTAAAATAATATTTCAGTTAGACTGTGGGCCTGCTTAACATCACTACTGACTAGAATCGCCTCTAATGCATCTTCCTGGTCAAATCTCTGAGGATCCATTGGGAAGTTAGGTTCACACTCTACAAACTCCATAATCGATACTTATGTCCCCTTCTAGACTATTCAGCTCAGTACTCTCAGACCCGCTCTTTACCTGCTTAGGCTTCTCATCACCTTCCAATAACCCATTGAAGTTGATTTCTAAACATTTACCATTGGTGAGAATGTTAGTAGCCGTAGCTTGCTGCCTTGTGTGGGGTCTATGGGAATCGCTAGATGCTGCCTTAGCCGTGGACCCGGCTTTGCGTCTTAACTTTCCTATGGTGACTTAGTTGTTTTAGGCTCGTTAAAAGAGAACCTAGGATCTCAGGGGATTTGAACTTAATAATTTTTTTGATGCCCTTTCATTCCTTTTGCGTACATATATATAATCAAGCAAAGATCCTTAGTAGTTACATACTACCCCCCTTTTCCCTAGCGTATATGTAGATCCTCTACCCTTCCCATTACCCCACTACTCTGCCTGCTCGAGGGACCTCTCCATGATCCTTGTTGATGTCACGACCTCCACTCCCCACGTTCTCCTGATTGCTGTCACATTCTCCAGTCTCCTTGGCCTTAGCTCCTTGTCTTGTCTCTGGTACACGCTTGCATAGGGTGTAACTCTTGGTGTTGGTGGTGCTGGCGAAAGGGTAACATCACACCCCCCTTCGACGTGGCGTATGGCCTCATGTGCCATTGTGGGATAGCGGCTACACATCATTCCCACCTCTTCCTAGGTGGCTTCAGCAAGCGAGTATCCTTTCTAGTGGACTAGGACCTCAGGATGCGAGCTAGTGTGGCGTGCTTCCAATATCGCTTGGGGTGCTGGGATGAGATGCCCTTTGGTGATCCCTGGCAGTTCCGGCTGAGCTGGAGGAGTGCTGATGAAGCGCTTTAGTTTGGATACATGGAAGGCGGGATGGATCCTAACTTCTTGAGGCAATTCCAACTTGTAAGCAACAGGGCCAATGCGCTCCACTATGTGGAATGGCCCATAAAACTTGGGAGCTAGTTTTGTTGAGATTCGCTTGCCCATGGATGCTTGGTAGTATGGATGCAATTTAAGGAGAACCAGGTCGCCTTCCTCGAAGTGGATGTCCCAGTGGTGCGAGTCATAATGGCGCTTCATGGTTTGCTGGGCTCAGTCTAGTTACAACCATAGTTGTTAAAATCATGAGTCAATTATACGATTCTATTGCAATTTTATGATTTTTTTATAATCAAAATGGAAGAAAAATTATTTAGGTATAGACTTTTGATATAATTATGAGTTTAGATGTACACTTCTATAAGTTATCGATTCTATACAATTTTATATGATTCTACCGATTCTATACCATTCAATTTTTGGTAAAATCGTGATTTTGACAACTATGGCTACAACCTTAATTTTACTAACATGTTGTCGCATTCTCGTATGGTTGTGTCTACTGCCGCCACTTTGGTGTCTTCTGGTGAATAGGGAAGGAGCCTCGGGGGGGCGGCTATAGACTACCTGAAAGGGAGTGGTTTTGAGGGAGGAGTGGTAGCTAGTGTTATAACAATACTTCGCCCACGCCACCCACTCGGTCCACTTCTGAGGATGGTCCCCCGTGAAGCAGTGACGGTAAACCTTTAACGTATAGTTGACTACCTCTGTTTGACCATCGCTCTGAGGGTGATACGCTGAGGAGAAGGAAAGAGCTGTTCCTTGAAGTTGAAATAATTCTCTCTAAAAGGCGTTGGTGAAGGTGGCGTCCCGATTGCTAATGATGGACTCTAGTATCCCGTAGAGGCACACAATTGTGTCGAAGAAGAGCCGCACGACGGTAACGGCCGAGTAGGGGTGACTCATGGCCGTGAAGTGGCCATACTTGGAGAACCGATCCACCACCATGAGTAGGACTAATTTTCTATGCAAGCGTGGGAGTCCCTCCACAAAATCCATGGAAATGTCTACCCACACTTGATGGGGAACCGGCAGCGGTTGGAGAAGACTAGCTGGCTGCAGATGTTCGGCCTTGTAACGTTGACACATTGGGCAACCTCGCATAAGCTCCTTCACTTGTCCTCTCATTCCCTTCCAATAAAACTCGCGTGTGAGCCGATGGAGGGTTCTTTGGTATCCCTTGTGGCATTGGTTATGGACAGACTGGATAATGGTTGAGCACAGCGCTGAGGTGGGGGGCAAGAAGACGCTGTCCTTGAATAGGATGAGCCCCTGTCGTCATGACCACTCTGGCCTTACTTCCTTGGTCCAGATGTTATTCACCAGCTGCTGTAATTCCGGAGAGGAGGCGACCTCTTGCTTCACCAGTTTTCGCAACCGAGGTTGAGGAAGGGAGATGGCGAAGGTGGCAGCGACCTCATCTTGGCGCCTTGATAGAGCATCCGTGACTTTGTTCTCGCGGCTAGCTTGGTATTCGATTTTGAAATCGAAACCCAGCAGCTTGTTGGTCTAATGTTGCTGGGGGGACGTGGATACGCGCTGCTCCAGCAAGAATTTGAGGCTATAGTGATTTGTCCTCACTATAAACCTCCACCCCTACAGATAAGACCGCCAATGGCGAACGGCCTTAGCTAAGTCGATCAGTTCCTTCTCGTATGCCGCTAATTTGAGATGCCTTTGTGCAAAAAGGCGACTGTAGAATGCTATCGGTTGGTTTTGCTGCTGCAACACCGCCCCAATACCGGTGTCCAAGGTGTCACGGTCCACTACGAAGGCCCAGTCGAAATTGGGTAGTGCCAGGACAGGGGCGCGTCTCATGGCATTCCGGAGGGCTTCGAAGGCTCGATCTGATCCTTGGGTCTAGGAGAAGTTGTTTTCCCGCAGCATATGTGTAAGTGGTTCCGCGATGATCCCGTAGTCCTTCACAAACTTTCGATAGTACCTCGTCAAGCCTAGAAACCCTTTAAGTGCTCGGATGGTGTTTGGTTTTGGCCACTGCAACACTGCCTCGATCTTTTGTGGATCCGCTTCTACCCCTTTATAGGAGATGAGGTGACCAAGGTAGGCGACTTCTTGTTGGGCGAAGGAGCATTTGGAAATTTTAAGCCGAAGATGGTGTTGTCGCAGCAAAGAAAACACCTTGCTCAAGTGCTGGAGATGCTCCACCCAGGTTTTGCTATATATGAGGATGTCGTCGAAGAACACCAACACAAACTTCCGCAGTTGCTCCTGGAAGACTTCATTCATGAGGGCTTGAAATGTAGATGGGGCATTCGTGAGTCCGAATGGCATGACTAGGAACTCGAAGTGCCCGTGATGAGTTTGGAATGCGGTCTTTTCCACATCTTCTTCCCGCATCCTGACCTGGTGATATTCGGAGCACAAATCCATCTTGGAGAAGTAGCAAGCCCCGAAGAGTTCTTCTAGAATCTTGTGGATCACCGGGATTGGGAACTTGTCTTTCACTGTTTTCTCGTTCAACCCGCGATAATCAATGCAGAACCTCTAGGAGTTGTCCCTTTTCTTTACCAGCAGCACCAAGGACGAGAAGTTCGAGTGGCTGGGCTGGATCCACCCCCTTTTTAGCATCTCCTCACACTGTCGCTCAATCTCGTCCTTTTGACCGTGGGGGTACCTATAGGGTCGGACAACCATTGGGGGGGCTCTAGGTTGAAGCTTGATGGCATGATCACACCTTCGGGTTGGGGGTAGCTCTGGTATGGGTTGAAAAATGTCTTGAAATTCTGCTAGGAGAGATTGTAATTCATTGTGTTCGTCGCCCTCCTTAACTAGGGATGCAATTCCCAAAAGCATGGCGGTTCTAAAGTTACCTTGCAGTTCTACCCTTTCCTTTCCCTTCCAGAAACACATCCTCATCGTAGTGAAATCCCAAGAGATGGGTCCGAGAGATTGGAGCTAGTTCACTCCTAGGACCACGTCCACTCCGCATAGGGGTAAGGAGAACAAGTCGATGGTGAACACACTTCCTCCCAACTCCAACCGAACCCCCTTGCAGACGCCATTGCTTCCCACCTTATCCCCATTGGCGACCACCACTCTCAGCCTCTCCTGTGCCTACAGGGGAAGGCCCAATTCCGCGACTAGTTCTGCACACATGAATCTGTGCATACTTCCTAAGTCTATCGGTACCACCACGGAACACCCTTTAATCTGGCCGTGTACCTTCATGGTCTGCGATTGCGGCAGACCCACCATAGCCTATAAGGAGATTTTCAGCTGGCTCTCCTTGACTTCCTCATCCCCGTCCTCCCAGCTGGTTGCGTCATTCCATTCCAGCTAGAACAGTTTCTTGCACCTATGATCGACCGTGAAGTGTTCATCACAGTTGAAACAGAGCCCCTTGCTCTGTCTTTCTTCCATCTCCGCTCGGCTCAGCTTCTTGGCAAACGAGGGTCTCGGAGGAACCTCGATAGTTGCCGCTTGTTGCCTTTTGATCTCTCCTTCATCTCGTGGTCCTACAATCCTTTTTTTCATAGAGTCTTGCGAGACTCATGGCCTGGGTCAAGTTGGTGGGATGGTGGAGTTTCACCTCAACTGCTATCGCCTCCTTAAGGTCGTTGATAAAAATGGCCACTTCGTGTTTGGGTGCAAGAACCACTACTTGGGCAGCTAATTGCTCGAATTGGTGTTGATAGTTCTCCATTGTGCCTAGTTGACGAAGCTTGGACAATTCGCCCACCTTGTTGCTTCGAATGAGGGGGCCAAACTGAAGATCGCAAAGGTGTTTGAATTCATGCCACGCTAAATAGGGCTGTTCCTGTTTCAGCTTGAGGAACCATAATTGCCCGTCTCCTTCTAGATGGAAGGTAGCCACTTTGACCTTCTCCTCCTCCGCTACGGGTTGGTGTTCGAAGAATTGTTCGCACTGGTTAAACCACCTGAGTGGGTCTCCACCTCCATCATACTTGGGAAAATCCCACCATATAAGCCTAGGCAGGGTGCCTCCTCAGTCGGACTGCCCACTTTCTGCTTGGTTCTCGCCCATTTCTTCCTTCTCGGTTCCTTGCTCTCTCGGTTGTGTTGCTTCCTTCGTCAGGCTTTCCAGCTGGTTGGTGAAATGATCCTGCTGTGCCTCCATCCGTTCTAGGCGAGCCTGATCGTCTTGATGCATTGCTAGCAAGGCTTCTAGCTGTTGGTGAACTTTGGCCCAGTTCGTCATCGTCTCCCGCTCTGATACCAGAATGTTAGTAGTCTCGACTTGCTACCTTGTGTGGGGTCTATGGGAATTGCTAGATGCTGCCTTAGCCATGGACTTGACTTTGAGTCCTAACTTTCCTATAGTGACTTAGTTGTTTTAGGCTCGTTAAGAGAGAACCTAGGATCTTAGGGGATTTGAACTTAATAATTTTTTCGATACCCTTTCATTCTTTTTGCGTACATATATATAATCAAGCGAAGATCCTTAGCGGTTACATATTACCCCCCTTTTCCCTAGCGTACATGCGGATCCTCTACCCTTCCCACTTCCCCACTACTTTGCTTGCTCGAGGGACCTCTCCATGATCTTCTTGTTGATGTCACGACCTCCACTCCTCACGTTCTCCTGATTGCTGTCACGCCCTCCACTCTCTTTGGCCTTGGCTCCACGTCTCTGGTACACGCGTGCATAGGGTGTAACTCCTGGTGTTGGTGGTGCCGGCGGAAGGGTAACGGAGAAATACACAATTTCTAGAGGAGTGCGAGTAATGGTTAGGAAATACATCTTTAGGGATAGAGTAACTTCGTATGTAATTGATGTAAGAGCAGTTCTGATAGATGGAAAGAATCTTGGATTGTTGACTCTTAACTTTCACTCTCTCTCTCTCTCCCCCCACCAAGGTCTACTCATCATTACATACCATCAGTGCTAGGCATATTTAAAGTGATGAAAGAAATAACTGATTAGATCAACCATAGGCCTTCTTCTTCTTCTTCTTCTTTCTTTTTTTTTTTCTTTTGTTTTTTGCCCTCTTGTACAAAGAATTAAAAAATACTCATGGTGACTAGTAGAGACAATAGTAGTAATATTATTCGTTAACGTATTAAGCAATATAACAAAGAAGTAAAGATTGCAAATACTTATATAGTACTTCAAGTAGGCGACTGGATTGCTTGTATTTAATATTTATGGGTCTTGATGAAGTAATGGCAAGTGAATTAGTAGAATTTGAAGAGGTTATGATAGGTATTGTTTCAAATTTGGAATCAAATACCGTCACTAGAATCCCCATCTAATGTATCCTCCAGTTCAAGTCTCCAAGGCTTCCCTAGGAAGTCAGGATCACACTTTGGAAATGCATTTTGATCTGCTAAAAAGTATTACAATCAACACTCATGTCCCTATACTCTAGACTCATCTGCTCAGTACCCTCAGACCTGCTCTTTACCTCCATAGGTTTTTCATCAACCTGCAATAGCCAATGCAACTGATCTCAAAACATTCATCATCATAGGTGAGAAATACACAATTTATAGAGGTGCATGAGCAACAATTGAGAAATATGTTGCAAATGTTGTGAGGACATTTTGAGCCTTGAGTGCTTCTGCAATTTCCAGTCATCTTTAAATGCTCATTTACTCTGTATTGGTAAATTTTTTGCTCAGACTGGTTTATGGATCTACTCATGTGTTTCCATGAGAAAAGACGTATTGTGTTGGTGGTTCTATAGCTGGAGAAAATTTATGAAAGGCTCATTGGCTTTCTCATTATTTTATGTTATTTTGGAATGCAGACTTATCTAATTGCAATTTTTCCTTAGCTTATAATGAATGTGACAGGTGATTACAATGACACAGTTGCAATATGTCGAAGTACTTAGTTGTGGATTCTTTTAATTACATAGCATTTTGTTGGTGCTTATTCTATATTTGCTTTCACCTATTAGGAAACATTCACAAGATCTAATCTACTTAATGCAGGTGTATATGCTGAGGCAAATTATAAAGAAGGGGATCTCCTTCTTAGAGACCAAATGCTTTTTGGCACACAGCATTCCTCAAATAAGGTTTCATCATCTCTCTCTCTATCTGTCTATCTCTCTCTTTCCTTGTGCCTCTAAAGGATGGGAGGGTTCATACTAAGGCACACATATAGCACATCAAAGATGGGAGTAAAATCTGCTAGTCCTGATAATGAAAACGTCTGACCGTACTTTTTTTTTTTTAATAATTTTATACCAACCATAGATTTGATGTCAGATAAATTTCCCTTTTGCAGCTTGAATGTCTAGTATGCAGCTTCTGCTTCTGCTTTATTGGGTCAATAGAGCTTCAAATTGGCAGGAGATTGTTTTTTCAACAGTTAGGTCTTTCGCCACATCATGGATGCCATGAGATAACTGACTCATTCAATAGTGAAGAGCTGCCACGCAATAAAAGTTATGGTGGTTTAAATGGATGTACTTCCAGCAGCAATGGTGAGATAGTACCTCTGCCTGAGGAAATTGTGAACTCCTTAATGAATGGGGAAATGAAACTGCCCAGGAGAGAAAAGTTTCCCTTTCCACCAGTCGTTTCCTGTCATGGGGGCTGTAAAGAAGCTTATTACTGCAGGTACAGTGCTTTTCACTATGTTCGTTGTCAGACTTTTATTGCTGCCTTTTCCTTGTGTAAAGTTAAAAGAAATAAATAAAATATAACAGGCTAATGCAGCACCATAATGTTGGCAATTACAATGGCAGTAATTTCTGTATTGCAATCTATATTTATGATAACAATAATTTCTGGATCGCATTATCTCCCTGTCTACAGAAAATTTCTGGACTGCATTATCGCCAAGTCCAAACAGGAGAAATCCCAAACCTTTTAGGGTTTAGTCAATTGAGTCCTAAACGTCTTTTGAAAGTGCACTTCAAGTCCAAAACTTTTTAAAAATCCTAAATGACTACAGTTATTAACTTTCCATCCAAAATGCAGATGTGGCAATTTAAAAAAAAAAAAATTAGCCAGCAAAATATATAAGCATTTGGACGCCTCCAACACTCCCATCCCCACCCCTCCTCATGTTTATAAAGCAGTAATTTGTTCTCTCTTTTCCCCCTAAAATTGAACTAGCTAATGCTGGGCACAACCAATTACCAACCCCCTGTGTGAGACCCAACAAATCCTAATGGATGCAGGTCAAATCCACAACCCATGACCATGGAGTAGGGTGGGCCACCTATCCTCCGTGGATGTGGAATTTGTTGGGTTTGAAATCCTATTAGGAGGAGAAAGAGTGGGAGGGGGTCAGGATAGTGGTGGTGGAGGTGGGATGGTGGGTGTGGCCATATTGAGCAGCCATGGTGGGCATTTCTTAATTTTTTCTTTCCCCTGCTGATTTAAAAATGTGCTCTTCCTAGTTTCTACTGTGTGGATGGTTAAATTTCTTTTTTATTTTTTTCTTCCTTTTTAGTAATGTGCTTCTTTTCAACTAGTAATCATCGATGTTATATAGCAAATCATGTGCAGATGCTGATTGGGATGCGTCGCATTCTTTACTTTGCACTGGGGAGAGATCTAAAGTATCTTCTAAGCTAGCCCTTTTAAAATTCATACAACATGCTAATGGTAAGGCTCATAACTTGTGGCATTAAGAAGCTAATGATGGTCAAATTATTTTTGTTTAATTTTTTTCTTTTGATTATCCTATTTATTCCCATCACGTTTTTCCTTTGCAGAAACAAATGATATATTCCTTCTTGCTGCCAAGGTATATTTATTATGTAAAATTCTTCTATTTCTATTCTAGTATGCTTCCGTATATCAAGAATGGTAACTTTATGATTTTACTTGACATGCGAAATGTACCTGGACTAAAATTTTGCTTGAGATCTGAAACAAGCAGAGGAACTAGGATCTGTACTACAGCCACTAAGCTAAATTCGTGATAGAGTAACAATTACCTAATGAAATGATCCTTGACAGAGGAGCAAATCGCCACAACTTTGGCACTTCTCATCCAAGCTAGGGTTCCCAAAAAATGGAAGAACATTCCGCCCTTAACTCCCTTTCATTTTCTGCTATTCTTCTACCATATTCATAACTGCCTTTTATTCCCTTGATGTCTTATTTAAATAGCCACTACTAAGGTCACGGAAATTCTAAAAATACCCCTATAGAACACCACCACACACCCCCTTATAAATCCCACAAAACAGACCAATCACCCTAACAAGTACACATGCAACACAGCACTCCACCACAACAAATATTACACACAACACAACACACACAACACCACACCCTACTCCTACCACATAACTAGTGACGTCTCTCATAAACCCTCAACAAAGGTTTATGAGCTCTAGAAGATGTTACAAGATCACTTGCAGTATTGTCTATAACTGGTTTGGGAAGTTGTGTCCAAATATATCTATAGCCCGTTATGAGGCTGCTTCATCTGAAGAAACTAAAGAGGAACTCATGGAGGTTGCTATCCCATGAAAGAAAATGGCAGTGACAACATAGCTGTTTCTTAATTCATATGGAGGCCTCCTTTTGTGTTTAGGACAAGCTTGTCCATTCATTCTGGGAAAGCAATATCTGGGTATTTTTATGTTCCTTATGGTACTTCCATCCATGACTTAAGTGTCATACCAGACATTCAGCTTAAATAGAAAATAAAATTCCAAGTCCCAAAACAATGAAAGAGAAGGATTTTTTTTTTCCTCTTGAAAAATCTCAATAACCACTTGTCAAATTTGTTTTTGTAAAAATATATCATGGGTTGCTAGTTATATAAGAGTATCGTCTATGGCAGAATTGCAAATGAAAGCAGGGTTTCAGTACTCTGTGCCTGGATTATTTAATATGGCAAAGAATTTCGAGTGCCATTATGGTTGGTATGATGGTGAAAAGTAGCTGGACTTCTACATTTGAATGTTTGAGCATGAAATTACTCTTGAGAATGAAGCCTGTGAGTTCTAATTTTGTGATATTTGCTTGATCATCAATCAAAAAATTTCAGTCTGATATTAAAGTATTTTGATCCTATTAGCATCTAAACCACATAAGGAAGTTGTATTTGTGTCTTCATGTACAAAATGCTGTAGAATGGTTGTAAAACAATTGAAACATCCTCATACTTTTTTCAGGCTATTTCTTACACCATTTTAAGGTATAGAAACTTGAAAGCAACCTGTGGCAGTAGACAACCGAAGCATGCATCACCTCATTCTACTGAGTCCTTTGACCTATCTCTTCTGATGGAGGCCTGGAAGCCAATAGCAATGGGACACAAAAAGAGGTCTTGATTCTATTCCCTTCTTGGAGAGAGGATGTGTGCTTAAACATACACGACCATTTTACATCCTGACATTTGAGAAAAAGTCAATCCTCTTTCTGTAAAGATATTTGGAAACGCATGTTTAGAATTTACTTTGTCAACTGTGATAGTGCATGTAGCTCAAACCATGTAAGAACTTTACACTAAATGTAAAAATGAGTTCGGGCATTTATCTGGGGGAGAAAAAAAATATGGATATTTCTTAAAGCATGGGAGGGCTTATGGAACTATCTCATAATTACTGTGATGTTCACCATGATGTGCTGTTTTAGTGTATTTAATTGTGTACTCACAATGGTTTTAGATGGTGGGAATGCATTGCATTGCCTGAGGATGTTGATAATGCGGAGGAATTTGCATTTAGGAAGCAAATAAAGGAGCTGGCATTTTCGGTACGATATTCATTGGGTTTATGAGAAATTACTTATCGCTAGCATTTCAATTGATCTTGCTGCCATTACAAGGTGAATTGCACTTGCAGCCACTAGCATATACTTATTTGAATTGAAATATTGTTCCAAGCAATTCGATAGCTCAATCAGGACTGGAGTTGCAATATAACCCATTTATAAATTCTTTCATCAATTTTTTGACAGCTAGATATACAAGAAAATTTGCTGTAAACATATTGCAAGACTAGAAACTGAATGAAGATCCTCGAACCACTGGGTGATATTTATTGGGGAAAAAGTCAGAATATTGCGTACTTTAGTAAAATAATTCGATGTTTTGGTTTGAGGTTTCTCTAAGTTAAGCATTTGTGCCAAGTGGAGACTGCATGATCTACAAGTCAGCAAAGCAACCCACGTGTCTCTAACTTGCCATCCATTCATTAAAATTGATTTGAGTATTACCAAAGCACTAAATATTGAATGGTTGAATTGCTTGTAGTATTTCAGTTGTGGGATTACAACTGAAAATAAGATGTTGGTTGTAGGTGGATTTTGTCCAACATATGTTCCTTTTTGAGATAAACCAATGGCTCCTTCAGTTATGTTGGGGTTCCAGCAAGTCTTATGGCCTTTCTTCTATGCTGAATAAATAAAAATTTTTGGGATGGTGCTTTTGTTTCTCCATATCTAGTATCTCTTCTAATCCTAACAGAGTTTCACTTTAGCTTCTATGGAAGTTATCATATTTGGAAAAGAAAATATACTAGACCAGAAGGAAAATTAAGAACTAAACAAAAATATAGCTATTTGACAAAGAAATTCCACATTCATGCCTAGATGGGGAGGTGGTCAAATTGGTCAAACTTGTGGTGATGCAGGTTGTCTGGTTGAATCTGGTGCATGGGGGTTGGTCATTGTGGCTGGAGCTCAGTGGTGCGGCTAGGCTTTCTTGGCAGTGGCTGTTGTTAGGGTACTGGTAGTGCTGATTTGTCTAGTGGTGGTGGTGGATTCCAATGGACATGGTGGTGCTGAAGGATTCCAATGGTGGGTGGATTTGTGGATTCTGATGGATGTGGTGGTGCTGGAGGATTCCAGTGTTGGGTGGCAGCTGGTTATGGTGGTTCAACTTGGCTCTGAGACCATGCTACTTTGGTGAAAATGTACTAGGGGCTAACTAAATTGATCACAACATTATGTTTAAATACAATTATACTCCTAACTAAAGCACCCCGACTTTTTCTAACATGATCCATGGAGTATTCGCCCCCTTTCCCTCCATGGAGTACTATCAAGCCCTGAGAAAGTAGTTTTAATTTGGTGGATTCTATGAATTTAACCAAACAAGGTCTTGGTGCTTTCCATGCTTAGGTTCCTAGCACTTTCTGTCTAGGCTTCTTGGTTCTAATGATCAGAACAAAAAGGGACCTTTACAGTCTTCTCCTTTAATTAACCGTCTTGAATATTATTGCTACTAGCAGCTAAATGCTTTTCTGCGCTGGATCTTTACAATACTGAGAATGTTACATGCAAATGGAAAAAGAAACTGTTATCCTGAGTATTTCTTGATAACCAGGTCTTAGCTGCACTTTATGATGGTTCCATATATTTCTTTTCAGTCTCTTCAACTTCTGAAGCCTGCTATCTTTGACAGTGAATGTGAACCTTGTATCCTCTGAAGTGGTTTTACAATTGATGTTCCAAGTTATCTAACATGTTGGTAACAGCCCCATGAATTGACGTTCCTCAACTTATAAAGTATTCTCGCTTGAAATATATGGGCATATCATTGGCATGTTCGAGCTAAATAATCTGTAAGTTTGTTCTTTTGGGAACTAGATTTGCTATTTTTATTTTGATTATCTAAACTGCTTATGTAAAGTAGATTTGGTTACTTCTTTGTTTCCCACACCGATAAACCTTTGGCTCAGATCTCATGGTTTTTCACAATTAAATTCTATGCTACATTTGAAATTCCCTGACATTGCATTTAATAAAAGAACTGCATTATGTATCTTGAATATATAATTGCCAAAAGATGATAGAAGTTTCATTCAACCTTTTATTGCTATATAAAGTAGTACACACATATGTGTAATCCTATAGATGGAAACTGCTTTTGCTGATGTCATAGTGATAGCAGCCGTATCCAATAATAGATTTGATTTTTCTAATCTATATGATGGCACAGATAATATTATGATATGTTAAATGAGAAATTAAAGTGCAAACAATCTTGTAGATACAAAATAGGCTATGTCAGCATGGAACTAGAGTATAATAACAATACTTCCACCTGCAATAAATCGGCTTTAACTTTAAAATTGTTCTATGATGACCACACTTTTTTCTTGTGCCACAGCATTTGTATATTAAACCTTTTCTTCTCTTCATTTGAGGGCATTTGATAGAATTCCTAATTGCCTGTGGCAGTGATTTAGTTGTAGCATCTCCGTTGGAAGACTATTTTCTGTACATTGATGATCTTCCTTCTCCTCAAAAGGTATAGTAGCATGAGTTTTCAGCTTTCGATGGGTTATCTATGAATGGGGAGGGGAAAATCTGCATTCTATTTTTTCTTTTGCAGGAAGAAGCTGAAAGAGATACTCAACCTATACTTGATTCTCTTGGTGAAGACTATGGAATTTGTTGTGAGGGTATGTACTATTTCCAAATCCTGGAAGAAATTGCTTTGTCAGTCAGATCATTTTGGATAAACTCAATAAGTCTCATCAATTAAAGGTAACTGTACAAGGGGAGTTCTTGAAAAGGAAGTATACAAAGCACAAGCTTGAATATTTCTCAACGCGCTACACAAAAATCAAATAGTGCATGGACGAATTCTCTTATAACCTAACCACTAAGCCCTTGTAGGAGTCACCCCTTTGCTTGAGCATAAAGTAGAGTTGATAAGGTGTTCAGTAATCGGATGCTATCGAGGAAGATGAATTAGATAAGCATAGATAGGCCTTGTAATTTTGATAGGTAATTGTATTCGGTTTTTTCTATTTACACTAATAATACAGAAACAATATATATGGAGATACAAAATCCTACCAACCTCTACCTAACACTGTATTAATTATAATCTAAAAAATACAACATATTATAACACTCGCCCTCAAGTTGGAGCATAGATATTGATCATACTCAACTTGTTATATATATCATCAATTCTAACACTATTCAAAACTTTAGTGAAGATATTTGCTAATTGTTATCCAGTTTTGGCATGTCATGTAGAAATCAAATTTTGTATATCTTCTCATGGATGAAATGACAATCAATTTGATTATGTTTGGTTCGCTCATGAAACATAGGGCTAGATGCAATGTGCAGGGTTGCGTGATTATCACATAATAACTAGATAGGTATAGGCACTTTAAATCTAACTTCAGTCAAAAGTTGATGAATCCACATTATTTCACATATTAATTGTGCCATAGCTTTATATTCTGCCTTTGCACTTGAGTGGAATACTGTGTGTTGTTTCTTGCTTTTCCAAGTGACTAGATTTCCTTCAATAAACACATAATACCCAATAGTGGATTTTTTTTGTCTATTTTGGATCTTGCCCAATCAGTATTCGAAAAACACTTAATACGATGATGTCTGTGATTTTCATATGCTAAATCACATCCAAGAGCACCCTTTAACACAAAATCTGATCTAAAGCTACCCAATGATCCACTATAGGAGAAGACATAAACTGGTTTACAACACCGACTGGGTATGCAATATCGGGGTAAGTTAGTGTGAGATAGTTCAACTTCCCAACTACACGTTTGTACTTTTCTGGATCCTTGAATGATTCCCCTTCTTTTGTAAGCTGTATATTAAGAGTTATAGGTGTATTGTATGGCTTAGCTCCCAATTTACCTATCTCAATTAATAAGTCAAGTACATATTTTCTTTGAGAAATGCCTTTCTTACTTCTTGGCAACTCAATTCTTAAGAAATACTTCAGTAGCCTCAAATCTTTAGTATGAAATTGAGTATAAAAGAATGATTCGAAAGAGGTAATACCAACGCTATCATTTCCTGTAATGATAATATCATCAACATATATAATGAGGATAATTATACCGGTGTCAGAATGCTTAGAAAATACCGAGTGATCCAATCTGCTCTTTCTTAGACCAAAACTTTCAACTGCTTGACTGAATTTCCCAGACTAAGCTCGAGGACTCTGTTTTAGTCCATATAATGACTTCTGCAGACAACAAACTTTACGTGACTCCCCCTGAGTAACAAACCCTAGTAGTTGCTTCATATAAACTTTCTCTTGCAAATCACCATGTAAAAAGGCATTTTTTATATCCAATTGATATAAAGATCAAGAATTAGAAGCTGCAATAGAAATAAATAGATGCATAATAGTTAACTTAGCCATAAGAGAAAATGTGTTTAAAAAATTCACACCATAGGTTTGAGCAAATCCCTTTACTACAAGACGGGCTTTTAGTTGAGCTACTGTTCCATTAGGATTAACCTTGATTGTATATATCTATTTACAATCAATCACCTTTTTTCTTGCAGGTAAGTTCACTAAATCCCAAATGTGATTTGTATCCAAGGCATTCATCTTATCAATCATAGCATCTCGCCAACCGGGATGTGAGAGTGTAACATGAAGAGACTTTGGAATGGTCATAGTGTCAAGGGATGCAATAAATGAGGAAGATGACGATGACAAGTGATCATAAGGTACACAAAAAGAAATTGGATAGGTACATTGACGTTTACCTTTACGGAGTGCTCTAGGAAGATCAAGATCACTTGTAGCCAGATCCATTGAGGAAGAAGAGACTAGTGCAGGACATGAAGTAGGAGGAATTCGTTGTCAAGAGTATACGTACTGAATTGGAGGTCGTGATGGTGGGGGCGGTGGTAAGGTATCTGGAGACTTATAAGTAATATGATAAAGTAACAAATTGTCATCCTCTTCCTGTTTTGGAGTTTCAATGGATGAAAAATATGGTGTGTTTTCTGCAAAAGTGACATCAATTGAGACAAGATATTTGTTAAGATGAGGACAAAAACACCGATATCCTTTTTAAACCCGAGAATATATATAAAAAAAAAAAACATTTGAGAGATTTAGGATCAAGTTTAGCAACCTAAGGACGGACATCACAAACAAAAAAAGTACTACCAAATATCTTAGGTTCAATAGGAAAAAATGACTTCATAGGAAACAATACTGTATAAGAAGTCTTACCTTGTAGAATAGATAAAAGGAGACGATTAATAAAAAAAAACAGGCAGTGGAGACTGCATCAACGCAAAATTGTTTAGGAACATGCATTTGAAATAGAAGTACTCGTGCAGTCTTAAGAAAATGTTTGTTTTTTCTTTCAGCCACTCTATTTTGAGAAGGTATATCTACATAGGAAGATTGATGAAGGATACCATTTTGGAGCATATATGACTGAAATGAGTAAGAGAAATATTCTTTGGCATTATCACTTCTTAATGTATGTACATTGAATTGTGTTTTTATTTTAGCACAAAAGGTAGAAAAATATGAAAATACCTTTGAACGATTTTTCATAAGATAAAGCTAAGTCATATGAGAATAATCATTCACGAAGGTAACAAAATACCAAAAACCAGCTTTAGATACAACTGGGCATGGACCCCATACATCAGAATGAACTAACTCAAAAAGTAGATTAGCCCTTTTATTGAATCTAAGTAAACTAGATAAATAGTGGTGTTTAGCAAAATGACAAGATTCACAATCTAAGGTAGAAATATTATTAAATTGTGGATAAAGGGTCTTCAACACAGATAGAGAAGGGTGACCAAGCCGACAGTGAGCTTGGAAAGGTATTAAGACACTTGAACATGCAACAGACCTCGGTACTTGTGTATCTAGTATATAGAGATCGCTCGATTCATGTCCTTTACCAATAATTTTCTTCGTCATAAGATCTTGAAACAGACAATGATCAGGATAAAATGAGATACAATAATTCATTGCACGAGTAAGTTGACTTACTGATAGTAAGTTAAAGGAAAACTGTGGTAAACTTAACACAAAAGATAGGGAAGTCAAAGGAGTTGGATTAATAGTGTCATATCCAAGGACAAATGACTTAGAGCCATCTATTAGAGTGACATTTGTTGGAGAGGTGTATGATTGGTAAGTGGAGAAAAGATCAAGGTTACCTGTCGTGTGATTTGTGACATCAGAATCAATGACCCACTTAGACGATGAGGAAAGAAGACATTGAGTTGATTTACCTGATTCAACAATCGCAGACGTATGATGAGATGAAGCCTTCAATGCCTCTTGATACTGAGAGTTAGTGGAGTCAATGGAGGCAATGAGTATAGATTGCTTCTTCTGGCCACGATTTTGCAATTTCTTACAAGTACGTTTTGTATGCCCTAGCTCATGATAGTAATAGCAAACAACTCCCCCTGATTTCTGACCTTGAATATGATCTCCCCCTTTCCTATTGGTGGAATTTCGACCTGTACTTTGACCGATCAGAGCACTAACATTGTGAGATAGGGTGACAGCTATATGATTTTTTGTGCGAATGATTTGTTTAAAAGTTTCTTGAAGAGAGGAAACTTCAAGACTTGAGAGAATTTGAGACTTGACAGACTCATACTCTGGATGAAGACTAGCTAAAATCTCATAACTGCCATATGCTCCCTTTAAGTGTGTTGAACTTCTACATCAGGGCTAAAAGGCAGTAACACTTTTAATTCTTCATATATCTTCTTAAAATTCATCAGATATGTGGTAAGAGGCTGATCATGTTGCTCAGCACGATAGAAACTTTTATACACATCATAGATATGGGAAATATTCCCTTTCCCAGAATATATGAACTCTAAATATTCCACAAGTTCCTTAATATATTCACAGTGATCAACTAAATTAATGATCTCATTGTCAATGAGTTTCTAAGTTGCAAAAATATACGAGCATTGTCTCGTAACCATGCCTATCTAGTATCATCTAATGGTGGATCATTAGTAAGATAATCATCTTTCTCAATGCTTCGTAGATATATTCGCACAGTTTTGCTCTAAGCGATAAAGTTGTTTCCATTAAATTTATATTTTGCTATTTTAGTTGTCACTGGAACTATATCTATGATATGTGATTTATTCTTAGCCATCTAGTAATCCAATACTATATATATTTCCTTCCTCTAATCTACAGAACAAACACCAATAGCACCAAACAACATTAGAAGATTAAACCAAACCAGAAATGCTAATTCCAACTAGGGAACACCTTAATCAGCTTACCAAAAAAACCAAGCTTTCAAAACCACCAAACTAAAAGAAAACTTAATTTCCCAACAATAATAAAACCAAACCAGAAACCCTAACCTTAACAAGGAGCACGTGTCCTAAGATGATTTCTGAAATGGCGAGATTAGAATGAAGAATACCATACCACGAAGACCCAGCAAGAACACGTGGACAAATGGGGGTCACATGCGCCTCCACGCATGGAAAACAAGGAGTGGTGGGCAGTTTATGTGGCGTGTGAGTTTGGTTGCCGGAGTTGGTCAAAGAAGTTCATCAGCCGGCAATTTTCTCCTGGAGGGGTGGTGAGAAAAAAAAAAAAAAAAAACACAAATACTCTCCGGGGGGTGTGTGGAATACAAACACTGCTTACTAGGCAGCTAGGGTTTAATGAATCCTAAACCCTAATTTTTACAAAATTTCTATAGTTAGACAGTTTTGATACTATGTAATTTTGATAGGTAATTGTATTCGATTTTTTATATTTACACTAATAATACGAGAACAATATATATAGAGATACAAAATCCTATTAACCTTTACCAACTTTTACCTAACACTATATTAATTATAATATAGAAAATACAACATAGTATAACTGGCCTTAAATAGGCTTGAAGAGAGAGAAAGTGGAGTTAGTCATTTTTTTTGGAGTGTGAGAGCTAGAATGAGTAGAATTGCTTATGTGTTAGTTAGGATCAGTATATTGCTCATGGGCCTTTTTTGAAGGTACTAAGGTTGGACTTTTCTTTTACAAAAATCAATAAAAATTTTAGTTTTCTATTACTATAATTTTCCAGTTCATGTCATGCTTTTTCAAAAGTGTGAGCTACAAAATGGAAGCATGGCAAGGAGGATTTTCTTGTGTCAAACCAAATTACACCAAGAAGGTCGAGAAGAGGAAAGAAGCAATAATTTGTAACCTTCTCAAATTGAAAGGGTCTTTTGATGTCTTGATTTCCAGACCAACATGTCTTCCTTCCTAGTGTCAAGTCGTTGGGAGGGAGGCAGATCAGCCTTAATGGCGTTTTAGATTTAATCTATAGGCCATTCTTAGCCTAGCATAGTCTAGATTCTTCTGGCCAGCCTGAATTATAAATTGCTCTTTCACTTAGTTGTTCAACCAAAGAGCCCCTAGTGTACCAATGATCGTACTATAGAGAGATGCAATTTCTGTTTCCTATCTTCCAATGAGAAGTTCCTATGCCTTTTCCCTGAAGCACGAGGATTTTATTCTGGCCAATGAGCAAGAAGGAACTTTAATCTGCCCACAGCTCTTTCCTTTAAACAGCTCCGACTTAACAAAATTTGGCCACAGGGAATTCTCATTGTTCGTGCAAGGATTCCAAATGTGCTTCAATTGAGACTATTCCTATGAAAAATGTCCAAAATGCCAAGACCACCCTCCTTTTTTGGTTTACAAACAGTTTCCCCCAGTTTCGACTTTGCTCTACGCTTATCTTCACCATTCAACAAACCGATTTAAAGGGCCATCATGTCCTTTAAGATCTTCTTTGTCTACATGAAAATAATGAGTGCTGCAAAAGAAAGGAACTTTAGATCTCCAGTGGTTCATTTGCTTCATCTTTCTTGACCAATACCTTGCACATAGTATTAACAGGCCTGGAATAACCTGACATAGCAGAAAAAGTTGCTTGACATCTTCATCTAAGCCACTAATAATAACCTGACTGTTGCTTCTTGACCCTATAAATCTTTACATCTTGCAATGGCATCCTTTACCACGCTAATGGGTTACTTTAATCCATGAACAAAGATGGGATCATCTGCAAAACAGTGTTCGTTTAGTTTCTCATTCTTGCATCTCCAATAATATTTGGAGTTTTCATTTCTTGATTTTTCCCTTAGCAAACAAGAGAAAAACCCCATCACCGGGACAAAAAGGTATGGGAAGATTGGATCCTCTTGAGCTTGGAAAGAACCTTGCCTACTCCATTTAAACTCAAAGAGAATTTTGGTGTTGTAACATGTTCCATTAGCTAACCAATGAATTTGCTAGGGAAATTGAGTACTTCCAAGAGCTTTCAAGGAAAACCCAATTAAATATGTCATAAGTTTTCATGATATCAACTTTAATCACACATCTTGGGCTCTCTGTGTTAGTATGGTAGCCGTTCACCTTGTGCCCCCAAAATATTATCAACCATCCTCCTCCCAATTATGAAAGTTAATTGCTCATTACTCACCAACAAGGGAAGAGTGGTTTTAAGTCTTTCCACTATAACCCTTGTGATGTAATAGAAATTAAAAGAGTTTTATTCTCAATTATGATTAAATAGTATACAGGTTTATATATATATAACCTAGACTATAATGAGGAATGAGAATAATTTTACAAAAAAAGAAAGAAATAATACAAATTATTTCTAATATCTACATTCTTATTTCATAACATTCCTTCTCAAGTTGGAGCATAGATGTTGATCATGCTTAGCTTTGTATTTAACCTGAGATCCATGTAGAGCCAAAGAGATCTCTTAGTTGCTTCCCAGTTTTCACATATTTTGTAGAGATCAAATTCTATTGTACCTTCTCTCAAATAAAATAACAATCAATCTTAATGTATTTAATTCGCTTATGGAACACAAGATTAGATGTGATATAAAATGTAGCTTGGTTATCACACTACAACTTTGCTGGCGTTGAAACCTTAAGCCTAACCTTAGTCGGTAATTGATATATCCATAACACTTTACAAGTAGACTGAGCCATAGCTTTATATTTTAATTCTGCGCTTAATCTAAATACAACGTCTTGTTTCGTACTCTTCCACGAAATCAGATTTCCACCAAAAAAAATGTAATAATAAGTAATGGATTTCCTATTAGTTTTAGATCTTATACAATCAGCATCTGAAAAACACTTTATACTAGAGTGACCATGATTCTTATACGCTATACCTCGTTTAGGAGCACTTTTCAAGTAACAAAAAATATGTTCCAATGTAGCCCGATAATGAATTGTTGGAAAAGGCATAAATTGATTCACAACACTAACGGAATTTGCAATATTAAGACGATTTACTGTAAGATAGTTCAACTTTTCCACTAATCTTCTATACCTCTCAAGATCATCAAATAAATCTTCGTCTTTTTTGAATTGTAAATTAGGTGGCAATGGAGTACCACATGGTTTTGCACTTGACTTTTCTATCTCTGTTGACAAGTTAAGCAAATAACTTCGTTGAGATAGGAAAATACCTTTCTTGCTCCTCATCACCTCAATTTCCAAAAAATACTTCAAAGACCCCAAATCCTTAGTGTAGAACTAGCTTTGAAGAAAGGTTTTCAAAGATATTCCTACATCGCCACTTCCAATAATAATGATATCATCCACATACACAATAAGAAAGATAATGTCGGACGACGAGAGTATATAAAACATCAAATGATCAAATTTACTCTTGATTATTCCAAACCCTTCAACTGCATTACTAAATTTGCTAAACTAAGCTCGAGGACTCTGCTTCAAACCATATTGTGATTTTTGAAGATGACAAACTTCCCTGTTTTCCCCTTGAGCAACAAAACTAGGTGGTTGCTCCATATAGATTTCTTCCTATAGATCACCACGTAAGAAGACATTCTTTATATCTAGCCGATACAATGGCCAATCATTAACGAACAGATGCTAATTTAGCCATAGGAGAGAAGGTATCGAAATAATCTACACCATAGTCTAGGCATAGCCCTTAGTAACCAGATGGGCTTTAAGTCGAGCAATAGATCTATCAAGATTGACTTTAACTGCAAATACTTATTTACATCCGATAGCCTTTTTTTCTGCAAGTAAACTATCCGAATCCCAAGTCCCATTAGCAGCTAAAGTATTCATCTCATCTATCATTGTTGTACGCTAGCCAGGATGAGATAAGGCCTCATGAATAGTCTTAGGAATAGATATAGTATCAAGAGAGGCAACAAACAGACATGAAGCATATGATAAGTAATCATATGACACAAATGATGAAATAGGATAAGTGCATTGTTGTTTACCTTTGCGAAGAGCAATTGGGAGATCAAGATCATTATCTATTAGATCAGATGCCCAAGAAGAGACTTGAGTTGGGCATGTGGTAGGAGGATTTTGATGTCTGGTACACACATGATGAATTGGTGGACGAGACAATGGTGTGGTAGATTCAACATGCGATGAATGATAGGTAATGTGGTAAACCAATAAATCATCATTCTCCCTCTTATTATTAGTAGGTTCAAATGAAGTAGGAAAGAAAGGATAATGTTCCATAAAGGTGACATCAGTAGATACAAGAAATTTATTAAGACTAGGACAATAATACAAATAACCTTTTTGTTAACGGAAATAATCTAAGAAAATACATTTTACAGACTTAGGATCAAGTTTGATGAGATGAGGGCAGACATCTTGAACAAAACATGTACTGTCAAATATACGAGGCTAAATGGGAAATAAGGATTTTGTGGGAAAAAGAATGCCATAAGGAACCTCACCTTTAAGAACTAATGATGGCATATGGTTAATTAGGAAATATGCTATGGACACAGTTTTAACCCTAAAGTGTTTAGGAACATGTGTTTGAAATAATAGTACTCTAGCTGTCTCAAGAAGATATCTATTTTTTCTTTCAGCCACACCATTTTGGGACGGTGTATCAACACATAAAGATTGATGAATAATGCCATGTTTAATCATATAAGTATTGAATATATCGGATAGATATTCTTTGGCATTGTTACTTTTCAAAATTCACATAGAAGTATTATGAGTTTAAATTTCAGCACAAAAGGCAATAAAATGAGAAAATGACTTGAAATGATTTTTCATTAAATAAAACAAAGTCATTTGAGAAAAATTATCAACAAAAGTAACAAAATAGCAAACTCCAATTTTGGATGTAACTGGATGAGGATCCTAAACATTTGAATGCACTAACTTAAAAGGAGCACTAGCTCTTTTATTGACACAGGGAACATACGACTAACGATGATATTTAGCAAACTGACATAACTCACAATCTAAAAATGACACGCTCTGAAACTAAGGATACAGTTTCTTCAAGGCAAAGACAAAAGGATGGTGAGCTTCAAAAGGTGTTAAGACACTTAAGCAAGCAACGAGCTGGGAGACATTTGCTTGAGTATCTAGAACATAGAGACCTCTTAACACACATTCTTTACCAATAATCTTCTTCATCAAAAGATCTTGAAATAGACAAAATTTAGGAAAGAATGAGATACAATAATTTAGAGTATGTGTAATTTTGTTTACAGAAATTAAATTAAAAGAGAAATCTGGTATACTTATAACAGATGATAGAGAAAGTAATGGAGTAGGTTGAATACTACCAGACCCCAGAACTGATGATGTAGAGCCATCGGCTAAAGTAATTAGGGAAGAAGAGGTGTGGTTTTAAAATGTTGAAAAGATTGGGATTATCTATCATATGATTAGTGGCACCTAAGTCAATGATCCATTATGAGATGGAGGAAACAAAGCACTTATTTAGATTATCTGGCTCAGCGAGTGCAATGACAAGATGACTTGAAGCTTTTAATGTCTTATGATACTTAAGGAATTTAGCAAATTCATCTGTAGATATATTAACTATTTGTTTTGGAGATGAACCATGTGGAGTAGAAGGAGTTGTAATATAAGCTGAGTGTGACTTCTGAGTTTTGTTAAGTAGTTTTCAATAGGTGCGCTTAGTGTGACTACGCTCATGACAGTAATAGTATTCAACTTTTCCTAAATTTTGACTTCGACTACTTCTTTTATTATAATTTTGAATAGAGGATCTTGGAATTCCCAGTCTATTGTTACAACTAACAAGAGCACTAGAGGTTGGAGTAGAAGAGACAATGGAAGTATTTGTTTCTGTTTGAAGAACTTAGTGAAAACCTCATGTGGGGAAGAAATATCAATATTAGATAGAATATGAGACTTATCAATCTCAAATTGAGGATTAAGTCCCATTAAGAAACTCATAATTGCCATCTTCTCTCATTGTGGTTGTTGTACTTTGATATCAGTACTAAATGGCAACAAAATATTTAATTTCTCATATATATCTTCTTAAATTTCATAAAATATGTTTGAAGAGATTGATCATTCACTCAAGATGATAAAATTCCCTACATACTTCATACATATAAGAAAGATTTCCATTTCCCGAATATAGAAACTCTAAATATTCCATTAAGTCTTTGACATACTTACAATGATTAATCAGACTAATTATCTCAGTATCAATGCAATTTTTGATCCGTAGAAATAATTTAGCATCATCTTTCAACCATTTCCTATGAGTATCATCAGTTGGAAGATCATGAATAAGATGGCCATCTTTAGAAATACTCCTTAAGTATATTCTTATAGTCTTACACTAATCTAGATGATTTGGACTATTTAATTGATGTTTTGTGATTCTAGACATCACTAGAACAACATCAGCCATCACTACGGTTTTTTGCTCATCACCTATGTATGCCCAAATCAAATTCAAGTAGTTGTAAAAGAAGAGAAACCACCACAAAGCCAGAATAGTACACAAAACCCTAAAACTGATCCAACAAAGGCAGAATTGTGCAAAACACGCAAATTGAGGAAGACCCGCAAGATGAAATAACTAAACGACTTACAAAAGGAGAAGACAAGTGGCCGGTAACACCATAGAGGTGGTCGGAGGATGGAATGGCTTGTCACATGCCAACAAGATGAAATTGCAGCATGAACTTCTAGTGGCCTGTAAGACTCACTCATTGATCAAAGTGCGCATTGTGAGGATCTATGTCACGGATTCTGATACCACAGAGTCATCCAATGACAAGGAGGACAAAGGAGAATTATGTGGTGAGAGAAAGCGGAGCTGGGAAGTGAAGCGTTACGTGAACAAGATAAGGATTGAGCCATCGGTGAAGGAGGAGGAGAAAGCAGTGAACTCGGCGGCCACGGTGGTGCGTCGAAGAGGTATAGAGGCATGAGGCAAAGGCCATGGGGACGGTGGGTGGTGGAGATAAGGGATGGGAGGGTGAGACAGTGGTTGGGGACATACGACACCGTAGAAGAGGTGGGGACGGTGAGAAAACTGACCGGAGCAACGTTGGATTTCTAGCTTGCTCATTAGGCAATTGATGAATGCTAGAGAGGGAAAAGAAAAAGATAGAAAAACAAATCCTTGAGATTTTACTATAATACTGTGTAATTTAATAGAAAATAAGAGAGTTTTATTCTCAATTGTCATTCAATGGTATACAAGTTTATATATACATAACTTAGACTATAAATGAATAAAGGGAATAATTTTACAAAAAGGGAAAGAAATAATACAAATTATTTTTAATATCTACATTCCTATTCCATAACAATCCTAAATACTTTGTAAATGGTATTACAACGAGAGATGGGTCAAAAATCCACCACTAAAGAATGGTCTAAGCACTTAGGTACCTAGGTAAGGGTTGTGCAAGTTAAGGACTTTAGAAGTCTACTAGAGGCAAAAAAGTCCCAATTGCACAAGAGACATCCGAGCACACCATGTCCCAATATTCTTAAAGAAATTTGCATTGAAACTGTCGGGTCCAAGGGCTTTATCATGGGCTAGAGGCAAAGATGGCCGCCTTTACTTCCTTTGTCTCTATTGGTTTAATCAGAGAATGCCACCGATTCATTTCAGTCTTTCTTCAAAGAATGGATGCCAGTCTTGATGAGGAATTCCTGGTCGGATTTGGGTCCAACAAGAAGTTATACAACCTCTTCTTTGAATTCTGAAGAACACCTTCTAAATTTATCAACAATTTAATGGAGTTTCCATTATTTCTAAGCAACACCGGCAAAAAAGAAAAAAAGAAGTGTTGCAATCACCAAGTTTGAGCCAGTTAAGCCTCGCCTTTATCTTGAAAAGACTTTCTTCGGCATTACTGAGAAAGTAGTAGTCCTGAAATGCTTTCTTCTTCGCATTCCAATTTGCCCCATTCAAATTCGATCTGTTTAGGGTCTGAATGGCCAGAAACTGCTCTTTAGCTTAACTTTTTCAGCTCCACATTCAGCAACTTCTTCGGATACACTTGGAACATAGGAGTTTCTTCAATTTGGTATCCTGAACTCCTTCCATGTGCAGTTTAACAATTGCAGGGGACTGGTTGGACATACCTGGAGGTAAGAAAGAAGTTTCCATAAAATGAAACTGGAGAAGAAACTTGTGATTGGTTTAAATGTGATCCAATTTGTGAAATAGGGGAGCCTCCATTGTTTTCGTTGAGAAACTTGATTTTGACCATAAATGAAAGACACTCGAAGCTGTTTCTGTTGATCTATGTGAATAACATCACAATGGATGAACTGATCCGATAATTTCAGGATGTTTATGTCCCATACTGTTTCTGTTGATCTATGTGAATTACATCACAATGGATGAATTGATCCGATACTTCCAGGATGTTTATGTCCCATACTGTTGGGTTCCAACCCACCCATAATCTACCCCCAAGGTGTACTTCAAGCACCAATTTGATGGGTTCTTTCCCAAATTTCCACCACTCTACTTTCACTCTCTACCTTTGTTTCCAAAACTCCAAGAAGGAAAAGCCCTAAAACAAATTTTTTCCCCCCAAAAAGGCTCTTGTTCTACACATAAATGCCTGATTTCCTTTGCTTTTAGAGGATAATTCAATCCTCATATTTCCAACTTCCTAACATAATATTTACAAAAAGGAAGGGAAGAACACTCAGTGGGAGTGGACTTAAGTCCACCTCTCTCTTCAGTTTTCTTTGTTTTTGATTTTTTCTTTTTTGACTTCTCTCCAAGGAGATCCTTACGCTGAGTTTCTTGTTTAAAAGATTTCAGAGGGAAGTTGTAGTTGAAAATTCCCAAAGCTATCCCCTGCAACACCCTGAGTCTTCAAAATTATCACTGGATTAAACATATTCTCCTGGCGACTCAACTAGTGGGGAGTTTTCTGCAGTCCCCTCTAGACTTTCCTCCTTATTTAACCTCCTAAAATGCAATCCACCACTAGAATCAGATGAAATACTAACCTCCACTGCCTTCTTCTTTCCTTTGTGTTTAAGAGTTTTAGGGGATTTAACCAGGGGGGCTGCTTCGAGAATAACAATCCCCTCATGTTCCTTGACTTAGTGGCTTTACAACACCAGCAATCACTTTACTCACATTAACAGCTTCTACAACTTCAGCTGCTAAGTCCATACTCAGTCCAGGCAAACAGATTTACATCATGCCTGTAAACCTGTTTTTTCTTGAATTTTTATATTATTTCTTCTATGATGTATGCTTTGTCCCCTCATTGAAGAATGCTGATTTTGGTCCAAGCAAACATTTTCATTGTCTGTTAGATTTTGTCAAAGGAAAATTGTACTTTATGAAGTTCAAGGTGTACAATTATAATGAGAACGACAGATATGTTCTTGTTTTCATCGTAAATGGTCTCCAAATGTAAGCAGGGTCACTCTACAATGATATTGCGTGGGTTGCAAGATTTTGTTTGTCCTGGTCTTCATGATTTGAAATAGCTACTTAAAATAAGTTCATTCTAGAACCACCCTCTTTTTGACTCCCAGAATGAGCCTTGTGGTCATACTGGAAATATTGTTGAACTAGCTTAACAATGTGATTGACTAACCAAGCAAGGGAACTAGTTTTTCAAGGAGTCAACCAATTTTTTATCTTTATACATCAGCAAGTTGGATTATGTTTGATGGGATGAGAATTTGGTGGCTGTAAAAGCAATATAGGCACATTAATTTTGTGACTATTGAAAACATATACATCATGCCTGGAAGTCTGTTTTTTCTAGGTTTGTTATCTTCTTGCTTCTTTTATGATGTAAGCTCCAGTCCTATATCAAAAAATGTGTAACTCATTCCTAGCTAGCTATGGTATATAGGCTTTATTTCCACATAGTAAATCTGTACAGCTCACTAATAGTTAGAATTAGTGTAAATAAGTTACCATTGTGAACCTTTATGGTGCACTTCAAGTAGTACGTATCAATATCCTCTTTATATTGAAGAATTAGGTTCTTTTTTTTGGATCAAGTAAATTTTATTAATCCAAAGGAAATAGTTTACATTGCCAAATGGCAAGATACAAGACAACCAAGGTACAAATATGAAGAATTAGGTTCTTTGTCCCTTGTAAAGGGGGTTTTTTTTGCTAAAAACAAATAGCTTCTGACATCCTTATTGCATCAAGGTGCAAATCAATGACAAAGCTCATGTGGATAATCTTCCAAACTTTATGGTTGTTTCATCTATATTTCATGTTGCTATTCAATACCTTGACATAGATGACTGCTTGAGGATGGTCTTCTCCAAGTGGGAGAGGTTGATGTAGGTTATAGTCCTACATTGAAAAATTTATTACTGATATCTAATCGGCTTAAGTTCCAAATTGGAAAGTGTATAACTCACACCTGGTCAAAATTAGTATGAATAGGCTTGCCTTGTATGTCTTTAAGACATTTCAAATAATACACATCTTCTTTATATATATTCGCTAACAATTTCAACTTGAGTTCTTTGGTACATTGTATCGAGGTGTTTATTAGAACAAATCTAGTTAATGATACTTCCAGCTTGTCATTTTAGCTTAACTGTATAATTTGTATTGACAGAAAAAAGAATTGCTCCTGCTTTCAAAAAGTTTCAAGCTTCATGATCGCTTGATTTGAGTCCAGTTATCATGCTTGGCATAGCTAAAGTTATATTGTCTAATGCCTACTTATCCCTTTCTCATTGCTTTTTATCTGGCCAAATTTTCTTTGGCTTTGAGATTTAGCAGGTGATATACAGGACTAAACTATTAACTGTTTGGTTTTTGTCTTGCTTTTAGGTACTGCTTTTTATCCATTGCAGAGCTGCATGAACCATTCATGCTGTCCTAGTGCAAAAGCTTTCAAAAGAGAGGAGGTAAATTTCTTCCATTTTTCTTGGTGGGGTGCATGCCTTTTCTGTCATCAACCATGATAATAACTGATTAGAATGTAATGAGAGAGTACTATCTACATTCTTTTCTTCTTGAATGCATGTTTGCTGTAAGAATTTGGGCTCTCCACTTGGCTCAATATTATGTGATCCTATGCCATATCTGCTATCTATGTCTACTGTTCCTTCGAGTATTAAAGTCATTTGTTTTTTTAATAGAAGAAAAATCCATTGCTTTGAAACAACCTTTTCCCATGCTCGACCAATCTCTGCTTCCATTCTATTTGATTCTGTTGTCCAATATTTTGCAATTAAGTTTGGTAATGGCACTTATCTTATAATCGGGTTATGGCCAAAGATTTTCTATTATCTTGTGTTGGTATCCTTTTTTTTTTTTCGTTTAAATTTCAATTTTGTAGAAGATTTACCTAATGTATTCTAATTCATACATTAATATCTCCAGTAGCTTATGTGTGGCTAACAGTGGTTGCACTTTCTAAATTTGTGCTGTTTCCTCTCGCTGCTTCATCCCATAGTCTCTCATTTGGCAGTGAACTCCTAGAGCATGGTCCTTTGAGATCCCATCTGCATTTTCAATAGAAGCTTTTAACTCTTTTTGTCCTCATTCTTATAGTTTTTTATGTTGTTGAATGCTCTTCAGGTTAGATTGTCCATTCTCACCCTATCTTCTCTTCTAGTAAATGAAAGCAGATAAGCATATTGCTAAGAAAAGAATTTTTTGAGAATACAAGGACATTTAACAATTTCAATCTGATGAAGATGCTAGTATTTCTAATGAGTTCCATAGAATCTCTGTCAGTTGCTCCCAACTCAAATTCTATAGTTTTAATAAAAATGGACGAACTGCAGTATGAGCAACTTTTATGGTTCATCTTTTCAAAATGGTGCTATTTGATCTGCGATTATGTGGGATAATATTAATGCTTTCAATTTCATTTTTACTTTCAGGATAGAGATGGCCCAGCAACTATAATTGCTCTACGGACCATTTGCAAGGGAGAAGAGGTAATCTGAGCTGCACTATTTGTTGTCCCCATTGACCATTTGCCTTTATCCTTAAAGCCCACATGATTTTGCTAGCCTTTTCTTCGTGTCAAGTCCATGATCTTCTGCCACTGGCACCTTAAGATGCAACATGCAAGAAACTGACATACTATGCTCTTGCAGATTACCATTTCATACATAGATGAGGACCTACCATTTCAAGAGAGGCAAGCGTTACTTGCGGATTACGGTTTCAAGTGCAGCTGCTTAAAGTGCCAAGAAGAATCAAATTCTTAAACAAGAAGAAACCTTTGTCCAACGACCAAACTCAGGTGAAGGGATGTGAGCTATATGCCAAAGGAATTTTGAGTTGGATAATTTTTTTTCCCCTATACCTCGATCAATTTGTGATATCTATTTCTTTGATTTCAATCGCAAAATTGTTTTTTCATGTCCAAAGCACACTTCTTATCCACCTTCATAGAAGGGAACAGTTTTTGACATTCATATGCCAAACTTCAAGCTCATGGTCTTAGTGGTAGAAGATACAAGTACACTTTAGCATAGCATTTCGCAAGTCTCCTCATAATCAAATCAAGGACGTTTAAGTGAAAGTTAGCCATGCCACATAGTTAGCATGATTTCCGTCCATGTTAATGGGTTTCACACGAATTAGTGCCCTGCCAACTGCCACTTAACGTACCATTTTAGATCTCATGGCTTCAGGCCATTTGTTTTAAGCCAGTAAGCCTGATGAAGTTACTGTTTCCTCATGGTTCAATAGTTCGTCTGACATAAATAGTATGTCTGCTTGTCGGGTCATGAGAAAACCAATTCAATTTGGTTTTGAGCACACTTCTATTGATCTTCATTGTTCCCGTCCCACATTTCCCAAGGAATTCTTGGATCGTGGTTCATACACCTCTTTTGCTTGTGTTTCGTTACTATTTCCCAGAAAAACCTACCAATATATATTGATACAAGAACTCATATTGGCTGGCGTCACGTGATTGCTTTCTAGTTAGCGGTCTACCATTTTATTTTATTTAGGTCTACCATTTCCACGCCAGCCGATATTGCTTCTTGTGTCGATAGAACTCCTTTTTGTACTTTCTCCTATGGAGATGATATCTTCCTGCCATTGTGATTTTGGAAAATTTTTCATTCCATATCTAACCACCCATGCTCTTGAACTTCTTCAAGACTTATAATACTCCCGCTGCTTTGTACTGAAATTAACGCTCTTTACACCTCACCAGCAATGGTTGAAGGAAGGAAGCGCACCTCATCATAAATATATACTCAAGCAGAAGATCATATTAATAAATGACAAACGCTTGCCTTTTAGAGTACCAACCGGGAAGAAGAATCGAATTCTTAAACATGATAAGTTTATCGACCGTCATAACTTGAAACAAATTTCATCCATGTTTCCTCCAATTGCACAAAATTATGAATGAAGAAAAAAGGCGGAAGATGGAATTTACCCTTGATAACATAAAATGGAGGAAAACACGGTCTGCGAACAAACATGGCTAATTTTTACAGGGTCCTCATTTTTCCTGAATTAGAACCCATTGCCACTGCAGCGAAGAAGGCTCGATATTTAGAAGCACTTACATTCTATCAAATCATTTTTTAACAGATAATTCAGGAAAAAGATAAAGGCAGACGAATATAACTACTCGAATAATCAGACATCATCCGCCATCTCCTTTATATTTTATGATAGAGCTGCACCAATATGTGATGCATTTGACCAAAGGAGTTTCATACAAGCAAAAACTAAATTTTGTACTTGATGGGTCTTATTGGGAGAAATCTAAACAGGAAGCTACAAATACTGGCAATAACTTTACTAGGAACCGTTAGACTATATCAACATCATCAGCATTCATGGTGTCTTCTTCCAGACTCACCGGCGCTACATTCAAGTCCTCACCCCTGTACTGGAAAGTGGAAACATATCAGTGTCAGGCATCAGATACCAACACCATTTAAACTATAAAACTATAGCAAATTGTAATTTGTAGTCTTCTCCCTCAAATCCCAACAATCAATTGGCATGGACTTCAGGATGAATATGAATCCCCTAAATTTTGTAGCCATCAGTAATTTCCAAGTAGGACCAAACATATATATATATATATTTACTACGATTGTATCACCAATAGAATAGGAAATTCTTACAGTAAAAGACCAAACCTAATCTACCTGCAGAAGCAAGGAAACTGCTGTGCTGACATATACCTCTTCTATGCATACCTACGGAAGACAATGTGTAGAGGGAAGGAAAAAAAAAGAAGGAAAATAGGTACCTGGGAATAAGAATTCTTCTTAATGGGTGACAATTGGGATATTGATAATGGTGGGCATTTAGATTCATCAACCCCACGTTTGGTATAAGTGGGTTCATTCATCTCAATGTTCTCCTCAATATCAACAATCTCATCTGTTGCATGTGCAGCCATGCCAGTGGATGGTAGTACAGTCCCAGACACTGAACCCTTCAACTGTGTCATTAAGAAAAGATCATTAGTTCCTTTGAATTGTAATCCAGTGATCATAGAACCACATGTGCACCCTGCTGTAACACGATAAATGTGTCCAGATGTGTGAAATGACAAAAAATTCAAAAGCCTTGAGAAATACTTTGAAAACACCAAGTTTAATACGTTTCCCATTATTGTTGAAGGCAAATAAGCATGGCAAGGGAATTAATCTTCTTTCTGCGGTTATATTAAAAGTTCATCAAGAAGAGCATTTCTTAAATAATAGTAAATGTATTTCCAGAAGCCCATGACTTCCAACTTATTCTACAATTAGTAGGTCAAGTGATCCAACTTAATCAAGGGAAAATGTTAGTTGGATACCAACAAAAAGAAAAACATAGTGATGAAATTGGAAAACTGCAAAACTGGAAAGTTATTTGCGTGGCAAATTGTCAAAAAGCTTGCACAATTAATTTTAGTAGTTGGGGGAAAAAAAGAGCATAATAGAAAGAAAGAAACCTACCTTGTCTAGCAAAAGGGAACTAGAAGATACATTCTTGTCTCTCATTTGTTTCCCCATTCCTCCTGAGGGTTTAGGACCATTCTTTTGCACAACATCAACAGCTTCCCTGCCATTGTTTAGATAACCACGTGCATCCCTCTGAGAGACTTTCACATTTTCTGTGCCATCAAGATGTCAATACTGCTTGAGCTCCCAAATGTTAATATATTGTAAAATCCCAGACTGAGCAATTAAGATATAATCTATTTGAAATGCCATAGCCACATTATATTAGAAAGCTATTCACCGGGAGAGAATAGTTTGTGCTATATAGGCAACCCAAGAAGTGTCCATAGTGGGATTTGAACTCAAAACCTCATGCAAGTTGTTATGAGTGTGTCTTAGGCCTTAGCCACTAGGACAACCCCTTGGGGGTGTATATCTTCCCGCTTTGCTATGATTAAGGTTATCTCCACAGATGCATAAGCCATAAGCAGCATAAGCTTTTAGCTTAAGTTTCATGTTCAAAATATTTTTGAAGATATTGAATTTCAAAACTTCTTTACTACAGAGTCTAATTCCAATGTCTGACTCTTTAGGAAAAAAAGCTTGTTGGGTTCCTCTACAGCCTGCTCTACTTGTAATGACAACCATAGGCAAAAAAGCTTGTTGGGTTCCTCTACAGCCTGCTCTACTTGTAATGACAACCATAACAACAACAACACTGAAGCTTTCTTCCCCTAGATGAGATTGGATAGATATATTTTATCTTGTCATTGTGCTTCATCTCAAATCAACAGCACCAGTCAATGACCAAAAATTGAGGACATCAGATACTTATGGAAAAAGGGAACTCCACTTACCAACACCTATTCCAATAACACATCCAAGTAATGGAAGAAAACACTGATAAAGAAAACCTTGTCTTGTTAACTTGCTCACTTTGAGACCTAATAGTTTTAATTCAACATCTAACAATGGTTTAGGAGGAAGGGATGCGGTTTCTGGGGTCTAAAATATTCGATGATGTCAAACCTATGATTGTTTGAAATATATTTATCCTACAGTTGAATTATCTTTATAAAGCTGGAATGTTGTCTACTTTTATTAATCTTTTTCTTATACTCCATTAGATCCACCGATGTATACCTTTCCATCTACCAATTCTCCCCTAATATATTTTGTTAGCAAAAGTGAATCCCAAGTCCAAATCCTTTTTGGAGGCTGTCATTGGGTCTCAAAACTTTCAAATGGAGTAATTGAGATGTAAAGCATTCTCAAAATCACTCAATCAACTCCCTTGTTATCCTACAACCATTTTGTCATATTACATGCCATGATATGGCAAAATGAAAAGCAAAAAATTACAGTAAAATAATGAAGGTGGTCAAAAGTCCTACAACTTTATGCATCTTGCTATTTGAGTCTTGAACCTTTCTAGAATTGCACTCCAAGAAGATATACAACAAATAAGAAATAAAATAAAAATTGGGTCACCATCCACCACTACTATGACTACCATGGAAGTAGCATGAGGATTTCCCTTTTCTTTTCTTTCATTTATTCCCCCCCGCCTTTTTCTTTTTTGCATTTTAAGCGTTACTTTCATTATTTCAATTTAATTTGGTAATATAGCATGTTGTGCCCAAGCCATGTGACAAGCAAAATTGTAAAATATGCTAAACGGGTAGGACTCAATTGTGTGATTCTACAAATATCTAGGATTTGATTGTTTAAATTGAAAGTTTTAGGGTTTAGGCCCTATGACACATTTTTCCATTTTCATCCTCATAATAATTATTTTGCTGGGGGGATTCTCCATTTCCGCAGGAGTACATTGCTATGCAAAACCAACCTTTCCCCGAAAAGATTTATAATTATGAGCACTAAAATCTATTAAACCCTTGATAAATAGTGACATTCCTTGTTAAAAATTTATCGTAAGATTAAAAAACAAACTAGTATTAACTGGATGAGCTAACAGTAGTGGAGATTTCACATCCCCTGACCTAATTGAAATCAAGTATCACAAAGACATGCATGTACGAAATCACCACTATAGAAGTAATAATCAGAATATAATTGACCGTTTCCAGATTATTTACTTTTTCAGCAAGAAAGGACACCAGAGTTTCCAACTTGAATCACCATTATATCAATGAGATGGAAATTTTTATTCCTTCTTGTAATCTCCGTTACATCAACACGAGAATATGTGAATCTTCAAATTTGACTCCCATAACAATGACATTAGACACAAAACATTGAAATATATACTATGACCAGATATATAGATTCTGAACATACCATGCTGCTGCAATCCTGCAGCACCAACAGGATTAATGTTTGGCACTTTCTTGACTGGAGATACACCACTCTGCAGCTCAACTCTTGGACTACTGTCACGATTGCCATTGGTCTCTGCATCACTTGCAATATTGATGCTGGAATCCTCATCATTGGTAGTAACCTCCATAACTTCTAACCCAAGTTGGCGTCCCATAATCTGAAGTTGAGTTTCTGATCTGAACATTATGAATTGGATGAAATTATGTGGCAACATATATTACGTTAAGCAAAAAACCATATATAAATATGCCAAGAAGATACTATCAAGTATTTGCCTTTTAAGTTCATCTTGCAACCGTATGTGTCGATTGTGTGCTTTGATGAATTTCTTGATCCTTGAAGTGATCCTGCATATTCAATTGAGCCAATAAAGAGTGAAATGGAGGAATAATGGATCAACAGTGCTTCTTTATTTGAAATTCCATTGCTGCCAAATACCAGCAAGACCCATTAAGTATTACCTTTTGCATTCCTTTTTTTCCTTGTATAACTGATCTTCAAGCTCTGGAATTTTCAAAGCAAGACTCTCTTCCTCTTGCACTCTCTCTTCCAGGTAGCTCTTCATGCAATGCAGGTCATGTAACTTGAAGTTAGTTGATTTATACTTTGATTTTACAATCAGCTGTTTATACGTGCACATTGATAACAAACTTTTTAAGTATAGTCTGTAGAAAAGTCTTTCTTATTCATTCCTTTATTAATATATATATATATAAACTGCAGATATACATCTTCAACCAGCTCAAAGCATGACAAGAGAAAATATACAACTTGGGTTAAGAGTATAAAAGTATTGGTTCCAAAAAATCTTATCTACATTTTTTTCCTTGATAAAATATATATATATATATATATATATATAGGGCATGTAAAGAAATATAATTAAATGATTAACAATCATCCAATAAACTAGACCAAGAAACAGACAGATAATTTAATAGCATGTCAATGTCATACATAAAAACAGCAGATCTACCAAGCCAAAAGAAAGGACACCATATAAAAGATACAAGAGTGTCAATGGTAAAATATTATGAAAGGGAAAAACGAAAAGAAAAGAAAGACAAAAATTCACCTCAAGGTCAGCTTTTTGTTGCTTAAGCATGCTTACATCTAATCTTACTTCTTTTAACTGCACATATAAAAAAATTCCATTAGCTTGAGCAGCTTCTAATGAATAGAAGAGTAGATTTTCTCTAGAGCCATGGAAAGAGATCCTTATAACCTGCTCCTGCAGGAGATAATTGGAATCAGATATTGAAGACTTATCAACATGGTCTGAAGTTGCATCTGAAAATTTTGGGTCACCAGAGACATCACTCTGGCCATCCAAGTGCTGCTTCTTCCTGTGTCTTCTACTGTTTTTGGACAAAACTCAATAATTTTCATGATGAAGATAGCATAGAGGAAAGGTAAAATGAGATTCTATTGCCAAATTAAGGTAGACAAACTTTTGGTAATGAAGCATGAGAAAACGAACCATAGAGAAATTTATTACCAGAATAATTAAAAGGGTCCTGTTAAAAGGTAACAGAGAAGCCAAAAGAAAAAACTTTTCACATTTGTAAGATTGATTACATATTTCACAAAGCAAGTACATATAAAGGTGAAAAGTTTCTTCTTTCTACCTCTAGGCACCCATTAGCATTTTCCTGATAAAAGAATGGGTAGCAAAGATCATATTAACTTACTTATGATCCTCAGGGGACCTGGAAGGACCATAGCCTGCAAATGAGATTCAAATACAGAATATCAAGTAAATAGACACATGAAAAATAAGTTGTGAATATAGAGAAAAAAGCATATCAACAGAACTCATTAAAAAAAAAACGAACTATTTCTAGTAAGGTTTTGACCACAGGTTTGTCTGTTTGTCCGTGTCTCTCTCCTTTCCTCTCTCCTCTCTATCTCTCCCTCTCTCTCTCTTCCTCTCTCCACATGGATCTCTAAAGTCTTAATTATAAATCTTCTTTTTTTCTCATGCCAATTGAAGCCTAGCTTTCTGGAGTGTTCTAGGTGATGCCCCAGCATAGAAAAGCAGTTTCAGACACAGAACTAACCATGAAATGCTGGACGATGTCTTGCATCTCTAATTGGAGAGTATCTTTTCCGAGGAGAATACCTTCTGCCAATTTTATCTCTTAAGTCACCACCTCGGAGGTCTCTCCTACCTGTTGTAATCAAGAGATAAAATTTCCAGTTTCAAGGAAAATCATCAATGGATAACCATGGACCACAATGAAACTAAGCTTACCATCACATTCAAAAATATGAAAAACACAGTAAAGTACAGATAAATTACATCCTTGCCAGGCCAGCGGACTAGAGAAACAAGCCAACTCACTTTATAGTAGGTATAAAAGACCCACATATTGAAATAATCCTTCAATTATCAAAGAAGTATAGGATTAAAGGTCCTTGAATATCCTCTTCATCGTGATGAGATATAGGAGAAGCAAGGCATTCTGTGCAACATATAATACAGATCATCCCTCTTGCCTTCATATATAAAGAAAATGTCCCACAAAGAAAATTTGTATCATTCCAAGGATATACCCAGAACATCGCAACTCCATTTCAGATATTACATGGTAGAGGTAATAGAAGAACTCGTTTCCATGAGCTCCATCAAGTCATTTTATAGAACAAGCCCAGCACAATACACCAACAGCTTGTGATATAAGAACACGGTGGAGCATATTTCGCATATTATATGCTGATGTGAAAGTTCACCATTCCTTGAATATTTATGGTAAGCGAAGAAGAAGTTCATCGTTCGTAACTCAATCATAATTGTTAAGATATATCCTTGGCATCTCCTGTATTGAAGTAAGAGGTGGCCGCTATTGTGTGATGAAATAATTAGTTGATAACTTATTTTGAGAAATTCCTAATCTGCAATGCCATGATAAAAGAATTCTTCTCGTATGCACATCAATTTGTCAAACATAGGGATAGTGCTTCTGCTCCAAATTAAGCAGGACCAGTAAATAAGAATGAGAATTCATCAGATTTCACTAATCAAAAAAGACAGGAGTAACTAAAGAGAAAAACATGATAGGGCATAGATTTCAAGCAAACAGAGATTTATAATGCATTTTGCTACAAAGTAAGCTATGAGTACAAGAGCAACATCATAAAGGAAAGATACAGAAAACATTACTAAGTCAACAAGGTTGTACGGAAACACATCTACAGACAACTTTGCAACAATGGTCCAACTTTTCAAAAACAAACTGCTATTTTCTCTTTACATTAAAGTTTACAGCATTGATTCAGCTAAACCATCTAACCAAAAATATTTTCCAGTATTATATATATATAGCAGCAACAATAATAAGGAAAGTAACAAACTAGCTAGCCAGGGTACCTAATAAGAAAAATTTCCTTACACATGCCACTAGAAAACGTAGGAAGTTTATCAAAGTGAACTGCTTTTCAATTATTGCAGTTAAACCTTAGGCAGCATCAACCAGGGAGCTTGGCTATATGTTTCTAGCAGCACAGGATACAAAAGGGAAATTATTTCTGGTAAAATAACTAAGAGAATGTGATGCTCGAAGAGTAAAACTTCTTACAAAACTATACATTTCTGGTTACAGACTTTGGCATGACTCATTGTATGTCAGATATTCCAGCTACCCATCTATAAACATTCAAGAATCCAATTTTTTATACTCATTTACATTTGCAAATCCGTTATATTTGGCAATCAAATGTTTGAGATGATGAAAAATAAAAAACGCACACTTGTCTAAACTAACATGAATATTGTCACGTATTTTTCTACAGACAAATAAACTCACAACCTTGGGAAGAACTTATATTCATGTCAAACCCAGCCACGTCACGTGAGCATAAGCTGCATTCTCTTTCTTATTCAATCAGGATGAGAAAATAAACCAGGCAGGGAACCGGAAAATGAGTCAAATTATCATTATCATAACAACCTTACACCTACCTAACAAAATCACACGGCTTTGGTTAAAATTAAAACATATAACGAACATCAACTCCCATATCAATTATCAAGCTAAACCTAACCCCATAACCAATAATCACCGATATATAACACTAATCACCGTCTGCGGAAGCTAAATAATATTTAATACTTGAAATCAAAGAATGAAATCTCTTAAATTACCGTCTCGTGAGCCGCCTCCGCCAAATCGACGAAGCTCGGCATCTCCATGTGCAAACGAACAAGTCTGCCGATTACACCGACCTCGTTGATACAAAACGCACAGTTTGGTCTTGTAAAGCTTTCTCTCAACCATTGTAATTAATTCAATTTCGCAATGATGAAGATAATAAGATCGAAATAAGCCTCGAAATGCCAATAAACTGTTATAACGGCACAAAAATCAGTTGAATCGCGAAACTGAATCGGTTATTAGTTGTTCGTTACGTGAAACGGAATGGAACACAGAACCTGCATGCATAGAAACGCAATTCGAGTGTGAGTTACCTATAAGCGCTAACACACACACATGTATATATACGATTAGGAAATGAAGAGGAGAGAGAAGCGCATAGAGGAAGATACGTACGATTCGAGTCCATCAGAGGAGATGGATATGAGAAGAGAGATGTGAAGCCTGACAACATGGGACTGAGGAGAACCAGCTGAACAGACTGAGCCCTATTAGCAACCCTGCTTGTTGGGTCGAGCTTTCTTTTTGTTCTTTCTTTTTTAAAAAAAAATAAAATAACCGGTTGTTATTTCCAAACACAGAAAAGATAATATTTTTATTCATAGATTTGGATAGCAAAATAAAATACCTTACTAAAATAATATACTTTTAAGTAATACAATAGAAATAAGGAAATAAATAATTTTTTTAGGTCATGGCTTAACATATGTGAATAGATTATGGATATGTGCAGAGTTATGCGAAGAGGCTAAACAGGTAAAATCAGTCTAGGTTATACCGAATCAAGATTAAGAGAGCCAATGCATAATGATTAGTAGCTTAATAAGTCAATACATTAACTTAATCCGTTTAAAGACTTGTGTATTAAGCAACATAGCCTATAATTCGTTAAAAAGATAAGGACACTTTTCCAATTGATCAGCTTTCAAAACATATATATTTTTTAAAATCAATTTTGGATGATTTGAAAATATATGGATTATTGAATTAAGCTGGTTTCGTAGGCTGAATGGGCTGAACATGTCAATAGCCCGGACTAATTTCACCTAACACAAGTGGAGGTGTTGTCTGTGTTTGGATTAGAGAAAAACAAAGTAAATAAAAATATATATATGTAAAAAAATGTGAGGAATTTTTTTTTTTTTGAAAGTAAAAATGATGGAATATTATTTAAATACACTTAAAACCAACTCAAGCAAAAACAATGAAGAGATGTTCGTTCATATACAAATGTTCGTATTTCCCCTCTCCTATAAGGCGAATTGTCAAATATAGTGTTCGTTCGGGGAAAACAACAGGAAAATATTAATCATTCCTTGCTTACAACTTCCAAAGTGATTATTGTACTTAGTTTGTAAAATGATTATACCATGAAATAATTATTTTCTCCATCAAATACGTCTTACTCCGTGTTTTGAGATTTTTTTTTCTTTTTTATTGCAAAGCTCTACAATTATTAGTCAATTTTAAGATAAATATTTATTAAATTTGATTATATTGAAGCAGAAAAGCAAAGCTATTGGCGGAAAATCATTAAACCAATAATCGTAGTTGATACCTCTCCTTAGCTTCGTGAGATAATGGTATTGACTAGAAAAGCACTGTTGGAGCAATAGTTGTAATTAACGTCTTGATATTTATCTGTTATGCATATGTTTATTTAGCTTATGTTACATTATGTTTGTAGCTCTGTAATCTAATCCGATTCTTGCATTTAATACAATTTTAAGGATTTATGTTACGTCTGTACGTGAAAATGAACCTAGAGTATAATCATGTACTCAAATTCTATTCCCTTTTCCATATTTGGAAATGATTTTAAAATACAAAATTGAGATGATGGAATCACAATTTAATTCTATTTAATTTTAATATATTTTACTTTATTCTATTTAAAACCATTCTTATATACCAAACGTGATATTAAAATTTTTATTATAGAAGATTCCGATTCCGTTCTATTATATTATAAAATGTTCAATTTTGAATTAGTCCATTCTTAACTAAAATGCTATGTAGCCATTAATAATAATAGATCTAATAATGTTAGAGGTTTTAAAGTATAACAACATATAGTTACTTGCATTATATTACTTTTTTTGTTTTAACAATTAAACTATGCAGTAGGCTATTACAGCCTTGTTCAATTCTTAATAAATAAAAATTCTATTACAAACCATTACATTAGTAAAGTGAACGAGTTATAAGAATCAAGTGATATTGATAAAAACTGCTAATTAGGATAGATCAAATATTAAAAATATTACGAAGGATTTAAAATCGAAACTTTATCCACTCTTTGATTTAAGTTCGAACATTAGCTTGTATCTTTTGTTTATGCATTCCTCAATAAATTCAAGCTTAATTAAATTAAACCTGTATGAACTTGTTTCATTTTAAAAAAATATTATATTTTTAATTGTACAATATTGATACTCAAACTTAATGTGCATTAAAATTTGCTCAAGATAGGTTAAACTCATATACATGTGAAGCTAAATATCATAAAATTTAGATTTGACAAACTATTCAAATTTGTGCTTGACTCAGTTCAATTGTAATCCAATTAAATTTATACAGCTTACACTATCAAAAACTAGTATCAAACTTAATTTATAGCTTGTTCACTTGGATATAGTAGCAATTCCATCACATCCTTCTTCGTTATGGATTTGCTATTACAATGTTTAGTTGATTTTTTATTATGAAATAGCAATTCATCATGGAATACCTATTACATAAAATATGGAATTGCAATACTAAGCTTTACTATCGGAATTGCTATTCAACAAAAAAATTAACCCAATTTTTCCCAACTTACCCTCATTAAAACATGGAAATACCAAGGTTACCTTCATCAAATAGGAAAAAAAAATTACAAACAATGAAAAATCAAACACATCCGCTATGAAAAACAAACCCTAGATTCGAAAGTCTAACCCCCCTCATCTTGTCCATCTTGCCCATTTGACGCTCTCATCATCGCAATTGTCAATTTTAGCCGCACTATGGACAATAGTAGCCACTCCAACCATCGTTCCTTTTTTCTAAGTGCAAGAATTTAATAAAGCCTTCACATTTTCAACAAGTTTGTATTTTCGATCGATAACTTTAGCAGTTTCTTCTTATTGTACAAGAGCAATCTGTTGTTGTAGCTTGTTCATCTCGTGTCATGTGAATGTGCATGGGGTTTGGAGAGTTTCGTGAGTCTTTATTAAGGGTCTTCGATTATTAGGAGCTTGTCTCGTGCTATTTGTGTTCTTGGTTTACAAGGAAAATGACTGATGATAGATTTTAGTATCGAGAGCTTGTTCACGCTATTTCAATTTGGGGATTAAGGTTTCTCATTTGTGAATTTGATTAAAACCTTTTTTTTTTTTATTATTTGTTTTTATCCTTGACTGCTATATTACTCTAATAATAAAATAAATATTTTAATATTTTAAATATTTTATTCTTTAACAATTCTATCAACTAAATAATATTTTAATACTTTCATTACTAGAAGTAAATATGGTAATATTAATTCATAACTTATTATATCTTTATTTCATTCTTTAATATTACTTATTCCTCTACGGCTCTCCGTTAGAGGGAATGCAAATAACCTCTAAACAACTTATTAGATGCATGCGCCGCGTGCATACCCAAACGCACGGGATCCTCCTCAAGTATGTCCATTTTTCACTGATGCGCGTAAATGTGATGGTAAATGAATCGCCTGACTCGCGCAGTCATACCAAACTCACTGAGTCTGGCTCCAACTCATCCAAGTCTTTCTTTCTCTCTATTGTTCCCCATTCCTTCTCCCTTCCTTTCTCCTTCTTCTCGCTCGTCATCATCATCTATCCGCTTCACTCTCCCTCGCTCTCCCAAAGCCACCACCCCCTCTCTTTCCATCATCACCACCACCGCTTCCTTTCTCGTCAAATTCTCTGCCATGGAGAACCCTCCCGGACCGCAGCCCGACCCGAACCTACCGGAAGACTTTATCCATATTGAGGATCCGGACCCTAGCTTGGGCGAGAGCTATGTCGGCGTTGAGGTGGAGGAAGAAGGGAAAGCCGTTCCGGTCGGTGGAGGAGGAACAGAGGGTGGGACCGAGAATGATGTTGATCAGAGAAGTGGTGGGAGTGTAGAATCGGAATTTCAACTTCCTGAGGAACTTTCTAGAAGTGTGATGACGCTCACGTGCCCGTCTTCCGCTGCGGAAGATGGTACATGCCATGTATACTTGGTAGGGACTGCGCATGTTTCTCAGGTAAACTCTCAAAATCGAATAAAATTTGTTTCTTTTCCTTTGAAATTGTTAGTTTCCATTTCTATTTGCGAAATTGAATTGTAAATGAAGTAGATGTATTGCGTCTTGAAGTTGGTGGAAAAAGACTGAATCTTGATGAGGTTTGGATTCGGTTTCCATTGGAATTGTGATTGATTCCAAAACAAATCTTGAGGTTGGTATGATAGATTGCAGGTGAATTTAATATCATGAATGCAAAGAAATTGAAAATTTGTTACTCATAGAGCTTGAAATGCAGCATTGATATTTAGGGTCATTTTTTTGGTTTCTTTTGGGACTTGTTAGTTGCATGGAATTGAAATTGGCTTGGGATATCGAAATTACCTTATTGAAGGTGTAATCAGTTGCCGATATTCTGTATTTTCTAGAAATGATGCTTTGATTATTACAGAGTTGTTTGGAGCAGATTTTTGGACATAATTTGAGTAAAGTTAGGTTCTTGAAATTTGAAACGAACTCAGAGTGAAAATCTTTTTGCTCTCCTGTAAATGAATTGCTTATAGAATGCTGCTGTCTTCTGCATTTTGTGTATTTATATGCATTGTGGTGATGCTTGCATTGCTGGAATTTCTAAGATGTTGTATTACAGGAATCATGCAGAGAAGTTGAAGCTGTTGTCAGCTGCGTAAAACCAGAGGTGCTTCCCTCTCTGAAATTTGCTTTTTTGCTTAATCAGTTGAGGGATCACTTTAGCGGGTTAGGTGCCTGCTTTGTTTTCCTCTCCTATGTAGTTCAATGCTTCCTTGAAGTTTGCTCAACTGTTTAGGGTAATTATTTGCATGCAGGCAGTTTTCTTGGAGCTATGTGCGAGTCGAGTAGCTGTGCTCACTCCTCAGAATCTGAAGGTGTGGATAGCAGCTTTTATCTTAGTTTGCTGTTTATTTCTCTTTATCTGAGTGGTAATTATGCCAGTTGTTCTTTCTTGCGTGGGAGAGAAGGCTTTTGTGGGTATGCCTTTTTTCTATAGCTTAATCCTGAACTTTTCATCAACCCATGCATGGTTGGAGTGTTTTTGGAGATGGCAGAATTCCATCAGTTCTATTTTCATTAAACATTGTTGCCTTTGATATGCATGTTTCTAAATCCTTGGGTAGATAAATAAGTCACTTCAAGTTCTTTGATCTTCTCCAAAATCGTGAAAATCCGGCATCCTTGCGAATGCATCGTTTCTTTCAGTTGTGCTTCCTGGAAAAAATTCAACTATTGTATGCATTATCTTCCACTTTTAAGTATCTGATAGGTTGGAGAAAAGCAAGATAGTAGTTTGTATTGCTTAAAAAGAGTGATAGGAAGATTCGCAGAGCTCAAAGCTCCAACACTTATATGAAAGAAGGTTCTTGCAAAGAAAAGGAATTAAAGCTGTTCTCTCACTCCATGCTGAATGTAGTGCTCTCTCTCTTTCTCCAACTAAAGTCCACATTTACTACACATGTGGTATCCTTCTAACCCTAATATTAACATAACAATAAGACCACTATTCTTTTCTATTTTTTTATCCTTTACTTACTTTTTCATTTTCTTTTTCTTTCCCTTTTTATCCCCTTCAAACTTCTTTTTGTATATAAAATCCTGCTATGGGCTTGTTGCCTAATATGGGCCATATTAGGGCTTATTCGGTTCCTAACAGTATCACTGTAGTAAGTATATGCAGTATGATATGCGCTTATTGTGCTATTGCTTTGATTTTTAAGTCTGTCTAATTTCCATGGTCATTCAGGGACTCATTATACCTATCCTCTTAAAGGGCCAAAAAGCCAATAGAAGGAAGTTTCAAAATGAAGGGGAAATTACTGATTTGTGGTCATAATTTTTCAATTTGTATCATCTTGCTGTATTTACTGTCACCTCTCCCATTCTGGTCCCTTCTTTCTGTCTGTGCAGTATTCACATCTAAAATTTTACTCTCATTGTTTGATTAATTTTTGGAGCTTTCTCCTTTTTTTTTTCCTTTTTTTTTCCCTACTTTGTTTCTGCTTCTTTTGTTTGCCAATACAGCAGGGATCTGCACAGAAATAATCATATTGTCATCTGCGTGGCATTTTCTTGTGGTTCATCAGATACCTACATTTGGAGAGATGGTAGACATGTGGAAGAAAAATCACAATGCTTTTGGAATTCTTTACAGCTACTTTCTTGCAAAGGTACATGTCTCCAAATTCTCAAGTTTTTATTTAGTAACTTATGTAATATCTGAATCAAATTGTGATTATACCATTGATCATTTTGTCACTAATGAACCTTCCTTGGAAAGACTAAGTGCTTTAAGATGTCCTTGAGAGGTCTTTGGTGATTTACCCCTTAGCATCTTACTTATCTTTTGATTACTTGCAAGGTTGCTAATAAGCTCGAGGTTTTCCCTGGTTCTGAGTTTTGTGTGGCTTATGAAGAAGCGATGAAATATGGAGGCAGGGTTATACTTGGGGATCGACCTGTGCAGGTATTGTTAATCCATTGCTTTAGCACAAGAGACCCTTGCATGTTATTTTCTTTTTGGGATTCATTATATAATAGAAAGTAGAAACCATATAGTTGATACCTCAATTCCTTGTATTTCCTAAGTCATACCAGTACACAAACTCATGAATTTTCTCATTTTGGTTTTTTCTCAGTCAATTGTTAGCTAATTCCAGTCAAGGGTTTAAAATTCTTTAATGCACCTCCTTAGGCTATTTTTTGCTATTAATGCTACATTTTGTATTTAAAATGCTCATCACCAAGCAGATTAGGGCAATAAAAGAAAGATGAAAAGGCATCTCATTTTGGAGGGATTATCTAATTCTATCTCAATGCTTAAAACCACTCTTGAATCTCTTCTTTTCAAATGTAATTGCATCGTCTTTATTCTCTCCTCAATCCTGCTTAATAATGAGATCTCAAGTGTTGCAATTAGAATTTGTTGTTGAACATAGCCTTAATTATTAGCTTCAGGGCTTCTGTCATCAGTGGCTGGCCCAATTTGCTTTCAGAATTTGAAGTGGGTCCTGGGATTAGATTCCACAGTTTTTGTTCTGTCCGCTTACTAGCATTGATCTCCTTTGAGATCAGCATTTTAGCTGCTAACTCTGTTCCTTTAAACTCTGTGAAGTGGCTTCTGGAATCAGATTCCATATCTTTTGTTCTGTCCTTTGTCCTTGCTGGCATTGATCACCTTTGAGATCCACATTTTAGCTGCTTAATTCCATTAAATGCAACTTAGTTTCTGCTGGGGAAGCCAATCAAATATTTCCCTGTTTTATAGTAAAGTTAGATCTAGAGAGAGAAAGGTACAGTTATTGATTTCATTGGGTTGTCTTAGATAACCTTACGAAGAACATGGGGTAAGATGCCACTTTGGCAGAAGATGAAATTGGTGTATTCCTTGCTCTTTCAAGCATTCTTTTTACCCAGCACAGAAGATCTCAATAAAATGGTAATTCACTTTGCTTTATACACAATTTCAGTAGGATTCTTTTTTGGCATATGGAAGTGTGTGATAGCAATTTGAGGTTCCATTTTTCTGTTTAGCTCAAGGAAATGGACGATGTTGATATGCTGACTCTTGTTATCCAACAAATGAGCAAAGAATTCCCCACACTTATGGAGACACTTGTACATGAGAGAGATCAGTTAGTATTTCTTTTCCTTTATGCTTTTTACGAGTACATTCTTTCTCTGCTAGTTGTTTAGAATGACAGTTATCTATCATCTTTTACTTTGTATTGTTTGTTTCACTTGTTCTTGCCTATATCTCTTCACAAGTGGTTTAGGTGGAGCATTCTAGACATAATTAAGGGTAAATAGGAGCCATTTGCAAGTAAAATTTGGTACAAGGCTCATCCATGTTACTAGTTGAACAGACTCTATGAAATATCTAAGAGTGGCTGCAAATTAGGTGTCGCTGACGTTACCATTAAAGATTTAAACTTTTCATAGGGAATCCAATAAAGACTTGAACTTTTCTAAGATGCCAAGATCCCTAAATCATCCATCCATATTCAATTTTTTATGCTAACTGTAGCGAACATTTGGGTGTTAGATAATCTTGAGGTGTAACATTAATTATCTTTTAGAATTTTGCTTGAAGGATCATTGCATGCTTGTTCTGGCTTGCACCGACTCATGCTTTGTAGCAGTGTTGCTGCACGATTCTCATTATGGTATTCTAATGATCCGTATTTTTCTATTACAAGTGTATTTGAATAGAATAAGCACTCCACTTGATATGGTTTTATCTTGTGGAATTTATCCATGTCTGAATGTTGATTATTACTACAGAATTTATTCAGTATTTTGATCAATTGGCTACTGCCATGGGGGTTTCTGTGGTCATCCATATCAGGATGTCTTGGCATGGCTTTGCAATTTGACAAATTAATGTCCCATGCCTTTGTAGTTGTTATCATTCTTGCAGCCATTTATTTATTAGTGGTTCTTAAATGTTTATTTCTATAATTGATCAATTGAGTGTGTGGCAAGTTGATATGCATAAAGTGGACTATTCTTTTGCTTATTTCACTATCTTGTACACAGTTGATTTTCAGTTACACTGAGAATTTTTATTATTCTGATATGTCTAATAAAACTGCTACAAACTGAAACAGTGTATTTTATCTTTAGAGTGATACCTGTTCAGGATATTGATCGCATGAACTTTTTAGGAATGCGATTCATATTGCTGTGAGTGGTAGTTCTTTGCATGCTGCCTGCATCCATATTTGAGGTTGATAGATATTGTATCATATGCATGCAGGTTAAATCTCTAAATGCTGAGTTTTTTTTTTTTTTGGGTAATTCATAATTTATTGATTGGAAATAATGATACATCTGTCAAAGACTGTTACAAATTCAAGTACAACACTAGTACCATACTTATAGTAGTTGGTACAATGAAAACCCTATCAAATTACACCCTATAAATATAAGATTTGATTTGATTAGCTAAGAAGGAGATGCTAGGGGTAGGGTTCCCAAGTCGTGCTTTGTTGAGTGTTCTCCAAATACAATATACAGTGGCAGCGAGGCTTGCTCTCCACGTTTGGTGGAGTTTGGCGGTGGACTGAGTCGTTGCTAGTAGTACACGTTTGGCGCCTTACCAATCCTTACATGAAGGAGGACATTGGGCTAGGTCACACACTAGCTGCCATACTTGAGATGAGTAGTGACACCCGAAGAATAGGTGTGAGTGGTTTTCAACTTCTCATTGACATAGGTAGCATGTTGAGGATGTGGCTAATCCCCATGCGGTCAGCTTGTCGAAGGTAGAAAGTTTTCCCAACCAGGCTAGCCATAAGATGAAGGAGTGCCTTGGTATGGTAGTCCTGTTCCATATAATTTTGTACCAAGGGATTGTTGGTCCAGCTAGATTAAGGAAGAAATATCCACTCTTGATGTTGTACTCCCCTGAAGTCGTGTGAATCAATTGGAGTTGGTTAGAGGTGGAGTGATTGGGCTGAATGTGTGCGGGAATGCAGATATTTGTCCATGGTGGATAGTTTGGTAGCCGCCATGTGTTGTTGTCCACTATAGAGCATAGTTTGGTCATTATCGGAATACCCGAGTTTCTGATCTGTCTTGAGGAGAATAGGCTGTCCAAAGGACCAGTGGGTAGCCGGAAATCGGACTAGATAAAAATGGATAGGCCATCTCCCGGTTTCCATCAAAAGCTACCGTGTACTAGGGGTCTTAGTTTTAGGAGCTTCTTCCATGACCAAGAGCATATGGTTGGGGCTCGTGATGTCCAAAAGCTTTTGCCCTTCAACAAAGTTGATTGTACCCATTCAGGCTATAAGCTTCGTTGTCTACTCTTGCATAGGTGCCAAATATGCTTGATTTGTAGGGCTTTGTTCCAAAGTTGAAGGTTGGGGATCCCTGGGCCACCACATTTGAGGAGCTTACAAACTTCTTCCCATCTGACTTTGGCTTTGGATATTGTGTGAGGGTTTCCACTCCAAAGGAAGTTCATAATTAGCTGCTCTACCTTAGCTATTATCTTCTTGGGAAGAAGGAATACAGAGCTCTAGTAAACCTGCATAGAGAATAAGACTGATCTGATTAGCTGAAGTCGGCCTGCATAGGATAGGAATTTCGAAGTCCACATGGTGATGCGTGCTGTGATTCTATCCACCAAAGTGTCGCAGTCCTCCATTTTGAGTTTAGTGGAGAGGAGAGGGACGCCGAGGTATCTTATTGGGAATTTGCCTTCCTAGAACTGGGTAACCTGTAGGATGCGTTGCCTGACCTTGGAGTGAACATTGGAAAAAAATATAAAGCTTTTGGAGCCGTTGGCTGCCAGACCTGAGAGTGCTTGGAGGGTGTCTCTAATCAGGGATATGGATTCCACATTTCCTTTAGCGAATATGAGGAGATCATCTGCAACTCACAAGTGGGTGAGGCGCTCCAGTTTACATCTCCAGTGGGGAGAGAAAGAGGGTTGGAGATGAGTCTTCAGAGTGTAGTGGAGAGGATTTCCATGCTTACAACAAATAAGTATGAGGAAATAGGATCACCTTGCTTAGACCTCGCTTGCTTGAGAAGTAGCCTGCCGGTTCTCCATTGATGTTGATGGAGAATTTTGTAGTGGAGATGCACTGCTCTATGAGATTGCAGTAGTGAGGTAGGAATTGCATGGATCTCAATGCTTCAATTAAAAAGTCCCATCGTATGGTATCATAAGCTCTTTGGAGATCGACCTTCAGTGTGCATCAGGGCGCTCCTGTTTGCGTCTGATATCCGGCCATCAATTCCTGGGCAATGAGGATGTTGTTTGTGTTCTTTCGTCTTGGGATGAATGCAACTTGCTCTCTACCAATTAGTGAGTGTAACACCTTCTTGAGACGGGCGGCTAGAACCTTGGACACTGCTTTATAGAGCACATTACAGCATGCTATGGGTCTAAACTCTCCTATGCTGGTGGGGTTGGGGATTTTGGGGACTAATGTGAGTATGGTGGAGTTTAATTCTTTGAGTAGATGCCCCGATTGGAGGAATTCCCTGATAGCAGATGTGAGGTCATTGCCTATTATTCCCCATGCCTCCTTGAAAAAGAGAGTTGTGTATCCATCCGAGCTCGGGGCCTTCTCATTTGCTTAGGAGAAGAAACCCCATTTGATTTCCTCATCCGTGTATGGTGTGAGCATCTCTTCTCGTTGCTAATCATTGAGTTTCTGTGTCACTAGGTTGGATATCTCTTCTTTGTTGATTGCTGATCATTAAATGTTGAGTTTAAGATAGGAGTGAACAAGAAGTTCTCGCTTTCCTTTCCTAAAAAAGTGTGTTTTTTTTTTTAGGTGTGTGTTGAAGTAAAAAGATACAATCGACGATAGTAAAATGCCATTTTTTGCAGTGTTAAGTAATAGTCTTATTGGAATCCATGTGTTGTGACCTAGGCATTTTGGAGTTGCTGTTTCTGTTAGGCATTTGATATAGATGACAGTAATGTTATTATAGCTGGTATTAGTAATAGTATAGCCTATCTAGGAGTCCAATGAAATGTTACCTTGTGTATTATAAAAAGAAGGATAGTAGTATAAATAAGGAAGTGGAAGTGGGAGAGCCATCCAATCATTTTCCATTTTTTGAAAAGTATGCAAGGAGCTATAAGCTTTGTATGAGGAGCATTATACTCTAGACTCTAGAGTGTGTATCTTTTAGCCCTAATTCCACCAAATTAGAGTTTGTAATTACACCTTAAGAAACCAATTTTCTTAGGCAACCACACATCACCCAATTCTCTAGATTCCTAAACCAAATCTCCATTTCTTTCTATATTCCTAGTTCAATTTTTGTTTTTGTCCTCCTTCGCCGCGATTAGGATTATCAGAGCTGAGGAGAGGCAGTATGGACTCAGCCAAGAAAACAAAGGGAGTGCGTTGAGCTATGCTGGGGAATCACTTCCCTCTGGTTTTCTTTGAATCACCGGGCGTTAGTAGGGAGGGAACGGATCCAAAGGTGGTTTCCAAGGTTTACCGAAAAAGTGAAAAGGCAAAAGACACTTTTGCCAACCAGGACAGCTGCCACAAAACTTTTCCTAAAAGTAGCAATTTGGAGCCTTGTGCTTCTGATGATAGGACAATTCCGAAAACCCAACTTGAGGGAGAAATATGTCTGAACAATACATAGGTCAACCCTCCAATGCACGTCCCCCAAATACATCCTCTTTAGGAAATACCACCTTGGAGGAGTTAGATAGTTTGTTGGAGAAAATACAACACCAAAACCACCTAGCTAAACTGCTTTCCCCAACAAAAACCATAGAAGGAAAAGCGCATGAGGCCAAATCTTATGCAAATGCATGTGCCCCCAAAGATTCGGTCCAAGTCTCAGACTTTAAGCTACAATATATCCCTCTGTCCAGAAAGGGCACTGTCCCTCGTGTAAAGATTCCACAGCAAGTGGAAGATGTTTGTGTGGAACATTGGCAGTCCACTTTGGTTGGCTTCTTCCTTGGACGTAGGTTGCCATTCACCTTGGTTCAGTCCATCGCTTTCCGCTTATGGAAAGAAATGGGTCTCATTGAGGTGTTGGGAAGCAAAGAAGGTTTTTTTTTTTTTTATTTCCGATTTGTCAAGGAAAGTGACTTGAACCCGATACTTGAAAGAACCTAGTACTTTGCACAAAGGTTCTTAATACTTCAAAAATGGAGGAAGGGCATGCCCTTGGACAAGCCCCAACCAACCAATGTCCCCATGTGGCTATCTTCTCACGGATTCCATGTGAATATTTGAATGAGGAAGGCATCGGCTATATTGTTAGTGGTGTGGGGATACCTCTTAAAGTTGATACCCTAGCTTCTAAGCAAAGGGCCAACCATGCAAGGGTTGTGGTTGAGATTGATGCTAGGGAGGAGTTAATCTCCCAAGTTGAAGTAGAGGGTCTTGATGGATTGATTGTGAGGATTCCTATGGAGTATCAGTGGCTCCCTCCTAGGTGTGGAAGCTGTAAGGTGTTTGGTCACACGTGTAGGGCAGACCTAAAGGAGAGTGCTCCAGCCGAGATAGGTAATTCCAAGGTGAAGGTCTCAGAGGAGATCTAGATTCCTGTCAAACGAGCAAACAAGGGTTTGCCCTAATTCCACCAAATTAGAGTTTGTAATTACACCTTAAGAAACCAATTTTCTTAGGCAACCACACATCACCCAATTCTCTAGATTCCTAAACCAAATCTCCATTTCTTTCTATATTCCTAGTTCAATTTTTGTTTTTGTCCTCCTTCGCCGCGATTAGGATTATCAGAGCTGAGGAGAGGCAGTATGGACTCAGCCAAGAAAACAAAGGGAGTGCGTCGAGCTATGCTGGGGAATCACTTCCCTCTGGTTTTCTTTGAATCACCGGGCGTTAGTAGGGAGGGAACGGATCCAAAGGTGGTTTCCAAGGTTTACCGAAAAAGTGAAAAGGCAAAAGACACTTTTGCCAACCAGGACAGCTGCCACAAAACTTTTCCTAAAAGTAGCAATTTGGAGCCTTGTGCTTCTGATGATAGGACAATTCCGAAAACCCAACTTGAGGGAGAAATATGTCTGAACAATACATAGGTCAACCCTCCAATGCACGTCCCCCCAAATACATCCTCTTTAGGAAATACCACCTTGGAGGAGTTAGATAGTTTGTTGGAGAAAATACAACACCAAAACCACCTAGCTAAACTGCTTTCCCCAACAAAAACCATAGAAGGAAAAGCGCATGAGGCCAAATCTTATGCAAATGCATGTGCCCCCAAAGATTCGGTCCAAGTCTCAGACTTTAAGCTACAATATATCCCTCTGTCCAGAAAGGGCACTGTCCCTCGTGTAAAGATTCCACAGCAAGTGGAAGATGTTTGTGTGGAACATTGGCAGTCCACTTTGGTTGGCTTCTTCCTTGGACGTAGGTTGCCATTCACCTTGGTTCAGTCCATCGCTTTCCGCTTATGGAAAGAAATGAGTCTCATTGAGGTGTTGGGAAGCAAAGAAGGTTTTTTTTTTTTTTTTATTTCCGATTTGTCAAGGAAAGTGACTTGAACCCGATACTTGAAAGAACCTAGTACTTTGCACAAAGGTTCTTAATACTTAAAAAATGGAGGAAGGGCATGCCCTTGGACAAGCCCCAACCAACCAATGTCCCCATGTGGCTATCTTCTCACGGATTCCATGTGAATATTTGAATGAGGAAGGCATCGGCTATATTGTTAGTGGTGTGGGGATACCTCTTAAAGTTGATACCCTAGCTTCTAAGCAAAGGGCCAACCATGCAAGGGTTGTGGTTGAGATTGATGCTAGGGAGGAGTTAATCTCCCAAGTTGAAGTAGAGGGTCTTGATGGATTGATTGTGAGGATTCCTATGGAGTATCAGTGGCTCCCTCCTAGGTGTGGAAGCTGTAAGGTGTTTGGTCACACGTGTAGGGCAGACCTAAAGGAGAGTGCTCCAGCCGAGATAGGTAATTCCAAGGTGAAGGTCTCAGAGGAGATCTAGATTCCTGTCAAACGAGCAAACAAGGGTAAAAAAAAGTTGCACGAGGAAGGAATGGGAGGGAATATGGATCATGCATCCCTGTGCCATTAGTCAAGAGTGGAGGAAAGTGAGGAGGTTCAATCCCCCCTTAAGAAGGATGCTGCTGTACCTCTGGTTGCCAAGGAAATGAGGCCTATTCCCAAGCTGCACAGTGAGCAACCCATAGAAAATGGGATGGAAACTGTGGAGGAGGTTGTGGCTGAGAATGGGGATGCAACTGTTCCAGGTTAGAGGGATATTGAAGCTGAATTGAATGTGGGGGATAACGACGAGAATGAAGCACTTGAAGTGAAGGAGAATCCTTGCCTGGAATCTGACTCGGACACTGATATGCCCACGTGTGCCTAATACCATGGCCTAACAAGAGGTCTCAGCTTCCCAAGCATGAGGCACCACCCCATCTAGCCATCCGGAAAGTGAAAATGAGGTGGAGATTGAGGAGTACAAGAACACTCCTCTCAATAAATTGCTGACCCGAATGCATCAAGGCTCTGGAAATAACTCTGCGTGAAGGGGTCTAGCTCATCCAGCCATAGGAGGAAGAAGTAGTAAAAGAGAAGGAGGACCTTTACCTAGTTGTGAGACCGCCAAATTATTAGTAATCATGCATTTGGTAGCTTGGAATATTAGGGGTCTTAATGACCCCATCAAAGTGTTGGAAGTTAAGAAAGTTTGTCAAGACCATAACATAAGTTTGATAGGCCTTCTAGAAACTAAAGTGAATCCTGCTGATGAAGAGACAATAAGCAACATCTTGGGTCCACGGTGGCGGGTTAGCGTAAACTCAACAGCAAGGAGGAGGTTGTGGCTTGTATGGAATGTGATGGAATGTGAGTGTGGAGATTGAACATGCGTAGTTTATGCACTGCACAGTGACGAGTTTGAGATTCAATCTATCATTCTTTGCCACCTTTATTTATGGCTCTAATAATGATAGAGAAAGGCAATCCTTGTGGAGTAACCTCATGGCCTTAGCTCCCTCACTTAGTTGGCATCCTTGGCTGGTTCTTGGGGATTTCAGTACCACGAAATCCCCATCTGAAAAAATTGGTGGAAGGCTGCGAATGACGGATGCTATGGTGGATTCTTTGAACTGCAATGCACACACTGAGCTAGAAGACCTGAGATATGGGGGTGACTTTTTCACTTGGTCTAATAGGCAAAATCATAATCCCATTTTGAGGAAGCTGAATAGGGTTATGGTTAACCATCAGTGGCTAAATGTACTCCCTAGTACACAAGCAAAATTCATATCCCCCATTCTCTCAGACCATTCTCTAGCGATTGCCTGCATGGACTACAGCTCGGGGCATAGGAAAATTCCATTCAAATTCTTTAACTTTTGGGTTGAACACAAGATATTCAAAGATTTAGTTACTAATACACGGAAGGAAGAAGTGAGGGGATCTAGAATGTTCCAAGTTGTTAGGAAGCTAAAGTTGCTCAAACAGGGTCTCAAATGCCTTAACCAAATTGAATATTCTCATCTCTCGGGATAGGTGCAAACAATGAAGAACAGATTACTTTAACTGCAAGCCTCAATTTATGTGGCAGGAGACACATCTTGCATGGAGGAGGAGGAGAAGGAGGCTTTTAAAGAATACTATTTACTTAGGGGGGGTCTACAAACAAAAATCAAGAGCTAAGTGGCTAAAGTTAGGGGATAAAAACACCTCTTATTTCCACAAAGCCATGAAAAACTTACACAACAAAAGCTTCTTATATCTCTTGTCAAGGGAGGACAGAAGTGAGGCAATTGGTGAGGAGGCGATCAAAGGTTCAGCAATAGCTCACTTCCAGCAACTATCAGTAGCCCCATGATTGCCTGGATCCGATTGAAGTCCATAGTTAGGTGACTTGGAGATTAAGTGAGCAACAACAACTTGAACTTGATGCCCCTTTTACTATTGAGGAGATCAAATTGGGATTCTTCTCGCAAGCAAATGTTGAAGTCCTGGGTTTAGATGGTTTCTCCACTAAATTCTTTAAGGAGGCCTAGGATGTTATTGGTGATGACCTGATTGAAGTAACTAAAGAATTTTTGATATCAAGGCAACTACTAAAGGAGATCAATGCTACCATTATCTCCTTAGTTCCTAGAGTGGCTAATCTGTCCAAGCTTGCAGATTTCTGCCCAATTGCATGCTGCAATGTCCTATACAAAGTCATATCCAAAATCTTGGCAGCGCACATTAAGAAGGTGCTTACTTCCTTGATAAGATGGGAGCAGGTAGCTTTCATCCTCGGGAGAAGAATAATAGACAATATACTCATTGCCTAGGAATTGATGGCGGGTTATCATTCTCAATCGAGAGCACCTTGTTGCACATTAAAAGCGGACTTGCAAAAGGCATATGACATGATTAGGTGGGACTTTTTGCTTGAGGTACTCAAAACCGATGAATTTTCCTTATCACATCCGATCCTTGATAGAGCAATGCTTGACCACTTCGAAGTTCTCCATCTCCATTAATGGTGAACTAATGGGATATTTTGTGAGCCACAGGGGGTTGAGACAGGGGGATCCAATATCGCCTTACCAATTTGTAATGAGAATGGAAGTACTCTCCACTTTGCTTAGGAGACTATCGGAGAACCCCTAATTTTCCCTTCACTAGAGGTGTAAACTTGAGAAACTAACCTATCCTTGTTTTGTGGATGATCTCCTTATTTTCACAAAAGGAAATACTGCATTCGTGTCCTTGATCAAGGAAACTTTACAATGTTTTCACTCAATCTCAGGATTGGTAGCCAATAACTGAAAGAGCGACACCTTCTTTTCCAACTTCTCTAGAAGATTGAAAGTGGACATCTTTGGTACCACCCAGTTTCTAAAATGTAAACTGCTGGTGCACTATCTAGGGGTAGCGCTTATCAACTCATGGACATCAAAATACCTATCATATGCAGGTAGACTGCAACTAGTCAAATCAGTTCTCTTTTTCATGAAGGTCTACTGGAGTTTTATTTTCTTATTGCCTAAATTTATTATAATGAAGATGGAACAGCTACTTAGGAACTTCCTATGGAGCGAGAGACCGACCATATATACCAAGGCAAAAGTGAGGTGGGATGAGGTGTGCAAGCCTTAGAAATGTGGTGGTTTAGGTATTCCTAATTTACGACATTGGAACAAGGCCATCCAACTTAAACATATTTGGCACTTGTGCAAGGAAGGCCCAATGAGTTTATGGCTTGAATGGGTTCATTCAACACTCCTGAAAGGAAGGAATTTTTGGTCTTCTAGAGCTTCCGCCATCTACTCCTAGTCCTGGAAGAAACTACCGAAGCTTAGAGGCTTAGTTCGGTCAAGTTTCCAGTGGAAACCTAATAATGGACTAACCATTTCTCTTTGGTCTAACTTTTGGCTCTCATCTGGCCCCTTGGATACAATATTCAATGCTCATGAGATGGGAAGTATCGGACTCCCACCCATAACAAAACTATGCTCCCTAATGAAAGATAATGAATGGAGCTTACTTATAGGCCAATTTTGGACTAACCTTCACATCCCATCCACAATCCGGCCTAACCCCTCTTCCTTGGATCGATTCCGCTGGATACAAACTAGTACAAGAGAGTATACTATAAAAAGTGGATACATTTTTCTAAGTCCACCAAGTTCTACAACCCCTTGGCATAAGGTGATATGGAACAAAACATTATTGTCAAGACACTCCTTTATCTTATGGTTAGCTTGGTTAGGTAAATTGTCTACTCTCGATAGGTTGACATCATGAGGTATTGCTACTTCTGCTACCTGCCTCCCCTGTCATTAAGTACTTGAAGATCATACTCACCTATTTTTCGAGTGTAGCTACTCATCCCTGATTTGGAATCTAGTTTGTGATCACCTCTAGTGCTCACCTTCCTTCAGAAACTGGCTGGGTGCAACCACTTCACTAGTTGCTACAGCTAACTCATCATCTCCTATGTGCTTAGCTTGGAGAGTAGGACTACCAGCGGCAGTTCACTACATCTGGAGAGCGCGTAACAAAGTACGTCTAGGGGATATCCTCTCGAATCCGTGTTCCATAACGAATCAAATTAGAGCATACACATTCAAAATGTAACCTTTGAAGTTATTTGCCATGTTTTTGTTCTTGCTTGTGCTATCATGTTGTAAAATTTCTCGTATCTCTACGGTTGTATAACATTTTGGAGTAATAAAATTAATTATTTATCCAAAAAAAAAAAGTCATCATTTGAGTCTTCAAGTTCCAATCAATTGTTTTGGCCTGCCGAATCTGATGGTGGAAGGGGAAAAAATAATTATGAGATGATCATTGTTGGGTATCAAATAGAGATGAAAAAAAAAAGGTGTACTCTCAATGGGGAAAAATGAAAGTGAGAATTGATTGGGAAAGAGAGCTTAAAGGAGAGAGAGTGGACCAGATACAATATAAGATAGAGAAGAAGAATGTCAGACTAGCAAACTGGATATGACAAAAGAAGAAGCGAAGCTTATTGAAAGCCATGCCTCCGATCCTAGTTGGATGAAACGAAACCCATCACCTAAAACCACATCTTGGATTTACATTTACCCAAACAGTATAAACCCACCACATAATCCCAATGCCATCTAACCACCCAAACCTGGTTGATGCCATCTGACCATGCAGAGACCTAACAATCCCACTGATGCCGATCAGTAACCCAATTATTCCCATTCCTCTATCCACCACCCCCCCACCTTTGTTTTTGGCTAACCATCACCACGAACCTAGTATTTTGAACTACATCCTATCCTACCACCCAAACTCACTCAAGAGAGTATGTTGAACTACATCCCATCCTAGTTTAGGAGCTCCTTGTTCAAAGTGACCGGAGTAGGGACTATGTTGGAGGAAATCCTAGTATGTTGAACCCCCATCAATGCTGAGGAACAAGCATAGCCCTATAGGAGAGTTCCTACCATGGAGGAGCTGTGACAACAGGTATAGAAGCATTTTGGGTAATGTCATGAATTGGGGTAACTTAGAAATTGCAAACGTTGTTGAAGGTGGGCCAATTATGAAAGTGAACAATATGGAGAAAGGGTTCTTTGGGGGAATCAAGACTATGATTAAGTGCACAATACAGATAAAGAGTTCTTTGGGGGAGTGAAGACCATGATTAAGATGGAGCCGCTACTTATGAGGCAAATAAATTTTTGTTAAAAATGAGACCCCAAAGTCAGTAATTGCAAATGGAGATTTGTAAAAGTTAAATCCCTACCTAGACATGCTTTCATATTATGGGTGGCGTGGTTAAGGAAATTATCCACCCTTGATAGGGTACATTGCTGGGGGCTAGCACAGTCTACCACTTGCCTCCTATGTCACCAACATCCGGAGGATCATGCCCACCTTTTCTTCCAGTGCGATTACATTTCACAAGTCTGGAGCATAGTGTGTGATTACATGAATTGCCCAGTTTCCTCAAACAACTGGGAACAAGTGACCGGATTTTTTATGGCTTTGGGTGACTCACCGACACATCAGAGGTGGTGTAGAACCTTAGCTGCAACAGTTTATTGCATTTGGCGTACCCGTAATAAAGTGCGTCTTGGGCAAGCCTTTCCGGGGATTAGCATTGTAGCAAATCATATACGTGCCTACTCAGGGCCATTGTAATCCTACCACTTTACTCTACACTAGTGCCTAGGGTTAACATGCTAGCACACTTATTGTTGATGTGCCCCTTGTAATTTGTTTTCCTGTATTGTATTACTCCATTTGCAAATCAATAAATTATTAATTACCCAAAAAAAAAGTTAAATCTATCTTCAGCAATGGATCCTTGTGACCAACAAACCTTGATATTGTCACTTGAAGGATTTAAGATGCTAGGAAAGTTGTCACCAAAAGAAACTACAAATCAGATTGTCAATGGTGAGTTGATGCTTATCAGATTAACTGCTAGAGTAAATGCACAGGTTTATTGGGAAAGGTTTGCAAAGTATTTTGAGGTTGAGCTTGAGGAAGTGAAATTAATAGAAGGGTATTATGTGATGGGCCTAGTGAAAGCTGTGCTGAGGGTGGATGGCAGCACTAGTGGCGAGGAAGGGCATATAGGGGATGAGTTGGTGATGCATTCTTTTGGTTCTTGGTTGTCTTTTATGGAGGTGGATTGTGGTCATGTCGTCTTTTATTTTTAATTTTTCTGCATGTTAATTGTCCACCTAAGGTGAACGACAGCTAGCTAAAGTCATCACTTGAAAGTTTAAATTGCTTGTCTTTAGGGTGGCATCATTAGGTATTAAGCATAAATAATAGTAGATTAACCAAAAAAAAATTATATATATATATATATAGACAATAGTAGTGTTAGTATAGCTAGTATTACTGATAGAATAGCTTATCAAGAAGTCTAATGAAATGTTACCATGCGGCATGCAAATAGAAGAATGGTAGCATGAATAGTGGGAGTAGTAATGGAAGGGTCATAAAGCCATTTTCCATAGTTGTCTTGAAAATTATGCAAGGAATTATAAGCTCTGCATGAGAAGCAATTTACTCTGGAGTGGTTATCTTCTAGCCCTAATTCCACCAAAATAGGGTTTGTAATTTTTTTATATTGAATAAAATAAACATTCTAGTCTTTGGCTTCCATTAGTTTCATTTTCGGTGTGTCCGAGCTTTGATTTGCGTGTTTCAGTTATGATTTGATAATCTATTATAAAATGAAAAGAAAAAGGAAAAGCACTACTGATGAGACAGCTGATATGGGCATGTTATAAGATTTTGACTTTTGACTCCCCTATTTAAGGTACATGTCATCTACGTTGCTAAAACTTGCCAGTGAACATAGTTCAGTCGTTGCAGTAGTTGGCAAGGGTCACCTACAAGGAATTAAGAAGTACTGGCAGCAGCCCGTTGTGGTGCGTATTCTATTCCTTCCATATATGGGACTATTCCATCTGATTTGGAATCTCAGATATAGTTTTTCCTGATTCCATTACTCTTACATGTCACTGTGATGATTCTTGTCCCAGATGAGAAACCTTTTAGAAGTTCCTTCAAAAAAACCGGCTGTTTCAATTCTCAAGATCCTCTCTTCTGCTGGTGCCGTTGTTGCTGGAGTGGCCATAATTTCCGGCATCTACTTTGGCTGCAAGAAATGACCATTCATTCATATTATTGTTTTTACCTTAAAGGTTCTAAAAGGAATAATTCACATGTCATAACATAGTCATAGTCAAGATCAAGTCATTCTGTAGTTTTCGTATAGAATTGTGTATAATGGATATATTTTTTCGTGATAGAAAGGTGCCCGTAGTTTTATGAGTAACCTTTTCTTGAATTACACTGAAATGTACAGTCCATCGCCTTTGATCAGTCAGGAGATATAGACCATAAGAATCCTTGGACTCATATCTCACAGCGTGATCCTCCTATTGAAGTCTTCCAGAATGGATGGTAATTTTTCCTGTACTCGTGTGCACCTTTTTCTTTGCCAAAATGTGACTGCGTATTGGTACTTAACCCAATAAAACTATCCTGGTATAGTATCCTCAAGTTTGGAGTTTTAACCGAACTTGTAACGTAGGTCTTAGTGGGATCATCTTAGAACTTGTATTTTGTAGAATGCATAGGTTACAGGGTACTTTATGGAAACCGTGAATTATATATATATATATATATTAGATATTGCTCAAAATCGTAATTTTCATAGTATAAGACCAATATTTGCTTAAAAATACAGCAAATTTTGATTTAAAAAAGCTAAATAGGGATAAATTTCAACAAACTTAAAACCTTACTTGACTTACGGGCATAGAATTATATGGGCTATAGGATAGATAGAAGTGGATGAGTTTTTATTAGACTTATTAGATCAAATTATATGTCGTACCGATTTGTTATTTTATTTTATTTTTTTATAAGGTCCTGAAACACTACCATGCATTAAGCATTGAGCTAGGAATATTCTGTAAATAGGTATGATTTTCATAGATATTAAGGGGGTCAGAGATTGTATACTTTATCCTATCCTCTGAAAGCAGATTTTGAAATTTGAATCGGAACATATGCTGTGGCATTTAATATCTATTTTGAATTCTCATATAGCAAGCATCTAACAGATTCCAGAGTCAACAATTGAATAAAAAATGCAAATATTATGAAGATACAAATTGATTGAAGAATAATAAATTAGAATTTATTATTTCAAAACGTTATTTAAAACTATTCTTACTTGAATTTACACAATAAAGAAAAGAATTGCTTCCAATCTAACCTTTAAAAACACCCATGAAATTCAAACTCTCCCTCTCTCTCTCTAGGAGTCAGATTTGACTAACCATTTCATCGACCAAATTTACTACTACGTGTTTGTACGGTGCCAATATGGTCATCGAAGGTTTTATAGCTAGCATTGATATTAGGCTGCTTCTTTATCGAGCCGGCTTATATACTCTCTACCTATTCCTAAAATTTAAAGCTATCTAAAGTACATGTTGAGATTAGGAGTAATTTATTGAAATGAGCCAAAAATTATGGTATTTGGTTTAATTAACATACGAGTTTAATTAAAATTGAATTGAATTTAAATTGTTAATCGAGTTTGAATATCGATATAAGTTTATATATATATATTAGATATATCATACCTAAAAACAAGCTAATAAAGTTAAATTTAAACTCATTAAGTGTTATTTCAAGTTGAGATCAAGCTCAAGCTCAAGATTTTAAATTTAGTTGAGTTCAAGTAGAAATTTCTAATTGAATTTGAGCTCAAGATTAGTACATCTCAATTTGATTTGTTTACAACTTTATTTTTACCTCTTCATGCACTTTGAGCAACCGCTTATAAATATAAATATTATAATAGAGTTTTTAATGTGAATGGCTTGAGATGAGTTGGGTTACTCACTTCGATGTTAGGTAAGTTATTAATATAATAAAAACTTCTTATCAAATAAAAAGTAGTTTTACTCTCGCTCTTTTTATGATCTTATTTTGAAAAGGTTATTCAAGATAGATTCCTCTTTAATTTCAGGTATACAAATCTTTAATTCTATAGTTATAACATGATGAACATGTTATAATTTTATGTCTTGTGTAATTTGTTTTGGATGCATATATCATATTTTGAAATTTTCTTTCAATAATATATATATATATATGGTTCCCAATCGTAAGCATCGAACCACACACTGTCTCCAAGTTAGCTTTCATACTTTACAAAATACTTTTACATGTAATTGAACAATTATAGCATGTGTTACATTATATTTGATTTTTTCTATTATTATATACATTAGGGGTGAGTAGGTAATCTTATTGTATAGGATATCCATCTATACTTTACTCGACATGTTAGGTTTCGAGTGACTATTAGCGGTTATAAGATAGGTTCCGAGTATAGATTTTTTAGAATTTACTTTCATGTGGTAGGGTATAGGTACAAGATCTTCTTATCATATATTCATCCTGCAACCTATATTCTAAAGTATATAGCATATAAATTTTAGAATATTTTGTACTTACTATATAAAAGGTTATTAAGTAATATTAATAAATAAATAGTAATTGACAATATTACAATTTTTTGGTAATAAATGTTTTAGTAATAAAGAAAAAAAAGTTTAAGTTTGTAAGTTAATAACCCTAAATGGTTAAACCTAACGATGCCCCTCTTTTTCTTTTCCTCATTTTTATCTCTAACTTTAAGTTTTCTAGTTTTTTACCCTTTTTTTAATTTGCTAAGTAGTAAGATCATAAAACTTAAAATAATTAATATAGAAAAATTACTTTCTTAATTACACATATTTTATTACAAGTTTTATAAATTTTGTATATAAAGAATTCATAATATTACATATAGATTAATTTTTTTAATATCATATAAGCTTAAAATATAAAGAAAAAAATAGTAAAATTTCATAGGTTATCTTATATCTTGCATGTTTTATAGGGTATAGAGTATATGATGATTCCAAGGTGCTACGAATAAATTTCAATTCTAAAATTTAAGAATCTATATTTTATAGAATAATATTCTGATAAAATTTCATATCCTACCTACTCGATACTCACTCACCCTCAATTCGTTGTAGTTATTAGTGTTCTTTTCTGGATGCACCTGCTTTTGATGTAGAATTCCTGATTTTGACGTTTTATAAATTTCTATCATGCATAGAATAAAGGGAACTTCTCATGAAATAGTGTGACAAAACTAACGCAAAATTCATCTTTTGCTTATTTTAATTATATAAGTGGATGCTACACCCTGTGAAAAAAATGACGAACAACCATGTAAATAAATTAGTAGAAAAATTACAAAAACATGAATTGTGATTTGAGACTTTTATAAATAAGTAGCTTGTGTTTTCTTTTTAACAAACACACAGAATATATTTATCGTTATCTGTTAATTTTAATTAGGGCAAGCATCGACTTTTGAATGATCAATAATAATTAATTTAATAAAAATATTATTGAATATATTTATTTAATGGAAGTTATGTTTTTTGAACTTCCATACTTCTTTTATTTTATTTTTTCTAAATTTTCTGTAATTTTTTAATTAAATTATTTAAATAATATTATTTTAAACCAAGTAGAAACTGACACGAATTCTCATTAAAATTAACAGATAATGATAAATTACAAGTCATATGTTCGTTAAAAAAGAAAATAAAAGGTTACTTATTTGCAAAACCCCTAAATAACTTTTTCCTAAATTATTTATTGGATTATTAAGAAAAGGAAATGCATTTTTTAAATTATTAAGCTGTACCTGGCAGTCGTCTTCATTTCATCCATCCCGTTATGACTGGGGAACGCTTAAAATCATTTGTAATGGCAGAATAGGGGATCAAAATTCAAAAAATAATGAAGCAAGTGGGAAGAAAATCAAAATTTATAAATTTACGTGGTTCAACTTAAAGCCTATGTGCAAGGACGGAACCGGATGAGAAGCAAAACTTTTCAGTACAGAAAATAAAATAATTACAAGGATAGGGGTGGTCATCGGTTTACACGAGTTGAACTTATTTGTTTCTTTTGATTTTTACTCAAGTTTGATTGGATGCAACCGAGTTAAGCTTCAGCTATTTAAGAATTTTATACTTGAGACATTAATCGGGGTTTGAGTCATATTTTAATATTAGTCGAGTTTGAGATAAATTTATATATTAATATTATTTTAATTAAAATAAAAAAATAATCTAAATAAATTTAATCCAGTCAAGTTTTAACTTGTTAACATTAAATTCGATTGGGGCTTTAAGTTGAAGATTTTAATAATTAAATTTAAGCTTAGCATCATTTAGTTTGGACTTAACTTGTCGGCCGTAATGTGGTGCTACTCTCTGATTGGACCGTATATAAATGTACTTTGAGACAAGCTATTGACCAATTTTGCTGACCTATTCCGTCGGGGCTGATGGAGCTAACATACATATATTATCTTAACAAGTGCATCAGGCTTTTATTATCAAAATGTTCAAATTCATGATTTGCTAAAAAAATGTTGTAGGATGATTCCGTAGACTACACTTGGAACTGTTCTCACATACTCGTAGATACCTCAAGCACATGCCCGCATGTGGTTCCATTCGTACGCATCGTACCATACGTTGTCCCCGAGTAGGCTGTCATACGAGATACCTTTACATGTGTTTTAACAATTATAGCATGTGCTAGTAGGGGTGGGAATTGCGAGGCGATCCGTGGGCTGACCCGCTTCGCCCGCAAAAATATGCGGGGCGAATAAAAAAAAATTGACCCGCAGAGGTGCGGGCCAAGTGCTGCATCATACTTTTTTTTTTTTGCCCTTTTCTTTGTAGGTGTACGTATCGTTCTTGGTGTTCTTTTCTGCATGCACCTACTTTTGATGTAGGGTTCCTAATTTTCTTTTTAAAAAATCATATCACGCATAGACTAAAGGAATCTTCTCATGAGATAGCGTGATAGAACTAAAGCAGCATTTAGCTTTGGCTTAGTTTAAATAAATTATATTAGCTGACGCATATGTGGGGTGTAATAATATGACAAAAAAACTTATGCAAGTAACATATTTTGAAATTTAAAATTGAAACATATGTGGTGGCATTTAATATCTATTTTGAAAACTATCCAATAGTATAGTATTGAACATTTCCGGAGTCAATAATTCAATAAAAAATGCAAATATTATGAAAATACAAATGATTGAAGAATAATAAATTAAATTTTATTATTTCAAAACGTTATTTGAAACTATTATTACTTGTATGACTAAGCTGGTGGAAATTTACACAATAAAGAATTGCTTCCAATCTAACTTTTAAAAACACCTTACGTAAAATTCTTATCGAGCCGACTTATACTATTTACCTATCCCTCAAATTTAAAGCAAAACATTACTTGTATCTAAAGTATTTGTTGAGATTAGGAGTAATTTATCAAAATGAGCCAAACATTATGGTATTTGGTTTAATTAACACATGAGTATAATCAAACTTGAATCGAATTTAAATGTTAATTGAATTTGAAATGAGTTTGAATATCAATATAATTTTAAATAATTTTTTTTTTTTTTAGATTTATCATATCTAAAAACAAGTTAATAAAGTTGAATTTAAACTTATTAAATTTTATTTCAAGTTGAAATTGAGCTCAAGCTCAAGATTTTAAGTTTAATTGAGCTCAAATAGAAATTTCTAATTGAATTTGAGCTAGATTGATCCTAACGCCATAGCCAAGATTCTTGATAGGTTGGATTGGTCTGGACTCTAGGGTTTGTAGCCATGTTAAGATGCATGTATGTAATTATTAAGCAATATAAGACTTACCTCTTCATTTCATCCATCCTGTCATGCCTCAAAAATATTTGTATAAGATAACAATGACAAAAGATACGGATGCAAGTGGAGAGAAAATTATAATTTAGAAATTTACATGCTTCAACTTAAAGGCTACATCCATGGAGGGAGGGAGGCAAAATTTTATTGAAGAGAAAACAAAATAATTGCAAAGATAGATGTCATTAAGAGTGTAAATAAGCCAAACCTTTTTGTTTACAACTCAAGTTTGAGTCCATTTTTACTCAAGTTCTATTTAAAAATAGTTGTGTCATCCTCAAGTTCAATTTATTCAAATAGTTTATTAAATTGAGTTTGAATTTTATGATATTTTTTTTGGTAATTCATAATTTATTAATTGGAAATAACGATACATTCGTCAGAGACGGTTACAACTCAATTACAATGCTAGTAACAACTCAATTACAATGCTAGTACCATACTTATAGTAGTTGGTACAATGAAGACCCTATCAAATTACTCCATATAAATATAAGATTTGATTTGATTGGCTAAGAAGGAGATGCTAGGGGTGAGGTTCCCAAGTTTTGCTTTGTTGCGTACTCTCCAAATACAGTATACAGTGGCAGTAAGGCTTGCTCTCCATGTTTGGTGGAGTTTGGCGGTGGACTGAGTTGTTGCTAGTAGTACACGTTTGGCTCCCTGCCAATCCTTACATGAAGGGGGGCAATGAGCTATATTGCACACTATCTGCCATACTTGAGATGAGTAATGACACCTGAAAAATAGGTGTGAGTGATCTTCAGCTTCCCGTTGGCATAGGTAGCATGTTGAGGATGTGGCTAATCCTCATGCGGTCAGCTTGTTAAGGGTAGAAAGCTTTCCCAACTAGGCAAGCCATAATATCAAGGAGTACCTTGGTATGGTATGATTGGGTTGAATGTACGCGGGAATGCAGATGTCTGTCCATGGTGGATAGTTTGGTAGCCGTCATGTGTTGTTGACCTCTATAGAGCATGGTTTAGCAGTTATCGGAATACCAAAGTTCTTAATCTGTCTTGAAGAGAATAGGCTATCCAAATGACCCATGGGTAGCCAGAAATCGGACCGGATAGAAATGGATAGGCCGTCTCCCGTTTTCCATTGAAAGCTACCTCGCACTAAGGATCTTAGTTTTAGGTGCTTCTTCCAAGATCAAGAACATATGGTTGGGGCTCATGACATCCAAAAGCTTTTGCCCTTCAACATGGTTGAATGTACCCATTTAGGTCATAGGCTACATTGTCCACCCCTACATAGGTGACAAATATGCTTGATTTGTAGGGCCTTGTTCCAAAGGTAAAGGTTGGGAATCCCTAAGCCACCACATTTGAGGGGCTTACATACTTTTTCCCATCTGACTTTGGCTTTGGTTATTGTGTGAGGGTTTCCACTCCAAAGGAAGTTCCTAATTAGCTGCTCTACCTTTGCGGTTATCTTCTTGGGAAGAAGGAATATAGAGCTTCAATTGACCTACATAGAGAATAAGACCAATCTGACTAGCTGAAGTCAGCCTGCGTATGATAGAAATTTCGCAGTCCACATGGTGATGCATGCTGTGATTCAATCCACTAAAGTGTCGCAGTCCTCCATTTTGAGTTTAGTGGAGAGGAAAGGGACGCCGAGGTATCTTATTGGGAGTTTGCCTAATTAGATAGGTACGAGCTTAATTATTAATTGAATTTGACTCATGTTTGCATATCAATATTATTTTAATTAGACTTTTTTTTTTATAAAAAAAAAGATCAAGCTTAGATGAATTCAATTGAGCTGACTTTTAATCGAGTCGACTTCGAGCTTGTTAAGCAGTTGCTTTAACTTGAGAATGAGATCAAGATTTTAAGCTCATTTATTTTTTAGTTGAGCTTGAGTTTCGATATTTTTTAGTTGAGTTCAAGTTAAGAGTTAATATTATACTATTTTAATTTGTTTATAACTTTATAACTCACTCATATCCAAATCCTTAATACACCTAAACTTTAAAGTTTTAATGTGGCTCCCAAAATATGCAAAAATGTTTTCCCATATTTTATTTTATTAAAAGACTTTATATTGCTATCGTGTATTGTTGTAATATATATATTTATTTTGTTGGAATGGTGGATGGTCAATTATTAGGGAGTACATCATGGTCCAAAGCATAAATACATGGCCAAAAATTGACCTTGATGGGCAAGATAGATACGGTGATTTTTATTTTATTTTATTTGAATGATTACAATTGAGAAGGAGTATTAAATTTAATTTATCCAACTTAAAAATTAATGTTCATGACATTAAGCTATAAAGGCCTTCTAACTTAGAAGCTTTTATTAGAAAATAAGAAACTTGTTCACCTCATTGTAATTAGAATTTATTATATTTTTTTGTTATAAAATAGTTATTATAACATTTATTTATATTTTATTCCATGAGAATTCTTTATTATAGAAAATATTGAATATTATTTATTACATATACCTACAAATATCAATTCATTACAGTAATTAATTTTTTTCCTAAAATCCTCATTAAAATCAAAATTATTAAATAACAATTTTGTTGTAACTTCATTACATTTTTTTAGAAAAAATTATTATATTATAATCTTATGCTATCATTAAGTGTACCGACACTGCCTCTAAGCTAAGTTGAATTAGATGACATAAGTTCAAACCAGTTGATGCACCTATTCGTTACAACTCCTTTTCCTATACTTTTCATTTCATTTGTACGACACATTGTCTTTTCAAATGGGTTGGATGAATTTACACATCTAAACTAGATTCTTTTAGCAAGTGTGCTCTTTTCACATAAATTAAGCCTGATCTTGACTTTTCAAGAGATAAATCAAAAGTGAAAAGAAAAAAGAAGTGCAAAGGGACAGAGTTTCTAATGTTTTCACTTTTTTTTTTTTTAGGGTGGGGGGTGGGTTGGGTGGCTGATAGCTGGAAATGTCGGATAACATGTGCATCGGGCATCGGTACAACATCCTGTCAATCTATGAAAATAGCGCCATGCAAGATGTCTCTGACACATATTGACCCACCTTATACAGTTCTTCTTCACGCCAATGTATATCAATTTGAATGTATAAGGGCGTTTATGGTCAGTTCGTGGCGATGTTATCGAGGAAAAGAACCCAGTTTTTGGGTTGCTTCACTAGGGTCATTAAAAAACTTGGGTTTTCTTTGACAACAAAATAATCTAAAAAATAAATTTTTTCAAAAATTTTGATTAGCTAAAATATATTAGAAAATTTATAAAACTTAAAAAAAATTACAAAACTTTTATAAAAACAAAGTTTGTAAATTAATAAAATTGCCCGTTGGTGGTGGTTGAATTGGACTTTGTTGCCGATAGTAGTAGTAGTAGACGACCATCTACATCTTATTTAGTTGAAAAGAGACTGTGGAAACTAATATCGTCATTAATTCGTGCCATAAAGCAAAAGCATCATCTTTGAAGGGTACGTACAAATTCTCTTGCTACTAATTTAAATTTATTTTGCAGGAGAATCAAAGCTTTTCCATTGTGCAATTGTTGTGAAGAGGAAGAGGCCGTAGAACATCTTTTCTTTCATTGCAGCTGGGTTCGACCAATCTACTTTGAACGTTGTCATATTAGAATTGATGATTTCAACTAGAGCTGACAAATGGTTGATAGATCTATTAGATAGAGGCTCGGAAAATAAACAATCTAGTCTTTCTTTGTATACAAAAATAAGCACTACTCTCTAGCACATTTCGAGACAGAAAAAATAAGGTTATTCTTAATCCTTACTAGGTTATTGCAGCGGTGAGATTAGAAGTTAAAGATTATTCAAATTCGCAGAAGACAAAAATAGTGTTTGAGGAAAATAGGAAGCTCGAGACTCCTGATGTTTGGTCTCCTCCACCACCAGGCTTTGTTAGAATAAATGCAGATGGCGCATATGACAGGATGACAGTACAAGCTGGAGTAGGTGTTGTTTGCTGTGATTCGAGAGGGACTAAATCCAAGCCACTTCAACTTCAATACAGGTTGCTATTGTTGATAGTGAGGTAACAGAGTCCCTGGTCATTAAAATAAGTATTTTGATAGCTCAATGGAGAAAATGGAAGAAAATTATCATAGAAACAGATTGCAAGCGGATCTTCGACATGATTTCTCCAAAGAAGTCTTCCGTTTGGAATTCCAACAGTGTTAGAAGACATTTTTGTTGCTATGCATGATTTTGATGTTTGTTTGTTCTTTCTTACTGGTCTAAAAGCTAATGTGTGTGTAAATTGGGGATGAATAATAGTTTTAGGCTCAATGAATCCCCATCCCGTTCTACTTTTTTGTTATCTATGGACTGGAACTCCAAGTAATGTGTGAGTTTATTCATTTGAGGTAAATTATGTTTTAAAAAATAATTTCGAAAAAAACTAATTTCTTGAAATATCATTTTGAAATCACATATTATAATTGTGATTTTTGGATGTGAAGAAATCATGTGTTGAATATATGATTTTTTTATATTTAAAAATTACTATCTCAATTTGTGATTTTTGAAACACAACTTTTAGTGTCTTTAAGGCTTATTTGAATAATGATTCGAACGTCGTGTTCGAAGTTAATTCGGATTTGGTGTTAATAAAAGGCCTTATTGTTTTACTTGTTCAGGTCCTTTCGAGTCAACCCGTTGATAAGGTACTTAAGGTTTCACCCGATTTTGTTACTCTTCTCTAGTTGCAACAAAGTTTAACTCCTAGGAATATGTTGAGGTTGATGCAGAAAATGGCATTGCTTTTGCTTATCGAACTTGAAAAGGAGCCAAATTCGGGTTTGGGAGTGGATAGTGGTGGTGCTGAGTTGCAAATATAAAGAAATTATAAGTTCAACATGCGAATTTTTCAAATCTGGAAATTGTAATCCCAACCTACGATTTTGAAATGGTATTTTGAAAAATATTTTTCTCGAAAAGGTTTTTTAAAAAATAGTTTATCTCGAATGGGCAAACTCACACATTTCTCTTGAAACTTGTTCCCTAAACGTTCGATGTTTTAGCTTCTTTGAATAAAATTTCTTCTTTGGCCACAAAAAATAAAATAAAATAAGATGTTTATTTACAATTTTATTATAACCTTATTTCTTATAGAATAAGTATTACAACATTTAATTGCATTTTAGGTTGTAATATCAATTTCATAAGAAATTCCTTTTACAAAACAATATTGAATAGTTATTTATCACTTGCACCTATAAATATCAATTTAATGCTATACTTGAATTTTCTTTTAGAACTCTCATTAAAATCAAAATTAAATATTTATATACTTGTCGGTTTTTACAAAGCGATGAATAAACTTACTAAAGCTCAGCTTGTAAGTTATTTATGAATAGACATAAACCAAAGAAGAACTAATCCAACAAATTGTTCACTTAAATTGAAGAACTGGCCACTTGAAGAACATTGTACTTGTAATTATTGTTTTGAGGACCGATCATTTCATTTAGCAATTGTAATTTTTTTTCTTGGAATTGGCCACCTAAGTGGCTTATTTGTAATTTTTATATTGTTTTTACTATAATCGGAGCAAGTATAAATACTTGCTAACTAGGATTTTTAGGAAGCTTTTTGATATTTTGAGAAAAATACTTCTTGTTACCATGAGAGTGAGGAGTCCTCTTACCAATACACATACTCTTATTAATTTCTTGTAAATTATGGCGAGTGAGGCTTGAAAATCTTGTAAGTAATATCAAGATCTTCTAAGTTGCTTCCTTGTTATTACTAATGTGTAATATCTAATGATAATATATTTTTTTCCATTCATTTGTTGTTTATGCAATTAGGGTTCATATTGCTTCAATTTTATAAGATTTGAGTTGCATGTTATATGTAAGTTGATTTGGTATTGGAATCCTTTGTGTGGCTTGTAAATTGATTCACGCAATTTGGGTTATATTACACTAAGCGTTACACCATTTATGAGTCTATTTTGTGAATTTGTTTAATTAATTCTTCAATTGTGTTGTGTTCATGTGCTTGGTCTTTTGAGTAAATCATATAAGTTTAAGGCACATCATGCACGCAACTCGTTTTCCTATGCTTCAAATTATTTGAATAATTTGTTTTTCATATTGTATAAAGATTTCTGGCACATTAATATTATAGTTAATTCTATAGAAAACTAAAGAAAAGCTAGCTAGACTGCTCGGCTAGAATAGCAAATTGTAACACGACTAGATAAATTATGTCGAACAAGTAGAGAATATACTGAGATAATGAACAATTATGCAAATAACTTATTCATTGCATGATTAAAAAAAGGAGATACGTTTACATGTTGCCACTGAGTTAATTTTCGATATTGTTTTTCCTTTCATGTATGTGTTTTTCCCAAGTTAAACGAATAAATTATCTATTAATACACTTGAATGTGAGAATACGAACTAATTAATTATTAATTCATGTTAGTTGCGTACTCATAAATATAATGAAAGGAAAATTCCAAAGAACCATAAATATTTTAAAAAGGGAAAAGTAATTAGTTTAAGCTAGTCTAACAAGTTGAAGACCCATTAACTCGCGAGTACTTTAGACCTACCCTAGAACTAGCTAGGGATGGACTAATCCTGACACCATAGCAAAGGGCCCCATAACCATTGGTTCTTGATAGGTCGGATTGTATAATATTGGAAATTTTTATTATATATATTACAACAAAAAGCTAAGGACAAAAATAGGGATTTTATAAAAAAAAATGAGAGGCAATTTGAACATTTCACAAAAAGGAATATTGAAGCCCTAGATGACCTAATGTCCCTCTCTTTTTCACCCCCTCACAGTAACAACACAGACTCTTCAAAAGGCAAAGAGGTAATCTATCGAATCACATGGACGATTTTGAGTAAACCAGGTAAGAAAAGTAGTGAATTGGTGAATTTTTTGTGTGGAATGAATAATCTAATCACATTTCAATCCTCATGTAAACCATAACTCAAATTTGAGGAAATGACATAACGAGAATAGGACTCAATGGCTTAAGGATTCGATTCATAGAAATTTTTTATGTAAGTATCGTAATCTTTGTAATTGATATGTAATTATGTGCTTTAGGGATTAAATTAAGTCTAGGGATAAAGAGAATCGAGTTTAGGAGAAATTGGAATGAAGAAATTAAGGTTTATGGAAATTACCGAAAGATGTATAGCCTCTCAACACGACCATGTTTCGACCGTGTTGAATTGAGAGATATACGACCTACCAACACCGTTGTGTTTCGACCGTATTGAATACAAAACTTATATCGAGAGATACACGACCTCTCAATACGGCCGTGTTTCAACAATGTTGAACCGAGAGATACACAACCTACTTACACGACTGTGTTCCAACTGTGTTGAAGCCAAAACTCACTAAAAGATACACAACCCTTAACACAATTGTGTACTTGCCTGTGTTGAGCTATATGGCTTCCAACATGGCCGTGTTGAATAAAACATAATTTAATTATATATCCATTTGACTTCTAATTAAGCTAATTTCCACGTAACCAAGATAGCTAGTAATACCTTAGAGAATTTAAATGAATAGGATTAAGAAAATTAAGAATTGATATTAATCTTATATTAAGTACTAAGAAGACCTTATTGATGGTGTATAGATTTCAGTTTAACTTAAGTCCAAGACCAGAAGTACTTAAGGCTACAATTCAAGGTACATACAACTTGTATATTGCTCTGTGCTTGTTTAAGTTTGTATATGTATTGAATTTGATTTAATTGGAAGAATTGGCTTAAGTGTTTAAGTGTATACTGTATGTGCTTGGCTCGACTTAGGAACCCCGTAATGGCAAATCCCTAGGAAGCACCCCGAGTGGAATCGTGCTTGAAAATGATCTAGGTTGAATGTTGGTTTAAGTGGATTAAGTGTATATGGGTGTAGGGTTCGTAATGGCAGTTCCCATCACAAGATTAAGTGGCTTAAGTGTACATAGGTGTGGGGTCCGTAATGGCAATTCTCATCACCATGATTGAGTAGCTTAAGTGTACCATGGGTGTGGGGCCCGTAGTGATAGTTCTCATCACCAATACATGTTCCAACATGTTAAGTGTGTTAAAGGGGTCATGAGTACTTTGTTGTTGCTTATGGACTTAAATTGTATCATGAAATGGTGCTTGTGTTTAAGTACTGCATAATGCATGTGATGCATGTTCATGCGTGTATGTTTGTGTTATACGTACTAGGTATTAGCTCACTTTTCGGAAAATATTTTTTTTAGATGCAGGTACTAAGAGTATCAATAAAATAAAAGGAAATTTGGAAGTGAATGAACCGAGAAGGGAGGAAGAGGATGATTATCACTACTGTTATGGAGAGTATAACTCAACTAGTGACTTTTTGGAGAATATGTAATTGAAATTTTATAGACTTCCGCTACATTAGATACTTGTTATGGATTTATGTTAAAGTGGTTTTAAGGTTGAAGGATAGATTGAAATGTTTTTATATCATGATGTCATTATTGTAGATAACGAATAGAGATTTGCAGGAATTGTAAGATTAAGAGGTATCGGAGTCGACTAAAGCCTTAACGTGTTCTTGTGTGATAATGACATGTGGCGAGTAGTAGGCTAGTAGCACGGCCTAAGTTTTAGGGTGTTACAGATTGGTTTAGGGTTTGTGGCCACGTCAAGATGCATGCATGTAATCATTAAGCAATATAAGACTTAACTCTTCATTTCATCCATCCTCTTATGCCTAAAATATATTTGTATCAAATAAGAGTGACAAAAAATAGAATATAAAAGATAAAGAGGCAAGTGGAAAGAAAATTAGAATTTAGAAATTTACTCGCTTTGACTTAAAGGCTACATCCATGTAGGGAGGGAAAATTTTACTAAAGAGAAAGCAAAACGATTATAAGGATAGATACAATTAAGAGTGCAAATAAGCTAAACCTTTTTGTTTACTACTTGAACTAGGTTCATTTTTACTCAAGTTCCATTTAACAGTAGTTGAGCTATGCTTGAGTTCAATCCACTCAAGTAGTTTATTAAGTTGAGTTTGAACTTTATGATATTTGACTTAGCAAACTAGAGAGCCTAATTAAATAGGACTTGAGTTTCACATATCGATATTATTTTGATTATTTTTTTTTTAAAAAAATTAAGTTTAAATGAGTCGAATTTCAATCAGAGCTTTTTTAGTAGCCCTTTCAACTAGAGCATGAGAACAAGATTCTAAAAGCATTCAAATTTTAGTTAAACTATAACTTTAATATTTCTTAGGTGAGTTTGAGTTCAAACTTAATATTGTACTATCTTGACTTGTTTATAACTTTAGAACTCACTTATATCCAAATCCTTAATACACCTAAATTTTGAACCTTTAATGTGGCTTCCAAAATATGCAAAAATGTTTTCCCATATGGTATCTTATTAAAATACCTTATATTGCTATTGTGTATTGTTGTTGTATTTTTTTTTTTTAATTTCTGTTTGTACGCATGGTGATTGGTCAATTATTAGGAAGTACATCATGGTCCAAAGCACAAATAAATGGCTACAAATTGACCTTGATGGGCAACATAAATACGATCATTTGTATGGATTTCTTTTAACTTGGAAGCTTTTGCTAGAAAATAAGATGTTTGTTCACTTCAATATAATTACAATTTTATTACATCTTATATTTTATTCATAAGGATTCTTTATTGTAAAAAATATTGAATAGTTATGTATTACTCACACCTATGAATATCAATTCAATATTATAGTTGGTTTTCCCCCTAAAACCCTCATTAAAATTAAAATTAACAAATAATAATTTTATTATAGTTCTATTCAGTTTTTCAGTCATTATGTTTGGTTTACCGGAATAGAATAAAGTTGGAATGGAATAACAATTCCTTTGATATTATTTTGTTTAATGATAAGAGTATTTTTAAAACAAAAGTTATATCATATGAAAAATAGTTATCATTTTAGTAAAGGAAAAGAATCACAATTCGTTATCTATTACATATTATATAGGATATATATTTTTTGTGATGTAATTTTTTATAAACCAAATAAAGAAATAGCTATTTTATAATAATAAAAATAGAATAATAATTCAATTCTAGTAAACCAGATACAATATAATAATAATTATATCATAATTTTATTTTATTTATGACGTAAATGGACACTTTCTTTTTTAAGTTCAATTATATGACACAAGTTTAAGCCCCTTATGTACCTATTTGTTGCAACTCCTTTTCCTATATTCTTCACCACTTCATTTGTAGGACACGTTGTCTTTTGAAATAAATCGTATGAATCTAAAGATCTAAAATAAATCATTAGTGCTAGAAAAGGTGTATTGACTATATTCTTTTAGCAACTATGGCTCTTTTCACATAAATAGAGCCTACTCTTGACTATTCAAGAGATAAATCAAATGTGAAAAGAAATGCAAAGGGACAAAGTTTCTAATGTTTTCACTTTTTTGGGGGGTGGGGGGGGGGCTAGAGCTGGTGATGTCGGGTAACATGTGCATTGGGCATCTCGGGACAGCATCTTGTCAATCTATGATATTTGTGCTATGCTGTTGTTTCTAAACTTTATCAAGATGTCTCTGACATATATTTTTCTTCACGCCAATGTATATCAATTTGAATTTATAAGAGACTTAGCTCCGACATGCGTGCGGTGTATAAGGTTTAACCATATTTTACCAGGAGCATTTAGAGCAAATATCAAGAGTAAAACGGTGAAAGTGCTTGCTAGATGAGGGCCTTGATTGGCAAACAAAGTTTGCAAATTTGTAAAAATTGCTCGTTGGTGGTTTTCTTTCATAGCAATTAGGTTAGATCAACCTGGTTCGAATGTTATCAGATTAGAATTGATGATTTCAACTAGAGCAGATAAATGGTTGATAGAGGCTTTGAAGATAAACAATTTAATCTTTCTTTGTTAAAAAAAAAAAAAAAACTGCTCTCTAGCACATACGGAAATAGAAAAGTAAGGCTATTTTTAAGGCCAATCCTCTTAATCCTCACAAGGTTATTGCCGCGGTGAGATTGGAAGTTAAAAGATTATTCATATTTGCATAAGACAATAATAGCGTTAAAGGAAAATAGGAAGCCCGAGATTCCGGATGTTTGGTCTCCTCCACCAAACCACCACTAGGCTTTGTTAAAATAGACATAGATGGCGCACATGACAGGTAGGGATATAAATGGCCGGATTTAGGATGGATTTATTAAAATTTGAATCCGATTGGACAAAGGATTTATATGTACAAAACGGTTGGGTTTTTTTTTTTTTCAATCCGAACTCAACTCGATTAATAAATAAAGTGACTAGAACTTGATCTGAATGATAATTAAATCTTTTTTTTTAACTTATTTTCATATGTTATTTTTTTAATTTATTATTAATCTATTTATAATGAAAAGAAAAGAAAATTAAATATAAAAACTAAAATAACATATACTGATTATAAATTATAATATTAATTTATTATTTAAAAAAAATCCGATCGAATTCTCTCAATATGTTTTTTTAGATCCTGTAATTTAATCATAAACCGTATCAAGTTTTATTCTATGTTTCAAAACCTGATCCTAAACCCTATATGATTTTACTGTATAGAGTTTTTATCGAGTTAGTCAGAACGAGTACTCTATTATGACCCATCCCAGTTGTATTGCTAATAACAGGATGATAAAACAAGTTGGAGTAGTTTTTATTTGCCGTGATACAAGAGGGACTTTAATCCAGGCCACTTCAATGCAGGATGCTGTTGTTGATGGTGAGGTAGCGGAGTCCCTAGCCATAAAAGAAAGTATTTTGACAGCTCAAAGGAGAAAATCGAAGAAAATTATCATAAAAATAGATTGCAAGTGGATCTTCCACATGATTTCTACAAAGAAGGCTTCGATTTAGAATTCCAGCAGAGTTTGAAGACATTTTTGTTGATTCGCATGATTTTGATATTTGTTTGTTCTTTCTTATCAGTTGAAAAGGTAATGTGCGTATAGATTGGGTTGCTATTTAAAGCAAGTTTGGGATGAGTTGCACTTCCAAGTCAATGTATCCCCATTTCATGGAATGTTTTAACTTCTTTTAATAAAATATCTTCTTTGGTAAAAGATAATAATAAATAAAATAAAACAAGATGCTCATTTATAATAATAATTTTATTATAGTCTTATTTTTTATATGATTGGTATTATAATATTTAAGTGTATTTTAGATTATAATAATAATATCATAAGAAATTCTTATTACAAAAAAAATCTTGAACAATCATTTATTACTCTTAGCTATGAATATCAATTGAATGTTATAGTTGATTTTTCTCCCAAAACCTCATTAAAATCAAAATTAATAAATAAAAATCTTATTAGAACTCTATTTCATTTTTTAGTAATAACAATTACATTATATCCTTATTCTATTATTGAAACGAACAATTTTTTTTTAAGTTGAATTATATGACATAGGTTTAAGCCGCATCATACACCTATTTGTTGCAACCCCTATTCCTATGTTTTAAATTATTTGACTAATTTGTTTTTCATATTGTATAAAAACGTCTGGCACATTAACATATGAAGAAAAGCTAGCTGGATCACATGACCGGAGTAATAAACTGTAATTCGACTAAATAAATTATGTTGAACAAGCAGAAAATATACTGACATTCTGATCTCAAATAAATTTTATTCCTTGATCAAACCATAATTTTCCCAGAAATAAAACACAATTAAAACATTGAACTGAATAATAATACAAGCTGCTACACGTGCAGGCTTTATTCAGAACACACGTCTACATGTACACAAAATTATCACAACACTTTCTTTTTCTGGATCAAAACAAAAACGCCTGAAGAAAAGCACTCCAATGGGTCTTGGAGCAACCATTTAGTTCTTATTTTTCTTCCAGATATCATGTGTTTCTACTTTAGAAAAAATAAAAATAAATTAAAATCAGCATTGATTTTTTTTTTCCTTTTTGGGTTTATGGAAAACACATGATATTTTAGAAGTGACCCATCAAAGTTTATGTGCTCTTCTAGCTATTCACCAAAGCGCATTTCTTCCTAATTTCGCCGGCCGATCCAGTTTTAACGTTAATCCTCCCCATTTTCTCCATAGATTTAGCAAATTCCGCATAGAAATTTTGGAGTGATCCTTGAACGAGTTGAAGGACTAGCGAATTGGTATTAGAATTGCTGGTCAAGGCGGCATCTGATTGGAAAAGACCCCGTCTCTTCGTTAGGAGAGTGTAGTAACTTAAGTCAAAGGTTCTGAAACTCCCGGGATCCATTTCAACAATGGTGGTGTTGTCGTTTGGATTTGTGCATTTCCTTGACTTGAGGTTGGCAGCATATTCGCTGTCAAGTGCTGGATCTTGGTCACCAACTCCAGTGAAATTGTACAAACGGTTTGAAAATGATGAACAATGAGATACTCCAATTGTATGTGCACCTGAAAACGAAAGAAGGAATCATTTTTCATCATAGGTTGTTCGTGAAAACTAATTAATAAAATAACATTGATGGGCATATGACACATTATTGCATGTATAAGGTCATAATTTCTTCAGAGTACAAGCAAGAGATTCGTTGATTTGATGTATTTCCCTATCAATTTTGGTTAGGGAAAACTGAAACGATGCTTAACATCTTGTTTGACATTACTTCGAAGCATTAATTTTGCATATTGTACAAAATAATCCACATAGAGGAATTGATATTGATTTTTTTTGGCAACAGTAGATTTTAGGTAAATATTATATTTGATATTTAAATTTTAGTTATTTTTATAATTAAATATCTTAAAAATTTTATTCATTTTTTATAAGTAATTACTCAAATTTATTTTATTTATAATTACTCTAAATAATTATAAAAATGGATAAGACTCAAAAGTGACAATAATGAGGTTTTTATTTTTTCCACATGAGTAAAGCAGCTCGTGACTTTTGAAGAGATAAATAAAAAATGGAAAGAAAAAGAAAAAGCAGAGGGACGAAGTTTCTAATATTTTCACTTTTTTTGGTGTGGTGGGGTCGGACGTCGGAGGGGGTGGTGGGGGAGCCGCGAATGCTGGTGACGTCGTATAGCATGTGCATCAAGCATCGGTACAAGCGCCTTTTCAAACAAAGAAAAGAGAAATCGACACGCGTACGGTGTGCAATATTTAACCATATTTTGTGAGGAGCATTTACAGCTAATGTAAAGAGTGAAACAGTGAAAGCGACTTGCTTACCAGACAGCAACACTAGATCCTTCAGATCCAGGCCTTGGTTGCCGAACAAAGTTTGCAAATTAGTAAAATTGCTTGTTGGTGGTGGGATATTGTTCAAAGCCTCCGACGCGTTAGAAACCGTACCATCACGGCGACCTGTCGGAACTTTCCACGTTGGTCCCCCCTAAAAAATATAATATAAACACGAGGGTTTTAAGATATTCGTCGGCACATTACATTTATAATTATTTCCTTATAAAATAATATATTTATCATCTTACTGTGGCTACAACAGAGTCTCTTGCTGCTAAGGCAATAATATCTGCACAAGAGACAACGCCGGGGCATTCGGCTTCAAGTAGACTCTTGAGCTTGTCAATGAAGTCGAAGCCTCTAAGAGTAAGATTAGGAGTAGCATCTCTCTCGGCTTGATTGCCTGAAGTTGCGTTCAAAAGCACCGAACCATCGCATCCCTAAAAGAAGAAAAAATTGAATTAAATCCAATTACAGAAGAATATTTGTCCCCGATCACAAGTATTAATATGCCTTAAAATGATAGATAAGATGGCACTTTATATTAGTTCTACTTATTATTATTATTATTATTATTATTATGAACACAGTGGCAGATATAAGATTCGCCCCGAAGAAAGGCAACATTAAAATTGAAAATTAAAAAAAAATACAAAAAAAATAAAAAAAGAAAAGAAAATCATGATAAATGCAATGTTTGAGAGAATGTTGAGTTGAGGAGAGAAAGTACTGACCCTGACAAAGCAATCATGAAAGTGCATTCTCAAGAGAGTTGCAGCCACAGATGGAACAGGTGGGATGTGTTCATTAACATAGTCCGTGACAATCTTCTCAGCCTTAGGACAACTCGTGCCATAAAAGTTCATCTGAAGTTGTGCTTGAATGCATCCTACAATAAATCCTAAGAGAAGTACATTAATGCCCCAAACATGAAACATCCCCATATCGTATCTCCTCTGCGCAATAACAGAAAATGACCTCAAATTCCCTAACAGTACTAGAAGATATAGCTAATTTGATGTGCTTGGGATTCTGAAAATGCAAGGGTTTCAATTTATAGAAATAGAAAAGCAATGCGTGTGTGGTAGACGACAAGACGCAACAGACAATAATGTGTTATCAATTAGGATATGACCATCGAAATTAACAAACATGTGGTATATCTAAGGGCAGAGAAACTGCTTTAGTTGAGCTTAGGTGAGGCCCAGATATTAAAAAAAATGGTTAGTTAGCTTGTCTCTCTTCATAAGTCACAGAGAGTCGTAAAGACATGAGAAACTTTATCGCTTTTGTTTAATCAATTCTTTGATTGGCTGTCACATATATATATATATGTTCCACAATCATGCTTTCATGCTTTTATATATTTTGCATGGTATGTTACTTTAACTTTTTCTTTTTGCCTTTTGACACGAGAGTAATTTATTCAAGAAAACATTCCCCAATAATTACCTAGGGTGAAATAACAGGAATCAACTTATGTTGAATAATTGACATAAGGATGTCTATATGTCTACTCTAGAAATAGGGTTGAGTTTAGACCGATAATCAAGTGTTTTAAAAATTTACACCTCCTAGATTTGGTTTTACCGTTATTTGTCAACTCTCCTCCACTTGTGGAATGAGATTTTTCTTGAAATATATTAGATGAACAACTTAATTAAAAAAGGATAAAGTGACAACATAGAAATTTGAATTTTTTTGTCCTTATTTGGATACTTCTAATCAATTTAGATCCACAACTAGTTAATATAAAAATTTAAATTTTTTAGATTTGATATGATCTTATATATATTTGTTTAACATGTTAAAACATAAAATACAAAATAATATATTGACCTACTCGCTTAAAACTTTTAGATCAATTTGTTGTGAAATTAATTTCAAAATTGTATAAAAAAGGTCGTCCCGATTCAAATCTCTATGTTGCCACTTTCATTTATTACCTAAAAGTTTCATTCCATAAAGGGGTAGTGCAAACACTAAAGCCCACATTGGTCTACAATTCTAAACTTTTACACTACACTTGGGATAAAGGAAAGAAATTAGAATGGAATAAAATGAGAAGAAGGAAATAGAAAGGAAAAAAAAATAGAGGAAAAAATATTTGTTTGGATAAGAAGAAAAGAGGAATGAATGATTGTGGATAGAAAATAATTAGTTTTTTTTTTTAAAAAAAAAAAAAACTTGTTAAAGTACTAAAATGCCCTTAAAATTTTAAAATATATTTATACCAAAAGGGTAATTAAGTAATTTCAAATATTTTCCCTCTAATTCTTTCCATATTGAAGGGAATGATTTTTTTTTTTGGGGGGGGGGGAGGAGGAGGAGGAGGGGCATGATAAGGTCTTACAACAAAGATTTCACATTGTTAAGTTTCTTTTTCTTTTTTCTCTTTTTTTTTTATTTTTTGGTGGGGTTAGGGGTGGTCTGATGAGGTTAGAATTGTGATATCCTATGTGAGTAAAGCCTCACGTACATCGTGGAAGAAATTTAGTAGTGGTTTATGAGAGCAAAGTAGAAAATGTTAAGTTAATACTTGTTAGAAACTTTTGAGTTCAGTGGTTGAAAAGACGTATTAAATATTTGTTGACTTGACTATTGATTACTATTAGGCTAGACATCGCAATTATATAGCATTATAAAGTTTGTAATAGAATAAAAGTACCAAAATGATCTTGTTTGGTAAAAAGTACCATTGATGCCACTATCATCATCTCCACTATCCATACCACCACCATTGTATCACCTATCTCATCCCACCAACACTACCACTCAACCATCACCAACACCAGCACAACAACTCACACTAATGTTACTACAACCATCACTACACTACCACCATAATCGTTATCATTGTACTACAACCACCATTGTTATGACTTTCGTCATTGCCATTACCATCTAACCATTATTATTTGCTAACACCATCTTAGTAGTGATAGTCATGATGCATTGTTGGTGTTAGTATTATTGTTTTTGCTAGTGGTGGTGGTGGTAATATTGGTGCAAAGGTAAGGTGGCAGTAATGAAGGTGTTAATGGCAAGGTTGTAGTGGTGGTAGTGGTGATGATGATAGAACTTGAGAAGGTAATGGTGCTGGTAGTGGTATAGAAGGTGGTGGTGTAACGTTGGTAGTCATTTTGTGATGACATGATAGTAGTGGTAATATATAGGAAATACTTGTGGTGGTGCTTGGAGGTAATGGTGGTGGCAGTGGCAGTGGCGATAGCGATTGCATTGATGATAGTTGTCATGAGGTGGTGGTGTGTGCTAGTAGGATAGAGGAGACTAGTGGTGATGTGACAATCATGATGATAATGATAATAATGCTGATAACATTAAGGGTTTAAAGGTGGTGATAATGGGTGGTAGGTCTTAGTAGCAATAGTTATGGTGGTGTTGATGGTAAAAAATATATTACTAGTGCTATAAATGTGGTGGCTATGATAGTGATATGGAGGTGGTGATGGTTTTGGTTATGTAGGGGAGGGTCTTATGATGAAGGTGGTGGTGCATGGCAAAGTTAATGACAGTAATGGTGGTGATAATGGTGCAATAGAAGTTTAATTTTGATGAAAGTAAAATTCACATAATGATTAAACCTATTACATGTTTGGAACAACTAATACTACCTAATAGAAAGGTAATAGTTATTCATGCGAGAATAGGGTTAGGTATGGGTCGTTTTGATTCTATTTTACTTCTAAACTAGAGTAAACAATAAAAATATAGTTTATTTTTTTTATCGCTTTATACCAAATTGTATTGTTTGGCTTAGGAATTTTTTGAACTATAAAACTTTGGTTTGGTTAGATTCGGTTCATAGATTGAACCATAATTTATAATCAAAGAAAAATTAAATGCATGTAATATCATATTACAAGTACTAAATTTGTTAAATTATAAAATGCATTGATACTATGTAAAAGGTTGATAAAATCAATATTCATGTAATTGAGGAATTTCAAATACATGTCGACAAGTAATTTTATTCGTAAATGTAGCATGTGATATAAGTTTTGAGTTAATATTACAATATTATAATAAAAGAATTTTTCAATCACAAGTAAGATAATACTCTATTTTTTAAATCAACAATTTTTTTTTTGTTTTGTTTGGATTGAGAATTTTTCAAACTAAATTGAAAAAAAAAAAAAAAATCTATACTTTCATTTTGATTTTTTTTTTACCCACCTCTAGTGGAGAAGGAAAAGAACGACCTCTTCAAATGGTAACCTGTGAGTCAAGTTTAACTAAACAAGGGAATAGATGTTATTTCAGGAAAAACTATTATGTCCATTCTCTATTACTTTGAAATAAACGGGACATTAGAACCGTTGGTTATGGATAGGGGTAGACTCATAACCATATAATTGGGAAGCCAAACTTACCCATTTTTTTTTTCTAGTGATTACATCTTGAAGTTATTTGATACACAAATAAAAAAGAAAATTTTTAAGTTTTTAAGAGAATAATCAAAAGTAAAATAATTATTATAAGATTTGAACTCAACACCTCATATTAACAAAATCAAATATTTAACCACTCAACTATTTGCAATATTTTGTTAAGTTTTGAGTTTTGCTATATATATAATTTTTCCTTTTAATAAATTTAACAATTAATATATATTTTTAAGTTAGGGGGACCAAAGCCCCTACCCCTACCCCTACCCCGCCTCCCCCTCCCCACTTCGGTTCGTTTGTGGTTATGGTGTTGAATTCAACAATGTGTCAAAACATGAGTTTAATTTCCTATAATGTTATGTTGTTTCAATCTAAACCTAATTTTTCCGTCGAGCCCACACGTAAGGGGCAGGATTAAAGTATAAGATATATAATAGCATGCACTTAAGAATAGAAAAGTCTATTTGAATTTTCCGTGTCTTTTTTGTTATTAATTCTTAAAAAAAAATGAGAGATAAGTGTTATATGATTGACTCGGAAATAATTAATTAAGACTAAAATGATTCTTTTATTTAATATAGACATAGCAATATTTGAGGATTTTCTCTTTCATTCTACCCTTGGTTCTTATTTTAATCAAAATGGGACTTTGCTTTTCCAATTGCGAACAATAATCTTCATAAATTATGGGTTTTCTTTCACATAATCTTGTTATGATTAATAACAATCTATCCATCTATTTAGTAAATTAATAGAAGCTTCATCTATTATCATATGTGAGCTTGGAACATCAATACTGTCTCTGTCATTAACAATTTAAAATTTTCGACTCAAACCGTTTGTAGAGTTGATTTCGACATAAGAATGGGCATTATAGAATGCATAGGGCTTCAACGTTGGAGTGGCATAATAGAATGCGTAGGACACGGGCATGGCGTACCTTCAACCCTACTTTATTCCCTGCTTTATTAAATATGATTTAGAACTAAAAAGACGTAATATATTTTTGGAAATTCACATATGTACCCGTGGAACCTTTAAATTTCAAGATACATGTATTTTTTTTCCTTTCATTTTCTTTATTACTTCGAGAGAGATTATAAATTACTCTTCCATACTATTTAATTAGTGAGATAATAGTTTTAATTATTTTGTAATGAAGAAAATATCCTTTGAAAGTCTAGGCGTTTTTTCACGATGAGGACCTAAACTTTGAAAGCCCATAAGAATAAAACCGTTATCCTAAGGAAGACTGAGTTGGTACCAAATGGTTTTTCATTTCAAAATGCAGTTCCTTTGAATCCTGGCGTACTTGTAAGTGAAAAGTTTGATTTTTAAGAAAAGACCATCGAGTTTTCATGTATTGTGAGATGAGTTTGCTAACTTTTTTTAAATAATTAGATATACTACCCATAAGAGAGTTAGTCTTAACTATTAAATAAGATCTTGTTTTGAGATGTTGAGTAATAAGGTTCAAATCTTATTGGATATAAAATAAGGAAAATTTACTCTTTTTATTGAATACTCTACACGAGTATAGGTCTCACTATTTTTTAATACATTACTAAGCATTCCACACTCTTATAGAATATTATGAAACACTTTTTCCAATCTGGATTGATTTTAAAATTAGGCTCAAACTTCAAAGTTTAGAATTAATAAACCAAAAAAGAAAAGTGCCAAAGCTGGCACCAACAAATGGAGCTGGTCCGCTCAACGACCATCCCTAAAGATCGATGCCTGATCTTCCTCCGTCCATTACGAGAGGATCTTTTCTGGAATATGCGATCCTTGCAAGTTACAACACACAAACTACGGAAAACAGCAAGACACAGTCACGCTCACGGGCGGCATTATCGTGGACCCAGACCCTGAATGGGCAGCTCTGGTTTTTCAAAATGGGGAACCGGCTCTGGAACAGTGGGATCTTGTTGCCCCGAATTTAAGCACTTGGCAGTTTACATTTGACTTGTGAATCAACTTTTATTTTTTTTAATTAAAAATATTTAATTTCAAAAATTAAAAATTTAAATACTATGAGTTTAAATTTTTTAATAAATTTAGTCTATTTTATAGAAACTTAAAAAAATATTTACATTTATTTGTATATAACCACATTAAAAAATGAGATAAAAGTTTACCCAAAAAAAATATTTTTTTATTTCTATATTATTAAAAAATAAAAACTTCATCTTATTAAATTTTATAAATATTTAACCACACAATGTTGGAAATGTGAGCCTAATAAACCATCCCACCCCGACTACGTTGGCCTACAAATCAATGCAGCTTTACTTGCCTAGCCTGCATCAAAAGTGGGCCAAAAATGGTGGCCTAGCTTGCCTTGCACATGTTTGTAAGTTTGGTAGGCCAACCTACTATTCATCTGCGATAATTTTTTTTTTAATTATATATTTTCAAAATAATAATATATTTTTAATTCTGACAATATATATATTATACTATAATTAGATAAAACCAATAATTATTAAGTATAGATATAAATAATTTTTTAATTTAATTATAACTTATAACAATTACTCTACCTTACATAAATAATCTTATACTCAAAAGTAAAAAAATAAGTACTATTATCGTCAATTGTGCACAAGGAAGGAAGAAAGCAACTAGGGAGTGGCCTGTGGCTGAATTGTTATTATTATTTTTTTACCCTTTGTGACTTTCAATCATATGCTTGCTCAGTAGCTCTTTTTTCTTTTTCTTTTTTATTATTATGCAAGCTAATGTGAGCCGACCTATCCCGCATCAGATTGATCCATATCGGCTCACAGATCAAGTGATACAAGTCCAATAAATTAATCCGTCATTGATGCATGAAACCACGGTTCCAAAACAGATTACAAACCGTCTCGATGGATGACGGTTTCAGATCGAAACTGCGGAACCGATCCTGAACTGATTTGCGGTTTCAAATCGTCCGGTAACCGTATCGAACCGCAAGGAAGACAGATCAGTGTTTTTGCACGGGGATTGGTGTAGTTTTCCTACTTCCTAGGTAGAACATGATATTTTCTTTCTGTTTTCTACCCTTCGACAGTTTGCGTGCAATTGAGTAACATTGCGTTCGGGTCGTGTGGAAAGGCTGCATATATTGGTTTTGGTGAAAAATCTTTGATGATGACGATGGTAGACGGATCTTGCCTTTGCATCATGAAATCGAAACATATATTAATTATGTAAGAAGATGACACCGACACTTTCACCTGCTCCAAAGATGCTTTTTCGGTCGTGAATTAATATTATGTCTCATCTCAATCTTCCCACGTTAGAATAAGGTTATAATCCGATGACTCTAAAGACTTCAAACTTTTGCTTGCATACTCCATGATGAAAGTCGTAGAAAACTCCAAATCTACAGGTACATTTTCCTATTCATTTTGAAGAAGAACAAGCGGTTCTTCATGTGCAAGTAATGTGAATTAAGGCCATACGACAGACAGCCGACAATGACCTTTAAGTCAAAGCCAAATGTATAATGTGCAAAAGCAACCCATTAACAGCCAAGAGTGCAAATTAATTGGTTTGCTGTCTGAGTGCCGCTTCAATATTCTTTAATGGACTGTATCAGTTAAAGTGTACTTATTCTTTTTTTAATACATCGATGGTTATGGAGTTTCTTTCAATATCGTAGGCGAATAGAATTTGTTTTATACAGTTTTGCCAAGTATGTAGGGGCACTTATTAGTAAACAAAAGTATGAATCCTTGAGAAAGAGCTTAATTAAAACTCATACATCGTTTATTGGTAAATAGTAAGTAATTATTAGCTAATTTTTTAAAAGATATTTTTAAAAAAGTTTTTAAAATATTTGTTGTTACTATGGTCATGGATCAAGATTTATTTATAATTATATAAAACTCATTAATTTACATGTGAGTATCGATAAATCTTTTTTTTTTTCCTCTCTTGCCTATCCACCTCTTTTTTATCTTCTCCAACCTTCTTGATGCCCCTCATCGGTCTCTCCCGTCCCACCCTCTCTTCTCTCCCTCCTTTATATTCTACTCTTTCTCTAGTTTTGCATATTCTCTTGAGAAATAAATAGTACTTTGCACTAGGGGTAGAAAAAAAAAGAAGAAGATTGAACCATAAATCAAACTAAACAAATTCAATCAAAACAAAAATCGATCTTTCTAAAAATAATTCGATTCATGATTTGATTTAGATTAAATCAATTGATTTGCTCACTCGAATCAAATTATGACTATTTTAAAAAAAAAATTCATGAGGCCAGATTTTTCATCTCATGTCCTACTTAAGATATTGTTTCTCACTATATGTTAATACATTCACATTATTTGTCTTACATGCATCGAGGATATGCCCACTAATGCAAGTAAAAATTATAAAGCAATATTAATTTTTGAGGCTTGGAGCTCAAGTTGCGGGGAGGAATGAGCATTTGCCCTGAAACGATTTGTACACGCTGGGCATTAGATTTAACAGCCCTTATGTTACATGGCGGTGAGAATTATATATATATACGATGAGTTTATGATGGCATGCAAAAAGAATTTTAGATTTCATCAACTCTGGATCAGTACATTCCCAATCCTTAATAAATATTATCAATAAATATGTATCCTAGTTGTCGGAGACTATACATAGGTCATTCAATTGTACTTTTAACATAGTTCTTTGGTTAAAAATCTTTATGTTGTACTTTTAACATAATACTAAACTTATTTGTTCGATTCAACTATTTATTTTGTTTTAGCTAATTTAAGTCTTTTAAAACCATATTTGATGCCTACGTTTTAATTAATGCTTTCATCTGAATTAGAGTCCGGAATGTAAATTGATAGTGCTGTCAAGCAATCGGATGCATTAAGAAAACAATTTGCCCTTATTAAATGGTGAACACAAAGAATGCTTTCCCACGTTTTCGATTTCTAGTCACCCACATGTTGTGCTAGGGTGGTTGGTTTAACAAAAAATAAATAAAAATGTAGAGTATTATTATCACAATCATTATGTTAGCTTGTAGCTTTTAAATGTAGGTGACCGTTGGAGATGGGATTAGCCCCAGAACCGATAAGGACGGTTACAACAAACATTAATAAAAAATTAAGAAGTATTTTTCTTATTTTTCATTACTTTTTTTACAAAAAATTAACTACCATATGTAGAAGGTTAATTTTGGTTCATAAGCTTTTAGCATAATATTTAATAAGTTTTACTTTTCAAGCCAATGTGATAGGGCTCGAAAAGTTAAATCTATGATTTAGAATGATTATGGGAGATTTGGTAAAGTAAGCTTGAGATAGGGCTCGTTGGATCGATCGATCAAATGTAATATTTCTAAATAAAACTCACATATTAAAGGCATCTAATGGGCATAAACTTATCAAAAGGCCATACAAGGGCTCATTTACTAAAAAACCATTAATTATCATTATTATCTGATAGATGAAATTCATAGTCGGATCTTATAAATACCTAAGACATCCTCATTCAAATGGTACTCTTTTGTAGAAAAAAGTTGTTACTTTGCCAGATTTTTCTCAAAAAATTAAAACCACAATATTTCCAAGAATACTCATTTATCACCATAATGTTGAGTCTTATTCGAGATTAGTTACTCCTCCTTCCCATCTCATTTACCGTTTATCATTCTTATACATATCACTTCTCTTGTTAGATCGCATGTATTGCGTTTTGATGCAGTATGCACATGACTACCATACTTGGACTTATACCCTCACACCATCAATAGCCCAAAGCTAATTGTTAATGAAGACAAAAAGAAATATAATGTTACATTACTAATATATCTATAAAAAAATAATAGATAAATTGTGTGGATTATCTTGAAAGTTTTCAAAATTATGTAAATTTTCAGTTTTTTTAAAAGTTAACACTTACTATTCTTGAAAGAAGTGTAGACTTCATTTTCTTTATTAACTAAATTATAATGTGTAAAGTAAATTAAAATGAATGGCTACTAATAAAATGACTCGAAGATTTCAAACTTTTGCTTGCATACTCTATCATGAACGTTATAGAAGACTCCAAATCTACGGTTACATTTTCCTATTCATTTTGAAGAACAAGAGGTTCTTAATGTGCATGCACGTGAATTGAGGCCATATGAGAGCCGCCAATGAACTTTAAGTCAAAGCCAAATGTATAATGTGCAAAAGCAACCCATTAACAACCGAGAGTGCAAATTTATTGGTTTGCTATTTGAGTGATGCTTCGATGTTCGTTAACAAGTGTATTTTTAAAATCTGATAAAAATAAATAAAACATTATAAATAGTAAGTTAGGACAATTAGAAATAAAAAGAGTTAAGTATCAAGGGTAATTTAGTCATTTAACAAAAAAAATATAAATAGACTATCACACGTTATTCTAATTCTTTTTTCACATTCTACATTGCAGCACTCATTATGTAAGGACAAACCCAATGAGAGAAAGGTGATTGCTGCACCTTGCAATTCAATGAAATACTCACGGTAAGTAAACCGATCCATAACTATTGATTGCTGTTTACATATGTATAATACGAATTTGGGTTGATTTATTAGATTTCATTACAAAACAATTGGTACTAGAAAAAGGTTCAGGATATGACTTCGATTGTTGGAATAATCCATGCCGGTAAGTCATTTAAATTAAACCAAATTAGTGTTCCAATGATAGAAACAATGCATAATTAGACTTAAAAGTGAGAGATTTCATCAAAAGTTTCAAGAATTGGTTGCCGGCAAATTGGAAAAAGGATTCATGATAGAACAATGAAATATACGGTCAGGTATATGCCCATGTATTTGCCCATGTTGAATTACAAAAGTATACAAAAAGGTACACGGCCACAGTATACACTCATATACTTAGGCATATCAAATTATGAAAGTATGGAAAAAGGTATACAGCTATAGTGCACGTCTATATAATTAGGTGTGTTGAATTGTAAAAGTTCACAGAAAGATACATGGTCACAATAGATGACCGTGTACCCTATTGTGCCAAAATACACGGCTTAATATATGGTCGTGTATCCTAAAAAATCGCTTTATTCAATTTTTTTCTTCTTATTCAAATTTTTGTTAACCCTAAACACCTAATACAACTTTAGAAATTTTACCAGAGTAAGAGAGACAATCTTATAACAATTAAGAGAACAAAATTGAGTAACCTAGACAATACTTAAACTAGTACTAAGATTTAATTCTTTACATTTTGACATATTACAGTTTAACTACTAGTCAAGGACACGTCGTGATTAAGACTGCCCTTTCAAGTATGTGGAATTTTGTTCATTATTTGTGATTGTTAGGATAGTTATGGAACTAGAATAATTGGTATTGGATTAGATTAAGTTATTTATTAATTATGCTTGGCTTGGCTTAGAGGCTTGTAGTGGTAGATCTTTAAGAGGCACCTCGATGATCTTTGTGTGACGTTATCCCTAGTGGAGTTGTGTGTTGACATGATTTTGGTAGATTTAAGGACTCATGCACATTGAGATCTGTAATGATAGTTCTTAATACCGTACTATGTATCAAGTTTATATATATGGTTTGGTAGGGTTATGAGTATCCCTTTATTATTTTGAGGGCTAAATTAAATAATAATATGTTAATCGACTATTGTATTATTGCATTGATGTATATGACTTAACCTATGCTTGATCGTGTGTATGTGTTTATGGGTTATACATACTAGGCATTAGTTCATCCTTCAGAAATCAATTTTTTTTTTTTTTTTTGTTGCAGATATAGATGAACACACTTCCTATGACGAAGGCCTAAGGTCATATGCGCAATACGAGAGCAATGTAGATTACTGTAACCACTATGATGAACAAGCGATGAAAGAAACTAAAGTTTTTTACATGCACTAATATGGTGACCTCCATTAGAGCATGATAGACTAGTAAATTGCTAGAAGTTTAACTATTCCTATACTTTGATTAAGAAAAATGCATCAAGATTAGCTTAAGAATTTGGTGACTTGCAATGAGATTTATTTGAGGCATTATGAATGTCGTTAGATAAATTATTTCAATTGTGAGTAACAGTTATTGCAAGTTGCAGAGTATTAGCTGAGTTAAGAGCCATAACGTGTCTTTACCCTGTAAGGATACATGGTGGGTTGTGGCGTTTCGGGTTCCAAGGCATTACAGTATTAGTTAATTTTACTTATTCTTTTTTAATACATTGATAGTTATAGAATTTCTTTTAATAACGTAGACAAATAAAATTTGCATTACATGGTTTTATTTTAACAAATCTCTAGGAGAACTTATTAGTAATCAAAAGTATGAAAATCTCCTCTTCCTTGAGAAAAAGCTTAATTAAGAGTCATATACGACATGCATTGATAAGTAGTGAGCAATTATCAACTAAATTTCTAACAAGTGACGGTTTTTAAAAATTATTTTTAAGTTTTTTAAATATTTATTGTTACTATGGCCATGTATCAAGATTTATTTATAGTTATATAAAACTCATTGATTCACGTTGTACGTGAGTAATAATAAATCTTTTTTTTTTCCCTCCCTCACATATCCACTTCTTTTTATCTTCTCCAACCTTCTTCACGCCCCTTATTGGTCTCTCCCCCTCCCACTCTCTCTTCTCTCTCACCTTTATATTCTATTATTTCCCTAGTTTTGCATATTCTCTTGAGAAATAAATCATGCTACACACTAGGGGTGGCTAAAAAAAAAAACCTATGAGTCAAACCTCAATTGGATTATATTGGACCAAAAATTCAGTTATTTTCAATACGATTTGATTCGTGATTTAGATTAAATTAATTGGTTTACACACTTGAACCAAATCATGACCATTATAAAAAGGAAGTAGACTTTTAATCGTCAATGTTTACTTACTTTTTAATTTGAGTCTTTAATAATTTTTTTTCCTTTATTTGAGTCATTAGTATTTTTAAAACCTTATAAAAATAAAATATTAATTAAATATGTTAATTTTTTTTTTTTATTTTGGGCATGTATTAGCTTCAGTTTATCCTTGTATTTGTTAACCAAGATAGATAAGGTACACATAAACTTTTCCAACTCCTTTTCTTACTTTTAATTATTACTTTTATATTTTTTTATATTATATCATTAAATATATTTAATATCATTTTTTATTGTATTTTGTAAGTAAATGTATTTAATATTATAATTTTATAAATTTAATCATTGTAAACCAATTTCAAGTTGTTATATATCACATATGGATGGAAAACTTAATAAATTTAACAAAAATTCTTTTTTTTTTAATGTTTAGAATATGTTAAGAACTCAAATAGAAGAAAAAAAAAAGAACTTAAATAAAAAATATATAAACATTAAGAATTAAAAATATATTTTTCTCTTATATATATATATATATATATAGCTAGCGGAAGGGATATTCCTTCTTATGAGGCCTGATCTTTCATCTCGTCCTACTTAAGATATTATTTTTCACTATAATTAATATATCCACGTTATTTGTCATCCATGCATCAAAGATGGTGCTTATTAATGCAAGTAAAAATTACAAAGCAATATTAATTTTTGAGGCTTGGAGGTCAAGTTGCTCTGGAATGATTTATACAAGCTGGGGATTAGATTTAACAGCCTTTACGTTACATGGAAGTGAGAATTATATATATATATATACCCGAAATGAGTTTATGATCGCATGCAAAAAGAATTTTAGATTTCATCAACTCTAGATTAGGGAGAATTCTATGGTATACAGTAGAATTGTCCCTGAATCAGTACATTCTCAATCCATAATTAAATTCTTAAAATAATAACTATGTATCTTAATTAGTTATAGGAGGCTTTTAATTGTACTTGTAATATAATTCATTGAATAAAAATCGCTTTATATTGAGATTCTCTCTCATTTATTCCCAAATTTGGAATGGGACATCACACAATGTAATTTAAGGATGCGAATTTACGTATTTGTGTTCTGAGTGGCACCACAGCCAACAAATTTGCCTCATATCCTCTATGATGATTCACCCCCAACAAAGGGTTGGTTAAGCAAGACGTTACATGAGACATTGCGTGAGCTCATTCAGGTTTTTGCAGGTTATCCAAAATTCCAAACAAAATAAAACGTTTAGCAATTAAATACACCAAGATGGTGTAAAACTAAATTGATTCAAGGATGCACTAGATGTTATTTTTCACTATAAAAACCCAAGATCATAGAGGATTACGCAATGCCTGAGGTTATGTAAATTTCAAATTTAATCAATTAGCATAATCATCTGATTTTCGCTTTCAAATATTACTAAACTTATTGGTTCAATTCAACAATTTATTTTGTTCTGGTAAATTAATGATTATACAAGTACTTTTAAATCTTTTAGAATTATATTTGATACCCAAATTTTAATTAATACTTTCATTTGAATTAGAGTTTGGAATGTAAATTGATAGTGCTATCAAGCTATTTAATGCATTAAGAAAACAACTTGGCCATATTAAATAGTGAACACAAAGAATGTTTTCCAACTTTTTCGACTTCTAGTTATCCAAATGTAGGTGTAGGGTAGTTGGTTTAACAAAAAATTGAGCATTATGATAACGATCATTATATTAGCTTGTAGCTTTTAAATGTAGGTGACCGTTGGAGATGGGGAATAGCTCCAGAACCAATAGGGGTGGTTACTTACAACAAACATTAATAAAAAGTTAAAGGAATATTTTCTTCATTTTTATTAACATTTTTTTGCAAAAATTAACTACCATCAATGACCCAAAACTAATCATTAATAAAGACAAAAAAGAGATGTAATGTTACATTACCAATATGCCTAATAAAATAATAACAAAGGAAAGAAATAGTAAATAAGAGAGATAGAGTTGGAAATCCAAACACTTTTTTCTTTTTCTTTCTTTTTTTTTTCTAATTTGGAGGAAATAAAATTCAGTGGGATCTGAGGAATTATTTCCTTCTCGTTTCCCTTTTCCTCCTAATTCCACTCTTAACCAAATAATGAAATACTTTATTTTCCTACCTATTTCTCTTTACTCTTGTTCTTTCATTCGCGAGGCTATGGATCGTTGTTTTAGAGATTTTTCTTATAGGCCAACATCTTACAAGTAGATAGGAACCCAATAATTGACATTGTTTAGCCCTAGCCCATTTATATGTGTAATTAGTAGCTGAAAATAGAGATACGTTTTGGCAAAGTAATTTTTAAAAAAAGGGTTTCGACTAAACCAATTCGTAAAATACGGTTGTAAAATTGCATATTGATATTACAATTTTACCAACCCTAGAAATCGCATATTAAACATGTGATTTCTACGTCAACTATTTCAGATCAATTAAAAGGCTTGCGTATTTTTTAATGCAATATCACTTGAGAACAAAAGCCAGCTTAGTTGGTACAGGGACTGTTCATCTTCAACCTTAGAATGTACCTTCCTCAACCATGTTTTCCTCCTTAAGCAACCCATTTGAGCTCATTTTTTACCCAATTTTAATCAAAATTTCACCAAATTAATGATGAAAATTTAAAGTTAACATGGAGTACTCTTAATCCATACCAAGATTGAGTCTAAATACACATGTTAAAGTAGTCAAAATTAAGCTAAAAATTGGGGAATATCATTAAGCGTGAGTCATGCTCGTCTAAATTACCTCAATTGAAATCACTATGCCAAGCTACAATTTACCCCCGACTAATATCGCAGGTAGGACATATGATTTACCCACTAAAATCGTAGCTAGGACATGTGATTTATTCCTTTAGCAAAATCGCAGTTCTAACCTACAATTTTGTTATGGTATTTTATGAATTAGTTTTTTTTTTCGAACCCTTTTTTAAGAATTACTTTATTGAGAAATGGCAAACTGGAACATATCTCACCAAAAACATACTTGCACATGCAAAATACTTATATATATATAAATATTTTGGATTTTCATAATTTATCAGCTGAACAATAAAATCATATATAACTTGATCATAAATTGTATTGGCAATTTTAAAACATTTAGAGGATCTTCTATAAAAAGATCCTACCTCTAATCAAATCATCATTTGATTTTCCTTATACACATTTTCTTCTCACATTTTTCATTACTCCCCACTATTATTATAATTGATAAAGGGGAGAGAATCGAACTGATCTATCTCATTAAAAAACTAATATTCACATTATTAAATTATTACAAGTGTCTCTTGGATTCGCATTTACATGGACGGAATCATATTCGCTATTCGTTAATAAGAAAATGCAGTTATTTTGAGAATAGTCATAGGACCAAATAAATTCATCAAAAAAGTTAAGCTAATGTTAAAGTGATTAAATTTATAATTGAATTACTTCTCTTTACATGCAGATTAGCTTATCAGATTGGCCACCTCTCTGTAGAAGCAAAACAGAGACAAAATAACACATTACGATTCAAAGTCAAGTCGTTATCAAGTAAAACTTCTAAAAATCACAATTAATTCATCTATGAATAATAAAAAAATTTTATCCCAAAGTCATCTGGAAATAAATTTTTTTAATTCTTATAAGATCACTGTTAAAAACTCTTTACACACTCCAATTATACTAAAAAAAAAACGACATAAAGCATAGCCATGAACTTCAATTGCTTTCTGGCATATCAGAATATTATTATATTGTCTTGTCAGTGCTTAGAAGTTAAACGGATATCATGAAAATTTTTCTAAAACAGCTAACACTTGGAAAATTAAAGCCAATAATAGGATGATAGAAAATATCAAGCTAAATGCTTGCGGTAGGTGATCTTCTCATGTAAATCCTTAATAATCTAACAAGGAAGGTCGACCTATTTAATACTTTTTTATTGGATATAAACTTGTGTAAGATCCTTGCTCATTTTTTCTTCCCCTTCTCCTTTTATTTATGTTCTCGTGGAGTTTTCATCATCAGATATAACAAAGCATCGCGTGGACTCGTCGTCCACTGATGTAAAGAAAAGGTAGATGTGAGAACCATCATGAAACCCCGCGTCAAGTAGAGCAAGTCCATCTGCAGAATTGGTCACGATATGTTTTTGATCGTCTAGGAAGAGAATAATCCTCTCAAAAGGAATCTTCTGTTGTTTCTCAATCTCTTTCTTTAGATCAGCAACGGTAGCACCGTCTGGCATTTCAATGTGGAAGAGTATTCCTGTAAGGATTTCAACCACCAACTTCATTTGCCTTAACTGCTAGAAAGCAGCTCTCTGCACGAGCTATGATTGATGTTCAATATGTATCTGTCTAGACATGCAAAACTTGAGAGGTATTCATGCGTTGATGCATCTTTAGGTAGGTGCATTTCTTTACCTACTGGTGTGCTCTGTATATTATTAGTCCACGTACACTGATAGTACTCCCCACTGGTTTCAGTGTACCAGCAGTTTAGCCAAATTAAGTATAAACAAAAGAAGGAAGAGAAACTAATTGGCTAGTATCATCGAGACCATTCCTTGCAAGGCATATAAAATCTAGATGAAAATTTGAACAATTATCTCATAACAATATTTAAAAAATATCGTGACTCATGATAAACACATTTACAATAAACCAGTAGACTCCCCACAACTTATTCTTGTTTGTAGTCATGTGGCCTTTTTCCATTTCCACTTCATGGCTAATTACTCAGTCTAAAGGTCTACACTCAATTGAACAAGTCGATTAACAGTGAGCAAGGCACATACTAATGTAATATGGATAACACTAAATGATAGAAATTAAGTAATCAGAGTAAAAAAAATAAACAACATGAATGATACACCCCTGCCAATGAAGGTATATCAGAGGAGAAAGAAGGGGGAGATATGAGAAGTGCACGAGAGGAAGAAAAGAGTAGCGGTAGAAATACAAGGTATAGGGTCAAATATGTAATAACTAGAGTAGGAAGAGCTGAGGTGCAAGTAGTAGCTGAGCTGGACCATGAGAGCACGTGAAGAGAAGAAGGCAGGTGGACGTGGCTGACGTGAAAGGGAAGGGCGGACCAGGAGGAATGAGTATAAATAGTTGGTTTTGGGGAGGGAAAAAAGGGAACAGAATCATAACAGAGTTTGTTACAAAGAGAGAAGAGAGAGGGAAACCGAGTAGAAGAGGCCATGGCCGCTGGATTCCTAGTGAGGTCTACGGAGGAGGTTCACCGGCTTCCTTCTAGCATTGAGCGTAGATAGTTGAGTTGTTATTGTATTTGTTTTGTTTTGTTCTTGTTCTACCTGAATCTATCACCGGAGTTATAGTGTTGGAGTACTTAATATAAAGATTATACGGAATTTTCTGGGATTTCTATCAATTTGGCGCCGTTGCTGGGGAACCCACCACCAGAAAAAATTGGATCACCTCGACAAAGTTGACCGCATAGTACATTGAGGCATGACACGAATGGAAACTCGCGTTGAAACACTCGAAGGGACAGTAGAGGGGATACATCTGGATGTCACGAACATCTAACAGCAGCTGGGGGCAATGGAAGACGAAAAAAAAAACATAGGTGGGGAACTGTCCACCATACAAGACAAGATGGATCGCATCCAGAAGCTACTAGAAGACATATGGCTCAATAAAGAAATGGGAGGACAATCCAGCGGTGGTTCATCTGTGGTAAAAGATCGTGGCAAACGCGTAGATGGTCCATGTTCCACGGAAGTCGGATCAGAGATTCCCATCGGTAGCGAGAGAGGAATGGAAATGGAGGACGAGTTTCATACCAATGCATCATGCCTAATACTTCCAGTGTTCGATAGCGATGATCCCTCCAATTGGATCTTAGTGGCCGAACAATACTTCGCCGCACAACAGACAAGGCAAGATAGGAAAGTAGTGCTGTCGGCAATGTACATGAGAGGGCGATGCAATCACTAGTTTCGAATGCTGCAAAGAAGAGAGGCGGATCTGACCTGACCACGCCTGAAGGAGGAAATCATGAAACGATACGAGGGTTTGCTTGCCTCTAACCTCTTCAAGGGTCTATCGCAGCTGAGGCAATGTGGCACAGTTCAACAGTACATTGAAGATTTCGAGTCCCTTATCTCCCACGCCCCAACAATGCCGGAAATGCAACTATTGGGGTACTTCATGGGGGGCCTTACGAGATCTAATCCAAATGCGCGTGGATACTTTTGCTCCGGCTACCTTGGAATGCGCCATAGACTTGGCTGTTAAATTGAACGAGAATTTGACTCGGGCATCTTCTTCACCACGGACCACGGAAACAGCGGCCGCATTGACATTCGACCACCAACACCACGATCACAGTATTCCAATCAAATGAACAATAGTCATTCGGGAATTTTTTCATCTCCAGCATCACCACGAGTTCCCAGGTTTATGGTGGGTGACGAGCCACGAATGTTATCTAGAGACGGTTCAACCATACCCAGAAGACAGGAGCAATCCATGGGAGGAGGGGTTCCACTGGCAGCAGGACATGGAGTGGGTAAGGATGGCCTGAGACGACTTCCCGAGCAGAGGCAATTATCGCACGCAGAATTCTTGGATAAGAAGGCAAAGGGCTTATGTTTCAAGTGTGACCAACTCTTTAATCCAAACCACATATGTCCGAACAAAACATTTTAGTTGTTAATACTGGAAGAAGAAGCTCCCGGGGAAGAAGAATGGGACAAGGGGCAGCCGACAGGCGAATAGGCTCCTCTCTTGTTGTCATTATTGGCAATGCAAGGTTTCAATGAACCTTGTACAATGAAAATGCAAGGTAAGTTGGCCTCTTCCCCTATCGTGATTCTGGTAGATAGTGGAGATAGTCACAACTTTGTGTCGTTGGAATGGACCGCACGTCATGGATTACCATTATCCGATCATCGTTCCTTCAAAGTAACATTGGAAGATGAAAGATCCGTAGAGTCCCATGGGTTTTGTTCTAACCTACAACTTTAGGTAGGACCATACCACACGGGCGTGGATTGTTATGTAATGGAGTTGAAAGGGATAGATCTAATTTTGGGAGTGGCATGGTCGAAAACGCTGGGAGAAGTAAAGGTGGATTAGGCCAAAATGACTATCAAGGTTACTCAAGAAAAAGAGGAATATCTGCTATGTGGAGATCCAACGTTGTGCTGATTTCCAATCTCCTACAAGTTGTTATAGAAGCTGGGGGATGTGGATGAATGTAAACTACTATGGGTGATAGCAGCAATGTCGCAAGGAGAGGAGAAAATCCAGGAGGTGAGTTTGGATAAATTATTAAGAGAATACAGGGACATCTTCGACACTCTACAGGGCCTACCACCCATTCGTACAATAAGTCACCACATTCCTCTCGTAGAAGGGAAAGGTCCCATATCCGTGAGGCCTTACAGGTACGCGTACATGCAAAAAAATGAGATAGAGAGGTTAGTACGTGACATGTTGGAGGCATAAATCATCCGTCCAAACACGAGCTCCTTTTCTAGTCCGGTGATCTTAGTGAAGAAGAAGGATGGATTATGGAGATTTTGTGTAGACTATCGTGCCCTCAATGAGGTGACGGTAGCAGATAAGTACCCCATTCTGGTGATAGATGAGTTATTGGATGAGTTGTATGAGGCTAGTGTATTCTCAAAGATTGACCTATGATCCGGATACCATCAAATACGAATGGCTGAGGAAGACATTCATAAAACGGCCTTCCACACTCATCAAGGTCACTACGAATTCTTAGTCATGTCATTTGGATTGACCAATGCACCAGCAACATTCCAAGCCATGATGAATGAGATCTTTTGACCTTATTTAAGCAATTCATCTTGGTGTTCTTTGATGATATTTTGGTATATAGTGGAGATTGGGATACTCATATTCAACACTTAGAACAAGTTTTCTTTACCCTAAAGCAATAGCATTTTTTTGCCAATAGGAAGAAGTGTATCTTTGGACAGGCTAAAGTGGAGTATTTGGGACATATCATATCAAAGGAAGGAGTGGCTGTAGATCCAGCTAAGATACAATCTGTAGTGGATTGGCCCCAACCATCCTCCCTTAAAGGTCTTCGCGGGTTCCTTGGATTATCCGGATACTATCGAAAATTCATCAAAGATTATGGCAAGATAGCCAAACCTCTCATGGATTTGCTCAAAAAGAATGGCTTTGAATGGTCCGAGCAAGCTACCACTGCATTCAATGGATTGAAGAAGGCATTAGTGATAGCTCTAATATTAGCAATGCCCAATTTTCCCCACACGTTTGTTGTGGAATGTGATGCATCAGGAAGAGGGCTAGGGGCGGTGCTACAGTATGATAATAGACCAATTGCTTATTTTACTAAAGCCCTGGCTGATTGTACTTTGGCCAAGTCCACTTACGAGAAGGAACTCATGGCTTTGGTGTTAGCGATTCAGCATTGGCGACCCTATCTCTCGGGCAAAAAATTTGTTGTTTGAACTGATCAAAAGAGTCTTAAGCATTTGCTTCAACAAAGGATCATGACCCCTGATCAACAAAATTGGTTACCTAAGCTTTTGGGGTATGACTTCGAAGTTCAATATCGAAGGGGAGTGGAGAATAAGTGGCTGATGCCCTGTCAAGGAAATTTGAAGAGACACATCTGATGCGAATCATGGGACCTATATGGACGGACTTATCAACCATTAGGAGTGAAGTGGAGGCTGATCCAACCTTAGCTGAAAAGATGCAGCTGTTGAAGAGGGGAGAATCTGCGGGCCGGGGGTTTCATCTTGTGCAAAACACCTTATTCCATCACGAAAGATTGGTAATTCCAGCAAAAGTCTAAGTGGCCCCTAGTGTTTTTACATGAGTTCCATTTCCCACCCATTGGAGGGCATGCGGGGTTCCTTAAGACTTACCGGAGGATAGCTGCAAATGTGTTCTAGATTGGGATCAAGAAGGATGTGATGGATTTCGTAGCAGCTTGTGCAGTGTGTCAGCGCCAAAAGTATCAAGCTTTGGCAACTGTAGGTTTGCTATGTCCGCTACCAATACCAACAGCCATTTGGGAGGATGTCTCCATGGACTTCGTTGGAGGATTGCCGAAATCTAAGGGGTTTAATGTAATCCTTGTGGTAGTTGATCGTCTCTCCAAGTATGGCCATTTTATTCCTATCAAGCATCCTTACACAGCTAAGGGGATAGCGGAAGTATTCGTCAGGGAAATTGTTCTGCTCCATGGCTACCCGAAGACAATCGTGAGTGATCGTGATCCCACCTTTTTTAGCAACTTCTGGACCGAACTCTTTAAATTGCAGGGCACCCTCCTACACTACAGTACTGCGTACCATCCAGAAACAGATGGACAAACGGAAGTCCTAAATTGTTGCCTGGAAGGGTACCTTCGATGCTTCGTGAGCCATCATCCTACACTGTGGAAAGCATGGCTTCCTTGAGCGGAATTCCACTACAACACGGCCTACCATACAGCATCCAAAATTTCGCCATTCGAAATAGTTTATGGCCGGCCCCCTCCTATCTTACAGTCCTTCATTGATAAGGAAATACGAAACCCGGAGGTGCGTCAAGCATTTTAGAACAGGGACGCCATTCTTCAGCAATTAAGACGCAATCTAGTCCATGCGCAATCCATCTATTGCAAGAATGCAAATAAGCATAAACGATAGGTGGAGTTCCAGGTGAGAGAGTGGGTGTTCTTGAAGCGACGTGTATCTCTTCAACCACAGCTTAAAAATTCCACTTCCAAACTAACTCCAAGATTTTTTGGACCATTTCAAATTGTTGAGCGAATTGGACAAGTGGCATACAGGTTGCAATTGCCAGCCAACTGTCGCATATATCCTGTCTTTCACGTCTCGCTACTGAAGAAGGCGGTAGGAACTTTTCCTTCTACAGTGGAACTTCCACCAGACATGCCTGAGGATTCAACAGCTATGGCACACCTTCCCGTAGCCATCGTGGGAAGACGATTTAAGCGCGATGGGATAGAAGCAACTCCCCAGGTCGTGGTACAGTGGCAGGATCAAAGGCCTGATCATGTTTCATGGATGGATACATCCGAGTTCACTTCCCTCTTCCCAAATTTTGTCCTTGAGGACAAGGACATTGTATCGTGGGAGGAAATTAATACACCCCTGCCAATGAAGGTATATCAGAGGAGAAAGAAGGGGGAGATATGAGAAGTGCACGGGAGGAAGAAAAGAGTAATGGTAGAAATACAAGGTATAGGGTCAAATATGTAATAACTAAAGTAGGAAGAGCTGAGGTGGAAGTAGTAGCTGAGCTGGACCATGAGAGCACGTGAAGAGAAGAAGGCAGGTGGATGTGGCTGACGTAGAAGGAAAAGGGGGGGACCAAGAGGAATGAGTATAAATAGTTGGTTTTGGGGAGGGAAAAAAGGGAACCGAATCATAACAGAGTTTGTTACAAAGAGAGAAGAGAGAGGGAAACCGGGCAGAAGAGGCCACGGCCGCCGGATTCCTAGTGAGGGCTACGGAGGAGGTTCACCAGCTTCCTTCTAGCATTAAGCGTAGATAGTTGAGTTGTTATTGTATTTGTTTTGTTTTGTTCTTGTTCTACCCGGATCTATCACCGGAGTTATAGTGTTGGAGTACTTAATACAAAGATTATACGGAATTTTCTGGGATTCCTATCAATGAATTATAGTTACCTAAGAGTAGGCATAATTATTAGCCAATTTGTTTAGGAAGGGATGTGCATGCTTCTTTTTATGAGTAGTCATTATGCTCATAACTCTTAATACTTCTATCCATGATTCATCATTGGCAATACACTTACATAATTCTTATTTCACAGCGAATAATAAATTTTACTGTATTGTTTTTCAATGAGAATCTATCAAATAAAAATTAGTCTATAAAATAACAAATATATTCATAGGCTAGGTCTGGATTTGAACGAGCTATGAAAAGATAGAAAACTTAATAGCTTTTATCTGAACTGAATTTAATCTATTGCTAAAGGTCCTCAGACCAATAGCAAAGGAAATCCAAAATATTATTAGGGAGGAGTTTCTGTAGTCAGAAAAGTAGTTCCCTTTCTCAAAGGATAAACTATATATATATTTTTTTTCTCTTTTAATAAAAGTAAAGGCTTAAAAGGATATCGGGGATATATTACTATTTTTTTTTTGTTAAGGTAATTTAGATTACTAATTAATATCCCTCTTATTTGATTACACATGCAAAAACATTTACAAAACTTATATTCGTTGAATATCTTGTAGATGAATAATTCAGTTATAAATACATAAAATTAATATATTATGCATTACTATTAGCTGGATAACTGCAATCCAATGAAAAATATTATTCAATTTCAATAATAGTGACAAAGTGCAGGAACCCAATCTAGTAGCAAAAATGAGGCTGTCAACTGCCATGTCATGAATATATTTACATTTTTATCATTATTGAAGCAGAATAGACAATATGAAGAAAAAATACCAAAGAATTTCCACATAAAAGCAGCAAAATGATATCATGCATAAAGACAGGACATAGGGGTTTTCCAAACCTGCAATTCGTTCTCTTGATTCAATAGCTAGCCTCTAAAAGATAAACCTTGCCTTTTCATCATAGTGTGGTACTTGACTGAAGCAACCGCACCAGCCTGCACACACAAATCTACCACAGCAGGTGCCCGGCCATAGAATTCACGACCTGCATCAACAAGGATAGAAGGATCCTGTGGTCGTCGACACCACACAATCTTTGGAGGCACCAAATTGTCCACATTTGCCTTCTCCCAAAAATGGTTCACACGCCAGCTCTCAAATTTGAATACTCCACAAAGCTGAGCCCTATGGCCAGATGGTCCCACATGAATCTCAGAACAGTACTTGCAGGCTTTTGCAGGATAGACCAAAAGCAACTTCTGCACACCAGATCGAAGCGTCTCCCATGCCCTCAATGTTCTGTTAGCTATGAGTTTAATATCAGAGTCTGAAGAGGACTCACTTTCATCCAAATCCATGTTGTCTCTGTTTGAATTGGAAGTGCTTAAATATTGATGATTATCAACATCTAGATAAGCCCCTGCTTGATAACACAGCTCAACAACTGCAGGAACTCGATCATAATCAAATCGCTGTTGATGCTTTATAATGCCTTGAAACATGTTGTCTAAGTGAAATGTTTCTACAGGTACAAGTATATCTTTCAAACCAGCATTGACCCACTCATGAACCCTATTCTTTCCTCGACGCCGATAACCATGGCAGGTCTGGATTAAGTGACCTTTCTCACCAATAAATACCTCAGAACAAAACCTGCAAAGGCTCCATTAAATTAATCAAGTGGATGATACCCTAACATTGCAAAAATTTAGTTCTCAAGCTACCTATCTAAAAGAAGTGGCAGCTTAGAAACCTAAGCTTGATCATAAACCATTATATCAATATGCCAAGACATGGGAATTTGATTATCCCACCAGAATTAATTCTGAAGGGCAAAGACAATACATTTCACAGACCCATTAAAGCCTTTCTTTTGTCCCCTTTCTTGGACTTTTGCAATGGATTTTCTTTTGCAAGCACATTAAAAAGAAACAATCCTGCTTTTTGTCTTAATAAATTCATAACAAGCCAATGTATATTGCAGCTGGTAGGAAAATTTATTCAACTCTTCACTCATCAAGAAAGAAAATATTTATATGCAGAAGCTTCACTATGTTTCAAGTTACTCCTGTTTATACTTTTCTACTTCCCAATTTACTAGCACAAACTCTTTTAAAATCCTTTTAGTTAGTTTCACGAAGTCTGTAACATTCATCATATAACTAACCACTATGTAGCTACCATCCATACAACTGCATATCTGAAAACAAAAAGTTCTTAATGCATGCAAACTGATGAGTGCAATTGCCATCTAGTTAAGACTTACTTGCAAGCTGCAACAGGGAATTTCTCTAGAAGGCTTGTAACACCCTCGTTGAGCAGACTCCTTGCTCTTAAGACTTCCTTTGCAACGGGAATCATACCCGGAACAGGATAATCCTTAGCCCTATTCTCAATTCTCTTGAGTATCATTGGCCTTAGCTTCCTCAAATCTATCTTCGAGCTATAACACCGAGCACAGACTTGACAAAAGTCCACCTCCTTAAAAAGACTTTGCCACAGTTTTTTTCTTGAAATCATGGTATATCTACCTTGTTGCGATGCAAGTAAAAAAGAACCACCAGTCAAGGAAACGATCAGTTTCTAAGCATTAAATTGCAGCAACATATGCTGCTTGATTTTTTCTGCATATCTCCAATTATACCAAAAATAAAGTTCAGCAGAGCGTGGTAACAAACATAAAATGTTGTCGCAGTCAAGATAAAAACAACCAGGGTGTAGTATTTATACCCAACAGAAATGCACAGCTCTCCATTCTTACGTCATTTCACCATATTTAGCACAATCACATTTTGACAAGACACAGCAAAATGACCGTTCACTTCGCAGCTTGAGATAATGTCTATTTGGCGTAGCAGGCCTTACAGTTTTGTCTCTTAGCACAGCTGCTACCTAGGATGGGCCTCTCCTAGGATTATACTCCACTAGAAATGCTCAAAGTTCTAATGAACTTCACCAACAGGGGTATTACAAATGGTAAGCATCAACAAACACCAGTTATTACTGCCTGAACACTTGCGCTATGACTAACTCGAACCGTAGTAAAAGAAAGGCATAACATCAAACAGTTGGCAATCAACACACAGATGACCGTTATCAGGTAAAGCAAAATTTCACGCAGATATCTAATGAATTACTATGTCTCATAAATTATATAAATCCCTTATGCGATTGAAATAACGGGGTTGAATTGATACCTCAGTGGGTGACTTTCTCTGGTAAGGAAAATCTAAGCTATCGGTGATTGCCAGTGGCTTATCCAGACGGTTAGATCTTGTCAGGAAATGATGAAGAAAACTGTGGGGAAACTGGAGCTTCAAAATGGGGTTTGGATAGAACCCAATTAACAGGTAGAAGATGGAGGAAAAACTCGTCGCTGGTGTGAATGATTCAAGTCTTGGCCCGTCCCAGTCGACCAGGACAAGTAAGCTTTTAGGCTGTGTTCGGCAAATATAGGAGAAAGTGGAAATGGGTAGAATAAAAGAAAAAGAAAGGAAACACTACACTAGGTTTTGATAAATAAGAAAAAGTATATTTTTAATTCTCAATATTTTTAAAATTTTATAAAAAAATGATTTCTATTAAATCTATTAAATTTTCTATTAATATGTGATATATATTAACTTCAAATTGGTTTATAATAACTAAATTACCAAAATGATGATATTAAATATATTTAATGATATAATAATTAAAATTAAGAAAATTGGTTGAAAATATTTGTATGTACTCTTACCATCCTGGGTAACTAGCTCAAGCCTAATTGAAAGTACATGTTTAATATGAATAGAAAATTTAATATATTTAATAAAAGTCTTATTTTTATAAAATTTTAAAAACGTTGAAAATTTAAAAGGAAATTTTTTTTTTGAAAACTTGAATAAAAAGGTAGGTAAACGTTATAGACTAAAATTATACTTTTCTAATAAACTAGTGAAGAGTCAGATGAAGGTTTGAAATATAATTGTAATTTTTTTTAAATAACAATATAAATATAATTTATTTTTTTGTGTATTTAAAAAAAATATGTTACCTAATAAAATATTTAATTTATTTACTAATGAAAAATATATTATATTATACAAAAGCTCTTGAAAATAAATGATCCATAATATCTTATAATTTGATTATTGTTTTTGCGGTCTATAAATAAATGGCACTACATTTAAAAAAAATAAAATATATAAAGAGCTTTATGAAAGGGATAAAACACATTAATAAATTATTTAAGCAATTTAAAATCTCTAAAGCAAATGAATTGTTATATATGATTTGTTCAAAATTAAATAGAAAAAAGGCAACTGATATAAAAAGTACTTTTGATACTAATGATCCATTCTATCTATATTCTCTATTTTTAAGTTGCTTTTTATCTACATCATCATCGTCTTTCTTTTTTCCTTTCCGATAGTTTGTCCTCAAATTGTGGGAAATTATCTTGTATATTAGACGCAAATTTAATGTAAATATAATTTAATATTTTTATATATTATACAAAAATATATTCTCTAACTCTCTCTCTCATCAAAATGTTTATATGTATTTGAGTATTAAGAAACAATTACACATAAAAGTATAAGTCACAATGCAATTAATACTATCATTAAGATGAGAATTGAATATGATGGAATGTTTGAATATAAATGAGCTAAATTAACATTCATCTAATACAAGAATGTACCTTAAACTAAGTTATTATCGTTAAATTATATACTATAGATATATATATATATATAATATTTTTATATAGTGAATAATTTAAGATGAATTATTGAATAGTCATCCATTTTAAAATTATTTAAACAATCTAAGCTCTTGAAACAAAGTCCATTGATAAATATACAAAATGCTAGATCAAAATAGAAATTTACCTTGACAACATCAAGATATAGGGAAACCAATCGTCATTTTATGACAATAAATGCCAATCCTACAAAAGCATAAAAAAAAAAAACAAGAAAGAAAAGAGAACCCATTCTCATAGCACATGTTTAGCATCCATTTATATTAGTCACATATCATAATGTTATTCGCATTAGTTACATTAATATGATCATTAGTTAAGAAATTTCCATTAAGATGGCCAAAACTCTTTACTTAGATAATGTGTATTAACATTATTATTAATTATATACAATCAATATATGACTTTTTTAGTATTCTTTCTATATTTATGTATTGAAATGCCCTACTAATCTTCAATTAATTCATACCTATAACATAGTAAATGATACAACAATAATTTGATTGTTGTAATATACTTAGTAGAATACTAAATGCTTAATACAATATATTCACTTTCTAATAAAAGGTAACCTTATTAATAAATATGTCTCCTTTAATTATGATAGAATGGTATGAATCATTTTTAATTTCCTATGGAAAAACTTTCCAACCTTATAAAATATAATTATTTTAAGGAAGATAAATTATGCCCGTTATACTTGCAAAAAAACATATTTTAAGTGATCGTGCAAATATCAAGAAAAAAAAAATAGAAATTGAAATATCTGCGTTTTTTCTCATAAATAGTTATTGTATTGTAGTTTTTTCGAACTTATCATAAAATGTAAAATAATTGTATATAATCTTTGACAAAAGAGAACGTATCTTTATATATATCTTTACGGTTTTACAACTGTTAAAATGCATATAGTTATAAAATATATATTTTCTCTATATATTTCCTATATGTATTTTTTCATGGTCTTTAAAATATATTTAATATACATATTTTTTTGGGTTTCTTATTAGAGAAAATTTTGTTAAATCGAGATAAAATTAGTAGTGTGCATGAGCAAATTTTGAGTTCTAAAGAATTATTAATTTCTTATTATAATGTCATCTACATGTTTGAAGCATGAATCTCAAAAGAAATATCTGTTAGTATTAATATTGTTTATATTAGTCACATATTGTATATCAACTTTGATGACATCAATATATGATCATTAGTTAAAAAATTCCATTGAGATGGATCCTTTCATCATTTTATCCAATGACCAAAGCCTTTTACTTGAGTAATGCATATTAACATTATTAGTAATTATACATAGCCATTTTATATATCCTTTATACATTTATGCATTGAAATCCCCAATTAATTCATACTTATAAAATAAGGAATGATACAACAAAAATTTAACTATCATAATATACTTAAAAGTAATGCACTAATTGCTCAATACATATAATCACTTCCCAATAATAACAATATCTCTTATAGATAAGCGTGCCTCCTTTAATTATGATAAAATGCTATAAATCACTTTTAATTTTCTATAAAAAAATTTCAATCATATAAAATATAATTATTTCAAGGAGGAAAAATTATGCCCATTATACTTGAAAAAAAAAACATATCTTAAGCAATTGTGTAAATATTTAAAAAAAGTAAAAGAAATTGAAATTATGTATTATTATATCATAATTTTGTAAATCTATCATAAAATGTAAAATAAATGTATAAAATCTCTAACAAAATAGGATGTATCTTTATGTTTATCTCTATAGTTTTACCACTGTTGAAATGCATGGAGTTATAAAACATACATTTTCTTCATATGTTTCTTACATTTATTTTTCCATGGTCTTTACTAATGTGTATACACAAATTTTAAGGTTTAAAAAAATTATAAATATCTTATCATGCTGTTATCTATACATTTGAAACTTGAATCTTAAAAGAAATCTAAAATTCTTTCATTGTTTGAAACCATTCATTTTATTATATTATGTATTAACTTTATTTAATTTCAATCTTATATCATATATTTTTTTTCAACTTCTTATATAATAACTAGGGATAAGTGAGTAACTCTTTTGTACAAAATATCCACTTATGTCCTACTCAAACAGATAGATTTTGGGTAGATATTAGGGGTCACGTAGTAGGTTAAGGGTATAAATTTTTTGGAACATGATGTCACATAGTAGGGTATGGGTATAAGGTATTTCTATCCTATACCCACCTTAGAATCTGTATTTCAAGATATACAAGGGAATTCTATACTTACCCTATAAAATGTTATTAAATAATATTAATAAATAAATGATAAATGACAATATTTTAGTAAAAAGAAAAAAAAGTTTAAATTCACATAAATTAACAGTCTTAAACGGTTAAACCTAATGCGATTCTTGTTTCTTTTCTTTAATCTTTCCATTTCCCTCTCCAACTTTAGGTTTTCTATTCTTTTGTCTTTTTTTTTTCCATTTATTAAATAGTAAGATTGTAAATTTTGAAATAATTAAGGTAGAAAAATTACTTTTTTTTTTAATATCACATAATTTTGTTGCAAGTTTCAAAAATTTTTCATATGAAGAACTTATAATATTATATATTATTACCTTTTTAATATCATATAAACTTAAAATTTATAAGAAGAAAGATAAAATTTATAAGTGGATATATTGTATTTTGTAGGTTTTACAAGGTATATGGTACATGGTGGTTGTAGGGTATTATAGGGTAGGTTTTGGTTTCAAAATTTAGAAATTTATACTTTATAGGATAGGATATGGGTAGGACCTTATGGCTCATACTTTATCAACTCTATACTTGCTTACCCCTAATGATAATTTTTAATGGTTAAAGTGTATATATACATATAAGATAAAATTTACTTAAATAAAGAGATAAAACTATACTCATTTACATTCAAATTGTTACATTGGTTAAAAAAAAAAAGTAGTTAAAACTACATTAACAAACTTTATATCAATCTTTTTGCCTTTATGATTTCCATTATCCAATTCGGATATGTCTCCTCAACATAAATTCATTTATTGATCATCACCTATATAACAACTATAATACTTGGCAAAATCGCAATTTTACTCATATGATTTTATGAGTTTATGATTTTAGGATACTTTTCCAAGTTAACTTGAGTATAAAATCATTTTCATATAAACTCGTGATAAAATCATGTTTATATATGTAAAATCAATAGAATCTCATGCTTTTAACTGAATTTATTGATTCTATCTATTAAGGTCAAAAGGCTAAAAATTAGAAGATACAACAAATTCATTAGTTTTTTTTTTTTGAAAAACTTTAAATTAGAATATAAGGATATTATTGATGGTAGTATTAACAATGATGTTTGCTTTAATTATGAAGATGGCAACAATGATGATTATGACGAAGAGAAAGTTGGTGATGGTTTTGACTTTTGACGATGAAAAAAGAGATGATATTTTTTTAGCTTTATATTTTATTATTATTATTTATATTGAAATGTATTTCACATTAGTACTATTATTCATATTATAGTTTTATGTATTAGTATAATAAATTAGGCTATTTTATTTGTATTATAAGTATATAACTCTTATTGTAAGTTGCAACTAAAATTTATATTAAATTTATTTATTTCCATCTTATGTTTCTTTTTTTTTTTTGTAATTATAGTAAATATATGTACAATTTTTTAAAGTTACTTTATATAGATTGTAAACATTTATGTTTTTAAGTGTCAATTTTACATTTTGATTTTATAAACCATATAGCGATTTTACATAGAATCGTGAGTTTGATAACCTTAACAACTATGTACAAAACGTTAGAAAAGAAAATCAAATAAAAAAATGGAAACATACAAAAGAATTTCAATTACAATTTAAAAAAAAGGGTTAAAACTACTCGTATAAATTCCCACATCAATCATTTTGTCTCCATAGCTTCCATTACCAAATCTGAATGCATCTCCCATTTTAGCTTCATGCAACATAAATCCATTTATTGATCATAACTTGTAAAACAAATACACGCAAGAGTTAATTAAAAAAATAAATGTAAAAAGTGAAAATATACAAAAAAGAAAATAAATATTAGGGACAATAAATCTCTATAAAAAAGATATCAAATAATAATACATATAATTTGTTTTTACAAAATTCTACAAATGTTTAGATTTATACAAAAAAAAACAATAAAATTGAAAAAAAAAAATCTCCAACCTTTACATGCTTATTGGAAACAACTACTCCTTAAATTTGAAAATTTGGCAGCAAAATCTAAGTTTGAGCATGAAGAGTCATTATTGAAACCCTTTCATTGACTATCAGCATGTAGCTTCTCCTAAAATTTCGACTATTTTTATGTAATTATTCTACTTGGAGAATAAAAATGTCTAACTGGAAAGTACCTATCTGATTTTCATTATCTTAAATTATTTATAGATATGTCCAAATGAACTATGTTGCATCATAAATATGATTATAATGATACCATAAATAAAATTAATGTGATTGGAGAAAAAAATTTATCAAATACATTAATAATGCCATAAATAGGTCAAATAATAAAAAAAGAACTTTGAAAACTATATATGATAATATAATTTTTAGGTGGATGAAAAATGAAAGAAATTAATGAAAAGAAAAAAGAAGAGAGAGGAAATAAAGGAAATATGATTTTTATATTAAGAGTGAAAAGGTAAAAAAAGAGTTGAAATTATCAATCACATGTCATCTTTGCATACTTACACACATATTCATTACATACTAAAAGGGTCTTGAAAATTAAACCACTGCTACGATTAGCACAAAAAACCTTATCAATCAACATGTCATCATTCAACATGTACGGTATTGCGATCAATACCCTGCACACAATACAAATCAAGGGAAACTAACATGATAAATTTTTAGGTTAGTTAAGTAAAATTGGAGTAGTGGACTAGGAATATCATATATATATTACCTTTTTTATATTACATAAATTTAAAATTTATAGAAAGAAAAGAAAAATTGATAGATTCTAAATTTTACATGGTATTATTTTAGGGTGGCTCTGTAGTGTTACTAGTAACTGCTAATTCTAAAATATTAGAATTTGTATCTTTTAGAGTAAGGTGTAAGTAGGGTCTTATACCTTACCTATCTTGTACCTACTTACTCCTATATATAATATATCATTACAATAGTATTATAAAATCATTTTCACGTATAAGCTTCAAAACAAGCTTCGGATGTATATGTCAAATGATGATATTGCCTTTGCAATTGATTTAATTCATAAAAAATGGTACACTTATTCAAAATTTATGAAATTAGCGATATTAGACTTATAAAATTATAAGGATTAATTTATAAAATTAACCCCTGTTTTTTGAATTTACTATCTTGCCCCTTAAATACACTTTATTTATGGGAACATTACCAAATGACCTCTAAATTTAGCAAATTTACCCTTAAATACACTTTATCGATTCTCTTTAAATTCCAAAAAATTAATGACCTCTAAATTTAGCAAATTTCACAAATAGCCTATTTATCGGTTCTCTTTAAATTTCACAAAATTAATGATCAACATGGAAAATTGACTACATGAACATAAATTAGGTATGAAATATACCCTTGGCCTTAGGATGGTCGAAACATGTTTTTTTATTTTTTTATTTTACTAAATTAATACACACACATATATATTTAATTTTTTTTCTTTTTTAAATTTTTTTTTGAATTTTCTTTAATTTTTTATTACTTTATCTATTTTTTAACGTTTTTCCTATTTTATTTATTTAATAAATTGCATGGATGAATTAGAAATTGACATTTGTTAAAATTAACAAAAAAATTGATGGTGCACTAATGAATGACTTTTTTGCATTTTTTTGCAAACTATGAAAGTTCGAATATTTTTATGAATTTTTTTATTATTTTTCTGAATTTTCTTTAATTTTTTATTACTTTATCTATTTTTTTAACATTTTCCTATTTTATTTATATAATAAATTACATGGATGAATTAAAAATTGACATATGTTACAGTTAATAGAAAAATTAATGGTGCACTAATGAATGGTTTTTTTGCATGTTTTTGCAAACTATGAAAATTCAAATTAGATGTTAAGGACTTGAAAATGATTTCACTGTCTATTTCAAGAATGATTTCATCCTTGCATAATATGTTACTGCCAGTACTGCTATTGACTTAGCAGAAATAGGTGAGTTTGCAAAGCATACCCTTGCTCCTCCGCCACAAACATGTCCTATAGAATTGTGTGCCACAAATCTTATGACTGCATCTCCTGTAGAGGGATCATATGATCCATATGTGTTTAATTTTATAAAATTACCTTCTAGGTTGTTCCATTGCACATAAATTGTGTATATGCCTGTATGGATATCTCAAATATTGTAACTGTTGTGAGCTTGGGTGAAACTTCTTATCTCATTACTTCTACTATCATTAGCTTTGGATGAATGTTATGGTTGTTGTTGTTGTGGATTTCCTTCACGCTTTACATAAGATTGTTCCATTTGTGGATGGCTTCCTATAGCTGCAACATTTGGAAATTTTTTCCATGAAACCAGCTATAATTCTTTTATTGCCTTTTTGCAAATTCTTACTATTGAGTTGACATCCGGTTTTGTTTTATTGAATACAACTTTACATCTTTCCTTCCACAAACACCACATAATTGTACATAACCTGGCAAACAAGACTTCACTCTCTTGCTTATTTCTAACCACTCCATCTAAACATGATGTCAACCATTTATCTAAGGAGCTAACTCTTTGTACTACGACTATAATGCCTAATACTGCAAACCATACCGGTGTAGTTTATGGACAACAAAGCAATAAATGTTCAATGATTTCATCATGTGAACAGAAGTTGCATACTTTTGAGTCTATAATATGTCTCTTTTCAAGATTGCATTAGGTGGATAAAGCATTATTCAATGCCCTCCACATAAAATGCTTTACCTTTAGGAAACAGTAAGATTGCTATACCTTTGTCCATGTTAGCATGTTGCTTTGTCTATCTGGTGAGATGAGGAGGCACCCATGTCTTCATAATGGTCATTGTAGTGTATGAAGTTGTATGCAGATCTAACACTACATTTATCGGATTTCTCATGTGGCCATATGAGTCTATTTGTTGCCCTTGCAAGCAGTATGGGGATCACTTAGATAGCCCTGATAGTTGGTTGATCAAACAATCTTTGGAGTTCACTAAGCTTCTAAGACTTTGTTTCTTCATGTATTAGATTTGCAACTTATAGATTCCAGTTGTCAATGCTTGATAGGAGAGTAGATTTATAGCCTTTAAATGTTGATATCCAAATATTTACCATAGCATTGATTGAAGTCCCATCACCTACTTGCCATAGGGCTCCTTTCTTAAGTTGATTTTTACTACGTAGTATACTAGCCCATCCCCAAGAATCATGCGCTCCTTTAGATGCCTGTAGAAAAGTTGAGTTTAGGAAGTAGATACTTTTAAGAATATAGACCTAAAGAGCTTATGGATTTGACTGAATTCTCCAAGCTAGTTCAATTAGTAGGGTTGAGTTGAAGTCACCTACATCCTTGAATCCTAACCCCCCTTTATATTTAAGCAAGGATATTTTGTCCCAGCTTTGCCAGTGAATCTTCCTCTCTTCATTTTTTTTTACCCCACCAGTATTGGGTTATCATTGAGCTAACCTCCCTATACCATTTGCTGGGAATTTAAAGCAACTCATGGTGTATAGAGGGATAGCTCCTACAACAGCTTTGATGAGGACTTCTCCTCCTGCATTGGATAGAATATGTTGCTTCCAACTCTTTAGCTTTGTTTGAATTCGGTCTTTTACTAAGCATAGTGCTTCCATCTTGTTTCTTCCCCAAATTTGGGCAGTCCCAAATACTTACCTAGATTATCTGACACTAGGACCTCCAGTTTTGAGCTCTTTTTTCACCATCTTTTCTCTAGTAACATTCTTACTAAAGAATAGGCTTGACTTTTGAAAGTTGATTTGCTGTCCCCGACGCTTCATAGTCATGTTGAAAGATATTCTTTAGTACTTGAACATTTGAAACATTGGCCTCTACGAAGAATAAAGAGTCATCTGCAAACAACAAATGAGATAATATAAGACATGATCTTCTAATACTCATCCCACAAAGTTGTTCTGCATAGATTGCTTGTTTCACATTTCTAGATAACACTTCTACTACCAAGATAAAAAGATAAGGTGATAATGGGTCCCACTGTCAGAGTCCTTTATATGGTTTCACATACCTTATTGTCATTCCATTAACTAAGATCTTGTATGATATTGTCTTTATACACTCCATTACCCATTTTATCTAAGTGCCACAAAATCCTAGCTTAGCAAGAGTTGCTTTAAGAAAGTCTCATTCTATACAGTCATAAGCTTTATTCATATCAAGTTTTAGGGCACAATGCATTTTGGAGCTGGATCGTTTAGTTCTTAGAAAGTGGAAAGTGGAAACACACTTTAGGATTCAAATATAAGACCTTGAAGGCAAGGCTTCATATGATTGATCATAATTTTATAAATGATTTTAAACATAAAATTACACAAATTGATGGGACGGAAATGGCCTACTTTTGGGGGGGATGAACATTTAGGAAATAAGACTATGTCAGTTAGATTTAAGTTTGAGGGAATCATACTTGCATTGAAGACGGTTTTGATAGTTTCCACTATGCTTTTTCCTATAATATGCTAGTAATGTTAGTAGAATACCCTTAGGAAGCCATTAGGCCTTAGTGCTTTAAGAGCTCTTAACTGGAAAGCAATGTTTTTTATTTCTTCTTCAGTCACTGGGCAACATAAGGCATCGTTTGCTTCTCTAGTGACAAGGTTTAGGGTTGCATCAAGTACATTTCCTTAGTCTCTTTTGCCATTTGAGTGGAATACGTGTGCATAATGATCTTCGATCATTAACATGATTACCTCTTCATCCTCTGTCCAAACATTCTCATGGTTCTTTAGTCTTAGGATTTCGTTTCTCTTCTTATGCATGAGGGTGGAATCATGAAAGAATTTTGTATTCTTGTCTCCCTCCTTTAACCAGCTTACCCTTGATCTTTGTTGCCAGTATAACTCCTCTCACTTCTAATGAATTTTCAAGCTTTCAATCAAGTTCCTTTCCTTCTCTTTATCCATTTGACTTCCTTTTTTTTTGAAGTTCCCTTAGTTCCTTTTTTTTATTTTATTAATCTCAATCATGTTATTGTGAAAGGCAACCTAACTCCATTCACTTAACTTCACTCTACATTTCCTCGACTTAAATCCAAGTGGGAAGGGATGTGTACTTAGTGGATTTTCATTCTAAACTATTTGGATGGTCTTGCCACAATCCTTAGAAGTGGTTCACATATTTTCAAATTTGAAACTTTTCTTTCCCTTCTTATCTATGAGGTTTGTCTCCACAAGTAGAGTTACATGATCTAACCACACCATCTCATTATGTAGTACTTGGGGTTTTGGGAATTTGTGTAACCATTTAAGGGATCCAAAAGATCTATCAATTCTCTCTAATATTGTTCTATCTTCCTCTCTTTTATTTGACCAAGTATAAAGTGGTCCTTGAAAGCCTAGGTCATTTAAGTTTGCCTTGATGATCATTGAATTGAATTGCTCCATCAGATAGCTACATTTGGGCATTCCTCCTCCCTTTTCAAAATCATACATGATCTCATTAAAGTCTCAAATGTAAAACCACGAAGCAGCTAAATTAGATCTAATTTATTCTAATTCTCTCTACAAACCCTATTGATGTTGTGAGTCCGGATCAGCATAAACCTAAGACATATGAGCAAAGAAGGACCCATCTGATAGGTGTACCAATGTTTTAATATGATTCTTGCTAGATCTTTGAATGTCTACTATGACATCATCTGTCCACCAAAGAGTCAATGCACCAGATAACCATGTGGGGGGCTTATATAATTCATTTGTAAGCCTCATTCTTCTTCTTAGATTTTGGAGCTTCCTCATCGAGTTTTTCATTTCCATTAAGAAAACGATACTCGATTTATTCTTCTTAATGGGGTCCTAAAGTTGTTAAACAGTTAGGTGGGGCCCTATGCCTTGACAATTATAACTTAAGATGATCATGGCCTTCGTATGACTGATTTTGGCTAGACATCATAGCCATTTGGATCTTCTTCAGTGGGGAGGATTGGTACATTTTTTTAGGTTTACTGATATTAAGTCTATTGGATCTTCTTTTGGGCTTGATTTCTTCTTCCTACTTGCAAAATTTCTTGTCTTCTTTCCTGTCTTCTTTGGAGACTTCTTCTTAGTTGTGGACTTGATTGTATTGGGCTTATCAAATTTTAGTCTTTTTACTAGGCTCGATTGCAACTCCTTTGCATGCCTTTTGATTGCTAGTGTTTGAAGAGAAGGTATAAGATGAGATGAGGATGGTTTAAGAGGGTTTGGGCTTATGTGTGATTTGGGTGGTGAGTCAGGGAATCCAACCACATATTGATTCTGGGTGTTTGAGAGTTGTGGTAAGTGATGTTTGTGTGCAATTGATACAAGGGATAATGAGTTTGTTTGCATGTGAGGAGAAGTTTTAGTTTGAGTTGGTGCTTAGGGAACTATAGAAGTTTTGATTGGACTAGTTATTTCTGTTTGTTCTCCTTGTTTAGCATTGGATTGGTTGGAGTTTGATTTGGTGGAAGTTTGGAGGGGTGTTTCTATAGGATTTTGGTGCTAAAGGGGAGAATTGTTGAAATTATCTTGGGTTGATTAGTATGGTGAGGATTCGATTTTCTTGAAGGGGGAATATAGACTTTCTTTTGATTTGAATTTGTTAAAGTTTGGTAGGAGGTCCTATCCTCATTGTGGCATGTGGGAATTCTCAAATTATGGGATTGGGTAGCAGGGCTCAATTCACTAAAAGCCGCTTTCTTAGAGAAAGACTATGTGGGTGAAGTGTTACTAGATGAACCACCACCATCTGGCAAGGGTCTAGCTACATTTACTCTTAAGCTAGAGTTGAATTTTTGGCAACTACTTTCCTCTCTACAAGCTATAGTGGAATACGCAAACCACCCACATATGAAACAGATGTTCAGCAATTTCTCATATTTGAAGTGCACATAATACCTGTCTGACTTATTCCTGCTTACCTAAGTACCCATTTGAAAACTTTAGTTTATATCCACATTCACTCTCACCCTCAAAAAACCCCTCGTCAATCCGCCTTTGACATTATTTGCCTCTACTTCTAATAGTTCTCCAACACTCTTTGTAATCTTGTTGGCATTATTTGCTGTTATTTGGTCCAACTTCAAACCTTGGATTTGCACCTAGAATGGGGTTTTTTTTTTAGCCTTACATCCTTAATACTTTAGTTTGCTTCCCATATGTTAAGTGTTAGTAACTTTCCCATAAACGCCTACGAGCCATCTTTGATGATTTTAGCTACCTGTTGTTTCTCCCTAAAATTGCACACAAATATGTTTGGTTTTGAGGCAATGACCTCACAAACTCTATAGTTTTTCCAAGCCCTTTTTAGGATGGATACAACTATTGCTCTATTTTCAACATTCTCAGATATCACTTTACACACCATAATTACTCTGTTCTATGATGGTTCCTCTTGTTGTGTTCCTAATTCAATGACTTGTGGAGTATTCGTTTGAGTGCTACATGCATAAATTGGGATTCGACTCATAGTGGAAACTTGTCTCCTTGCAATAGTACAAATAACCAGATATGAAGTAAACAATGATCGGAAATTGCAATGGTGTGAGGAAGTTTTGCCTTTTATGGAGATTTAGAATTCATTGATCCTTTCTACTGTGTAGAATTGGACTTGAGGAGCACAATAACAACAAATTCATAGAACTAGGATGCGGTACCAGCATGTTTAGACTTCTCTAAACACATTATTAACCCAACAAATGTAAGGAAATTCGGGATTAAAGTGGAACTTAAACTGCAGTAACAAAAAATAAAGGATTAATCTAATTGAACAATATAATGGTGACCACAATTGCACAAACTAAATTCAGCTACCCTATTATGACAATAAGAAATGGTCTAACAAGGACTTATATCCATAATACTATAATTGTATAAAAGGATAATAGAACTCCTTTACATTGACTGATGAATAATCCATTTCCGGACTAACACAGGCCAAGAACACAGATCTATGCTAAATTACTCCGTATCTTTGATTTACGCATGAGGCATCTCTGTCACTCATCGGTGTCTTCCTGTCAATCCCAACCGTCCAGATCTCTCAACGAAATCTAAGGATAAACCCGACATTCTTAAGACTACGTACGTCATCGTAACTTTGTTGATATTGACACGATGACACGACATCACCTGAAGGCATTAAAAATTTGGTGGCTAGGATGTCTTCTCTCCCTCCATTTCAGTTTATGTACATAGAAAGGTCCACAAATTTCGAAAATCCATCAATCTATCTTCAGTTGGATTTTTTTTCAAATCTCTTCAAGGTAATTAATAGCCTTCTTTTGTGTTCCAACAACTTTAAAGATCGAGTTTTTATTTATTAGATATCTATTCCATATTTTTGATATATTGGGTTCGGATTTCATTTGTTGTCAAATTCGTCTCCGGATCATTTTTCCAGGTTTTTTTTTTTTTTTTTGTATCGATTCATATCATGCTAATTGTTCTTGTTGAATTTCCTTTTTTGGGTTATTATTGCTTATAATCTCTATGTTGTTACCTGGTTAAAGTTTCATGACCATGAAGTGTCTTGATCATGTGTCCTTGGTCACATCCTTCCATGTACCCAACACGTCTTGCTATGAATGAGAAAGAAATACACGTTAAATATTCTTCATACGTAGTAAATTGTGATTTATTGAGATATTGACGAGATACCATTTGATACATAGACACTTGGGGATATATGTGTGTGTGTGTGTGTGTAATATTATATATTTGCGATGGAATGTTATTAGGATTTCTTCGGAAGAGTAAGATTTAACTATGGGAGTGCAATATGCAATTTTGCACGTCCTTACTAATTGGTGGTTATAGTTGGTGGATAAGTAGGGATGAAATTTGATGGGATTGTGTTTGTAATGCCTGGTGAGTCCATGATGGTGTAGAAGATACATTGGAATAAGAGAGATGGTGAATAATTCTTACTGTTGATGGATAATGATTCTGTGACTATCCCAACGTTTGAGTTGGCTGGAGCTAGTGAGGGTACACATCGATATATATTGAGGTCTATTTTTAGCCAAAAATATATTGGAGGTGGAGTCGGAACTGTTCCATTCTAAAGCTGGAGTTGATGGAGACACTTAATGTTTGTTTTCAGTCAAGCATGGCAGCATGTAATTGATAGAGATGAATAGGAACAAGGAAGTTTTGTCCCTATTTGTGGGTGGTGCTAATATTGTACTTGTTGAAAAAATTGCATCCCTATGTGTGTAAAGTAAATCTGTCATTGTTTCTTGAGATATACTTCTACGGAATAGAACGTGCATGTGGTTTTAGTAGGGAGGTGCTACATGTGAGTTATGTGTCAAAGTAGCGTTTCATGTTCTGGCTGTGCCAACTGATCAAATTACATGAATTAATCAAATAAGGCACATAATTGTCAGAACTTACTGTTTATAGTTTTGTGTTTCAATTTGCCTGTTCCTTGCTTATGTTGCTTCTTGTTGTCTTTCAATTTTTGGCTGCTGATTTTGCGGCACATTAGTTTGGAGGGGGCTTCTTGTGTAATATCCTTTTAGCCTCTGAGAAAAATTTGCCTTTTACTTGCTGTCTATATGATTGCATAGATGAATAATTATTGAGGTGAGCTGCAGGCTCTGTTTGAGATTAATGTTGCTACTCTTCTGAAGAAAAATTGATACAGATTATGTATGCTCGAATGCTTCTCATTATTCTGATTATGTGATGTAATGAAAAATTGAATAGAATTCATTTTCTTGTAATGCCATCACTATATACTGGGTCTAACATTTATCTCTAATTTATTTCAGCTTGGAAAGTTGATTGATACCAAAGAATTTCCTTCGGCTACCTTACACCATCACTAACATCTTTCATGTCAGAACTCGACATACAGGTGCCAACTGTATTTGGTAAGTTTTTTGAATACTTCCATATTCTATTTGAAAGCAATTCTGATACAGGTCAAATGTTCTGTACAACTCTGTCTGTTGGAACTGACTGACCTGCTGTCAATTCTCTGTTTTGGTGTGAACAGACCCTTTTGCTGATGCAAAAGCTGAGAATTCAGGTGCTGGAGCAAAGGATTATGTCCATGTGCGTATCCAGCAGCGAAATGGTAGAAAGAGCCTGACAACCGTGCAAGGACTGAAAAAACAATTCAGCTACACTAAGATACTCAAGGACTTAAAGAAAGACTTTTGCTGCAATGGAACTGTAGTCCTAGACCCCGAGCTAGGGCAGGTTATCATTAATCTTCCCTCTTAAGTCCTGCTTGAATTGTTCATCTCACAGCATAGTAATGTTCATGCAATATTTTTCTGGTATTTGATGTTCTCATTCTGATAGCATTTATTAAATGTTTGCAGGTCATTCAACTTCAGGGTGACCAAAGGAAAAATGTTTCTACCTTCCTTGTGCACGTACGTTCAGTGTCCTATATTTTCAATGGATCTAGTATACTGTATGCCTCCTGTGGGCAATGTTATCCCCTATAATGTATTTAATTTAGTATTATTTGAAAATGTTGAAAATATTGAAGTGACAAATCAAACATATGAGTTGGTGCTTATTAAAATTTGTATCTGTTAGGCTAGTTATTAAACATATCCTTTATATTATTTCCAGAATATGTTAGTCAACATTGTCTTAGCTAGTCAAAGTTTTCCTGTCCTGAGATGATGTTCTAATAGTTCATATTCTTACCGGTCACATGTTGCCTTGTACAAGTTAAAAGAATGAAAAGTAATGTCGACATTAAATGTTTTTTTATACATGATAGTATGTGATTCAAAAGACATTATTTTGAGATGTTGAAATCTGGCTAAGTATCGGCATTAATGAAACTTTTCTTTATTCTACCCTCTTCAAACAGGCTGGAATTGTGAAGAAGGAACAGATCAAAATCCATGGTTTCTGAGCTTCTGAGTTCTGGATGTGTCTTATTTGGATATATACAAGAAGAGCAAGGACTATATAAGTAAATGTTCTCAGTATGCAGTACTGAAATTTAAGAGTCCATACTTTGTAGTATCTAACCAGAGTCTAATACGGTAGGATACATATTTGATGGTTTTGGTAGGTCTGGCATTTTTATCTCTAGGTGGTTACATTCTGCGTGATTAAGAGAATGGAGTTCCACTTTATTTTTCCTACTCAGTTCTCTCCCTGAAGTTCTTATTTGCTTTTGCTTTTTATTTTTCTGTTGTCAAGACACGCCCATGGCTGATCAAGGAATCTCTATATTGCACAACTTAGTATCAGGAGACATTTTAAGTAGTTTAGACCGACATTTTTGTGGCGATATAGAGTCCATTGAACATGTATTATTGTTAATTTGCTTTGCCCTCGGACCATGCATCCATGTTTCTGTAAAGATAAAACGTTGGTCACGCTATGCGGGGGCGAGGTGTCTATTGTGGGAAGAGACCTAATACAGGTTGCTGTTGGAGAGCAGGAGAACTGCTCTTGATAAGGGTTGCCCTAGGGTGTGAAGGGTCATAAACATGGTTGCATACTATTCAAGTTTAAATTCTATATTTACTTGAGTTGAATTAGGCTGTAATTGGTTGAGTTTAAGCTGCCTGAATAGTTCATCAAACTAAACACTGCCTTCTAACTATTTGGCTTGATGAGTTTACGAGTTTAATTGATCTCGGGTCATTGTTGAGTGTGTTCGAGCTTTAGTATAATTTTATTTGGAAACATGTAAGTTCCAAAATAATCAAGTCTAATTGTGATCAAAATAACTCGAGTCCATCTAATGTCACATTGTTGAGGTTATGCTCCTAGTTAAGGCGAGTTTTAAGCTTTCATGTCGAGTTTTGGATCTATCAAAGGGAAGAGATTGGTCTCCCAAGAGTGTTTGAGACAAGATGCGACCAATGTTTGAAGCAACTCAATAAAGTTGAGTGCATTTTGTGCCGCTGTATTCTCCTCTGTCAGGTTTGAAAGCTAAGGGGCTCTTAATTAACAGACGGTTTTGTAAATAAGTACGGTTTTCATACATATACATACATCAATATATATATACATGATCATATTTAAAAGGAAAATGAAACCACAGAACGAGGAAGATACATGCAATTTAATTAGTGAAAACCGCCTATGTTTTAAAGAAATTGTTATGACGAGGGAGATTTTAAGCAAAAATCTATTGGTGGAATTAAACTACCATAAGCGGTTTTGGGAATTCTTTTACTAGAGAACTTAAGTTAATAAATTTATGTGCTACATATGTCGTGTCTTTAAGTAATATAGATTATGATACTATAAAAATAAACTTTCCACATTTTATTGCATTTATCTACTTTCTGTAATGTGTAATGTTAATATTTTGAAATAGAAAATTTCTTTATTGATTGTACGAGCAGTGTTGTATACGTATTTCTTTTCTTTTACTTATCGTTATTGTCCCAACACTAATCAATTATAACAAAAGGGAAGACCACGCCATTTATTTTTTCTGGTCATGTAAAGTTCTTGAAATAGTGGAGAACATTGAATAACTTATACATGTAAGCACACTTGTGACTAAAAACATCAATTCCAGGTTTTTAGTTTGTTTGGTTTCTATTTCAGCGTCCATTCCTAAAATTTAGTGGGATTTAATTAGGATGTAAATGAAAGAAATTTACTTTCAAGCTAGCTATTCGAGTTTAGTTGATATTTACTTGAGTTTGATTAAACAACAATTAAATCAGATTTAAGCTTAAATTACTCAAGTAGTTTATAGAGATGAGCTCGATTTTCATAATATTGGCTTTACCAATTTATAAGCCTAATTAAGTACAAGTAAAGCTTTAATATCCACAGAGTCGAGGTCGAGTTTGGATATCAAATATTATTTGAATTAAAAAATAATAATTTTAAAATAATTTAACTATAAATAGGTTTAATTGAGTTAAACATGAGCTCTTGAAGTGCCATTTTAAGTCAAAGTTCAAGCTTAATATTGTATTATTTCAAAGTTCAAGCTTAACATTGTATTATTTCTATTCAGACTCTTTTATAATCTTAGATTTTCTACAATTGAGTGATCATTATAACCCCAGAGATAGGGTTCAATATCAATTCTACAAGAAGTAACGGAAGTGCCTATTTTCTCTTGTAGTCTACTCAATTTAGAACTTGTGACCGAGAGAGAGAGAGAACTTAAAGAAAAACTAAATACTAAGATTGATTAACCATCACTTTTCCTACTCAAGCGCATTTAGTAATATATATATGTTTATGTTAATATAAATAATTAATATTGTAAATATTTGGCTAAGGTTAAAGAATTAGTTAAGATAACTAGGTAGGGGCAATTTAGTCAATTCATGGCCTAAATATATAAACCCTCTTTTGACCTAGGTTGACTCTTTCCCCTCATTTGCTACAAAACCCTAATAGCAAACCTAGAGACACTTTTAGAGATCTTATAGAATAACCTAAGAGAAATCTAAGAGGGAAGTGATATTAGCTAGCCAATTACAACCAGGTAAGGTTTCAATCATTGAAATATATGATTTTGGGATTGTAGATACATGAAGCTAAGATAAATTGATGACATGTGTATAGAAATTGGGATAAGGAACGAGATATGATGATAACTTGAAGATCTCAATCACTAACTAAATTAAGTAAGTGTACGAATCCTTGTATTTTATTGAAATTTATAAATTAAATGGACTAATTAGGTATAATTCTTTAGAAATTAGGTTAAGGTTATAAAGATTCAAGGAATTTCGAATTTGAGAAAGGGGGTTCGTGATGGACGATAACTTACATGAGGGCATAAAAAGACACATGACCTCCAACACGGCCGTGTCTTGCCATGTGTTAAAACTCAGACTATATAGAAAGGTACACAGCCTCTTAATATGGTTGCGTCATGCCCTGTGTTAAAATATAAAATACACAAAAAGTACACGACCTTTAGCATGGTCAAGTCTCACGCCAGGTCAAAATATAAAATATATAGAAAGGTATACGACCTCTAACACAACTGTGTCTTTCCCTATGTCAAATTGCTAGAATGTATAGAAAGGTACACAACCTCTAGCACAACTGTATACTATCCCTTGTTGATTGACATGGCCTCCAACATGACTATGTTGAATTGAACACATCCTATTTATTTTACTTTATTGAGGTACAATTCTAAGAGCATGTAATTGGGAATATGTATAGGCTTAGAGGAAGTGTGAGGAAACCAAGATTTGTAATTCAGATGTGTGTATACCATATGCATTGTTTCGTACTTGTTAGTTTAGAAATGTGTGTGGATTAATAATGCTGAATAATGAATATGATTGATTGCACTTATGTTTGTGATTTGCTAGGTCTGAGAAATCAAGTATGGTTGGTGTTTTAGGGTAGCACTCCGATGATTGATATGTGACATTATCCCTAGTGGAGTCATGTATCGAGATGATCTGGATAATATGTGGAAGGATGTTGTGAAAGAACTCATGGATTCATGGACAATGGGCAGTACCTAATATATATATACATATATATATATTTACTTCATTAATCCTTAAAAATTAAGGAACATTACATTAGTTTGCAGACAGAAATAAACAATACATTAAAGAAGAAAGGAGGTAAGGAGGTATGTACGAGAGAGATGGAAAGACAGAAAGGATGGAAGAAGATTAGTCGAAGGTTAGTGAAGAAATGAGGAAGGGATATACCTAAGTATGTTTGCGTACTTAGGGCCTATGGTTCATCAACCATAGTAGATGACTCCAGTTAGTGTTTGAGAGAGAGAGAGAGAGAGAGAGAGAGAGAGAGAGAGTGGAGAGGAAAGAAAGTGTATAAGAAGTGGTCGAAGGTAGGTGGCCGGAGGTAGAGGAGAAGAGGGGTTAGTAAAGAAGAAGGAAGGCTTAGTGTGGTTTTTCTCAAAGAATTGTTGGTTTGTGGTATTTCCTGATAAAAGAGTTCTGCCTCTAAATGAGATAGCATCCCTCTTTTAAAACCAAATTTTTACTGTTTCTACAGTGAAAGTTCTTTTTACTGTAGTGCATAGTATTTTGTCGGGAATATTACTGTTTCAACAGTAATTCCCAAAGAATTTTCGATGGAAAAGTACCACCTGTCATTCAAACTTAAAATAAATTTTTTTATGTTCCATATGATTCATTGAAAAATATGGATTTTTACAAGAAAATTCTGGTTGACACAGGATCTGTATCAATCAAACATTTTCAAAACAATGGAGTAATTTCTTACTCAACCGCCAAAATTCACAAGGTCATTAACGTATGTGATTGGCCTGGCAAACCTTTCAAAAGCTAGAAACTCAGTTTCAATCCACTGGGTCCTATGGTACCACACCTTGCTTCTTATAATTATTTTGATTATAAGCAAGCCTGGTTCAATGTTTTCTTAAGAATGAATCAGAAAAGATCACATACATGGTTGATCTTTTTTGATAAATGTTCTTCGAAAAATTTGCCTAACTGGTTTGCACACTGGTGGGATGAATATGGGGCAATTGAAGAAATTGTCCATGAAAATGCTAGAAAAGGATATAATCTTTTCCTGAAAATGTATGAACCTAACGAACATGAATATATGTTCAGTAAAACCATGTTATACTATATGCATATAGGTATTTCATGGGTAATGGCATGGACTTTCGGTTATAAACCGGATAAATGCACCCAGACACCGGTCCTTTCCAGACAATTCAAAGTCAAGTGGTGGGATGGTTTCAAAATGTGGGATAAGGTGACCGAGTCAGCAATCGACAAATGGCTGATAAAGCAGAAACACCTTGCCCAATGAGCAATTCAAACCCTGTTCCTCCATGATAAGGGGTTTCTAATGTCCAACATGGCCAAGACGCAGAATTCAGAAGAAATAAAAAAAGTTATGGAGACTGTTCTAGCCCAATTAAAGAAATCCGAGGATGAAATGCGGACTAATGAAGAAACCTCTTCCGCTTTTACCTCAGTAGGATTGTAAAGCAATGAGGATGACTACTACGACATCAACTTAGGAAGTCCGTAGGAACAAATGTAAGTGTTTTGTTACATTTGTAATAGAACACATAGAATAAAATACAGTATTAGATACTGTATAATTTTTTGTATTTAAATTGTTAAAAATTGAGGAAGTAGGTTTGGCTCCTTCCAACCATCTCAATTTCTGGGATTCAGACATTGAATCTAACTTAAGGAGAAATTCTTCTTCTTCTTTAGTTAGGACATTGATTGAATCTTCCTCTGAGGATGATTCAAGATCATTGCATTGGAGTCCTTCTTCTCCTGACGAAGAAGGTTCTGAAGAAGAATATCCTTCAAAGATTCCAAGGATTTCTTCAAGATGGTTTTTATCTAGATCGAGAGAATTGAGTTTTTCCCCGATCTTACATTTGTCAGCTGTGTGGCTAAATTTTCTACACAAATAACACCTAATTGCCTTAAGTCCTGATAATACTAGCTTCATTCTAGTTAAGAATCTAAAGCAGAATGTCATATTAGGGACACCCTTTATCAACCTAATTCAACCTTTCCAGGTTACCAATGATGGAATTGAAACAAATTATTATGGACAAGTTATCTGTTTTAACTTTGTTTCAAAACCTAAAACCAAAATGATTGACATGCTCAAACAAAACTCAGTTTCTGAGTTAAACTGTTTGATTAAAGCCAAGGAGGACCATCTATCATTCTTAAATGACGATTTGGAACTTCATAGGGTTAAAGACCAAATAAAAAAGAATCCTGTTAAGGAAAAAATTTCAAAATTAGAAAGTGAAATCAGAAACACCATCTGTTCCACTTTACCCAATGCCTTTTGGGATAGGAAATCCCACTCAGTCGAATTATCTTATGAAGATAACTTCGATGAGAAAAACACTCCTACGAAGGCCAGACCTTTGCAAATGAACAGCAGTGTTTTAGAACACTGTAAAAAAGAGATTAATGACTTGTTAGCTAAAAAACTTATTCGCAAATCCAAATCACCTTGGAGCTGCTCTGCTTTTTATGTTAACAAAAATGCAGAAATCGAAAGAGGTGTACCAAGATTGGTAATAAATTATAAACCTCTTAACAATGTGTTAAAATGGATTAGGTATCCAATACCTAACAAAAAAGACCTGCTTGGTAGAATACATAATGCCAAAGTATTCTTCAAGTTCAATATGAAATCTGGATTTTGGAAAATTCAGATTAAAGAGTCTGATAGGTACAAATTGGCATTCACTGTCCCTTTTGGACAATACGAATGGAACGTCATGCCCTTTGGATTAAAAAATGCACCCTCTGAATTTCAGAGAATAATATATATATATGTATTAGGTACTCCCCATATTATGTATGGAATAGACTCTTGGACAAAGAGGAGTCCCTTTGTCATATATATATGTATATATATTGTTTATGGAAGGATTATGTGGTTATGTATAAGGTTGTATGATGATTTTAATAATAAGACTATGTGTTGGCTAAATGATGTGAAAGATAAGTAACTTGTGTATGAATATTGTGTTGCATCATACATGTGTTATTGTTTTTGTCATGGCATGCGTCTGTGTAGGTATACATAATGCTATGCATTAACTCACCCATTGTGAAAACTTTTTTTAGTTGTAGGTGACATTGGAGAAATTGTAAAGTATGATGAAACCCTAATAAAGACCAATCAGGATATTAAGGAGAATGTGGAATATGTATACTATGATGAGTAGTATTCTGATGAGGAGTAAGGAGAGATATTGAATATTCTTGTAATTGTAATTTTAGACTGTTATGTTATTTAAGTTGTTGAAAGCTTCCACTATATTTAATTGAGAAGATTGAATATGCATTATGTATTGGAGACATATGTTTTCTTCGAAGGTTACTATAATATTTAGGTTCATGAATGATTTTGGTGTAATAATTTGAGGAGTTTAATTATCGCGACAAATACTTTAAGGTTAATGTTTGGAGAATTGTAATGTTTGAGCATTTGCATGTCTTCATCTAGTGAGGATACGTGGTGGGCTATAGCGTTCTTAGGTTCTGGAGCGTTGCAACTTAGGCGATATCAGAGCCAGGTTTATTAATCTTTAGAACTAAATGATGATCAATAGTTATAAGTTTCAAATAGTAGAAAGTAAGTTATGATCTTAGATGAATGAGACATTGAATATGTAAGAAGATGATACATGATGAGAGTAGTTAGTAAATGGGACTAATATTTTTGATTGGTAAATCTCTTCAGTAATATTTAAGATGTTATTTTAAACATTATACTCTTTGAGGAATGTATATATATTCTTATATCTTTCTTCACTATTATAATTTATTTGATAGAATGTCTAGAAGAATATTAAGACCGAGATCATCCTTAGGAGCTAGAGGTGATGCTCCTAATAACAGAGTGCCACCCAAACCTCCTTAACATGGATAGGGAGGAAATGAAATCAATGTTGCACAAATGTTAAAGGTCGTTAACACTTTAGTAGGAGTAGTGGCACAATAGCAACAACAGATACAAGAGCTATAGTGCTAAATTTGAGATAGGTATTGATGATGGGGGAGATTAGAGAGAGGCTAGCTAGGCAAGTAGGTCTGGACAGTTTTTTCAAAATGGTTAGAGAATTCAGACCCAAAGTTAACAATCCACTAGATGCTGAATAGTGGGTTGATGAGCTAGAGAAGACTTTTAAAGCATTGGGAACACAAAAGATAAGAAGGTGAAGTATGCGGTATACCTATTGAGGGGCTCGACTTCTGAATGATGGTCGAGTGTTTCCAAACTTACCATGGGAGTGATTACATGGGATAGATTCAAGGAGATGCTGGATGAGCAAGATTCCCTGAACACTATTAGAGATAGAATGTAGGCAGCATACTACATCTACTATCAAGGCAAGAGGTTAGTAGATGAATATGAGGTTGAGCTTAGTTGCTTGATGAAGTTCATGCCACCTACCTTAAGAGCTTATGAGAAATCAATGGCTCATTAGTTTATGTTAGAGCTGGATCCCACCTTATAACATGAAGTGGTTGCCTTCTAACCAAACACGTACTTAAAAGCTGTGAACAAAGCCAAACTCTTAGAATAGAGTCACAAAAGGATTGACAAGATGAGGACTCTAAGAACTAAAATGTTATTGGGGACAAGACCTACCTAGGGTGTTGTGATTCAAGAGAAAGGAAAAAGACCCCATACAATGTAAACTAAACTTGTGGTCATTGCAACGCCCTCCTCTCATGTTAGGACCTCATACGTGGGTCAAGGAAACATATGTAGAAAATGCTATGGGCCACATGAACTGAATAAATGTAGATGGCTAGAAGGTACCTGCTTTTCATGTAGAAAAACAAGTCACAACAGCAAAACCTATGTGGAAAGGTCAATACCCCTAACATTCTACTTCTACAAACAACGGGGCCACATAATGGTTGATTACCCAAACAATAGAGGATAGAATGTATAGCCAGCACTAGTAGGAAAAAATTAGGCCGGGAACAATAATGGTAGGCCTTAGCATGTAGGGCCAAGCAAAGGGCATTAGCACAAGTTTTTGCTTTATAGCAATAAGACACTCCGAATACAAAGACCTTGGAAGGTACGCTATTAATAAATTTTGCTAAAGCATATGTTTTATCTGACATTAGTGCATCATGTTCATGTAAATTTGATGCATTTAGAAGTAAACATGATGTATGTATTGAGGTGTTGAATGTTGTGTTGAATTTGAGTGCACCAATAGGTGTAGGTAGAAGATTGAATAAAATCTATAGAAGGGTCTGTATAGAAGTGCAAGGTAGAATACTAGTTGCAGGTCTTCTAGTGTTAGACATAACAGATTTTGATGTAAATCGGGGGTTGGATTGGTTGATTAGACATCATGCAACATTTAATTGTCATGATGTGACAATCTATTTTCATACACCAGAAGGAGAACGATTCAATCTTCAATTGGAAACACATAGGCTGATCGAGTTGCTAACCTATGAACTATGGGGCAAGAGTATGATGGCTTCAATAGTAGTTGAGGTTGAAGAGGTGATGAAGATTCATAAAGTAAGGGTAGTGAAGGAGTTTACTAGAGTATTTCCAGATGACCTTATAGATGTAGTGCTTAGTACGACTCCCATATCCAAAGCCTCGTACCTTATGGCACCTATAAAACTGAAAGAATTGAAGAATCAAATACAAGAATTGCTAGGCAAGAAGTTCATCAGACCAAGTGTCTCACCTTGAGGTACACCTGTACTATTTGTAAAGAAGAAAGATAATAGCATGCAATAATGCATAGATTACCGGGAATTGAATAGGGTCACCATTAAAAATAAGTATCTTCTCCCGAGGATTGATGATTTATTTGATTAGTTACAATGGGCTTAAGTTTTCTCAGAAATAGACTTAAGATTCAGATACCATTAATTAAAAAATTAAGGAGGAAGACATCTAGAAAACCACATTCAGAACTAGATATGGGCATTATGAGTTCCAAATAATATCATTTGGACTCACAAATGCATTGATAGCCTTCATAAACTTAATGAATCAAGTATTTAAGAAATATTTTGATAAATTTATCATTATATTTATAGATGACATTCTAATATACTCTAGAAGTGAGGAAGATCATGAGCAGTACTTAAGGGTAGTGTTGAGCAAACCACAAGTAGAGAAACCATACGCTAAATTTAAGAAGTGCAGATTCTGGCTAAAGCAAGTAACCTTTCTAAGATATGTGACTAGTAAAGACAGGCTAATTGTAGATCTTGAGAAGATAAGGGCTATGAATGAATAGCCCAAATTGAAAACCGTAACAGAAATTAGAAGCTTTTTAGGGTTAGCAAGATTCTATAGAAAATTTGTAGAAGGATTGTCTAAGTTAACAACCTCTTTAACCAAGTTAACTAAAAAAGGGGTAAAGTTTGTATGAGATGACAAATGTGAAGCAAGCTTCACAGCATTAAAGGAGAGATTGACTTCTACACTAGTGCTTGCCTTACCTGTCAGTGGTGAAGAATTCAAGTGTATAGTGATGCTTCCATTCAAGGGCTTGGGTGTGTATTAATGAATGAGAGAGTGATAGCATATGCCTCTAGACAGTTAAAGCCTTATGAGAAGAGTTGGCCGACACATGATATAGAGTTAGTAGTTATGATATTTGCTTTAAAATTATGGAGACACTAGAAATGCATAGTATTCATAGATCACAAGAGTCTCAAGTACCTTTTTACCTAAAAAAGAGTTAAATGTGAGGTAAAGACACTAGCTAGAATTAATAAAAGACTATGATTTAGAAATTCAATACCATCTTGGGAAGGTAAATGTGGTTGCTGATGCACTTAGCAGGAAGAAACATGGTAATCTAGCGACTTTGATCATAACTCAAAAGAAGATATTGAAGGATATGTAGAAATTTGATCTAAAGATTATGACTCAAGAGGTCAGAGTTAAACTCGCCGGCTTACGCATACAGTTAGCACTAATAGATAGAATAAAAGCTACACAAACTAATGATGTAGGGGTGTAGGAGATTAAAAAAAGAATAAAGGATGGAAAAGCAATAGAATTTAATGAAGATGAAGAGGGGGTGTTGAGATATGGTCACAGGTTGTGTTTATTGAATATAGATGAAATCAAGAATGAAATACTCAAGGAGGCACATTATTCTGGGTACTCCATTCACCTTGAGAGTAATAAGATGTATAAGGTTCTAAAGTACCATTACTGGTGAAGAAACATGAAAAGGGAAATTGCAGATTATGTATCGAAGTGCCTAGCATGCCAACGGATAAAGATAGAACATTAGAGATTCGTTGGTATGTTACAACCTCTACCAATAATAGAGTGGAAATGAAAACACATGACCATGGACTTTGTCATAGCATTACCCAAATCTGTAACTAAGTTAGATACTATATGGGTGATTGTGGATTGGCTTACAAAATCTACTCACTTTATACCTATAGGCACTGGGTATAAACTTGAAAAGCTAGGACAAATTTACATTAAAGAGATTGTGAGGTTGCATAGGGTACTAGTCTCCATAGTATCAAACATGGGTACCCGATTTGTAGGGAGATTTTAGAATAGTTTGTATAGGGCTTTGGAAACAAAGTTATAGTTCAATATGACTTTTCACCCACAAACGGATGGCTAGTTAGAGTGAATTATTTAGATTTTAGCGGACATGTTGAGGGCATGTACATTGGATTTTGGTGGAAATTGGGATAAACATCTACCCTTAGTAGAGTTCACCTACAACAATAGTCTTAAAGCTACCATCCAAATGACACTATATGAAGCACTATATGGGAGAAAATGTCGGTCGCCTTTGCACTGAGATGAAGTGCGTGAGAAATAGATATTAGAACCTAATCTGGTACAAAATGCAATGGATAAAGTGAAGTTAATTAAGTAAAGAATATAGTCCGCCCAAGTCATCAGAAGTCATATGCAGATAAGAGGAGACACGCATTGGAGTTCTAAGTGGGAGACTATGTGTTACTGAAGGTTTCATCTACAAAGGGAGTAGTAAGATTTAGATTGAGGGAGAAACTAAACCCCAGATATGTGGGATCTTTCAAAGTCCTAGAGAGAATTGTGGACATTAAAGAGTAGATTCTAAGAAGACGAGTTATCAAGTAAGTCAAAGTGCAATTGAGTAATTAAATAGAAAGAGAGGTAACCTGGAAGTTAGAAGAAGAGTTAAAAAGGAGATATCCAGAACTCTTCCATGATCTAGGTAATTTTTTAGGATGAAAATCTTTATAAGGGGGAGAAAGTGTAAATACCCACATATATATATAATTAATATTCTAAATATTTGGCTAAGGTTAAAGAGATAGTTAAGATAACTAGGTAGGGGCAATTTGGTCAATTCATAGCCTAAATATATAAACCCTCTTTTGACCTAGGTTGACTCTTTTCCCTCATTTATTATAGAACCCTAATTACAAACTTAGAGACACTCTCAAAGAACTTACAGAATAACCTAAGAGAAATCTAAGAGGAAAGCGATATTAACCAGCTAATTACAACTAGGTAAGGTTTTAATCATCGAAATATATGATTTTGGGATTGTAGATTCATGAAACGAAGATAAATTGATGACATGTGTATAGAAATTGGGATAAAGAGCAAGACGGGATAGACGATTTGAATATCTCAATCACAAATTGAATCAAGTAAGTGTATGAATCCTCGTATTTTATTGGAATTTACATATTAAATGGACCAATTAGGTTTAATTCTTTAAAAATTAGGTTATGGTTATAAAGATTCCGAGAATTTCAAATTTGAGAAAGGGGGTTCGTGATGAACAGTAACCTACATAGGGGACACAGAAAGATAGACGGCCTTTGACACGGCCGTGTCTTGCCCTATGTCAAAACCTAAACTACACAAAAAAGTACCCAACCTCCTAACACAGTTGTGTCATGCCTTGTGTTAAAATATAAAATACATAGAAAGGTATATGGCTTCTAGCATTGTCTTGTCTCGCCCTATGTCAAAATATAAACTACGCAGAAAGGTATACAGACTCCAGTACGACCATGTCTTTCTCGTGTCAAATTGCTAAAATGTACAGAAAAGTACACAGCTTATAGCATTTTCGTATACTGCTCCGTATGGATTTACACAGTCTCCAACATGACCATGTTGAATTGAAACATACCCCATTTGTTTTACTTTATTGAGATATAATTCTAAGATCATGTAATTGGGAATATATATAGGTTTGTCGGAAGTGTGAGGAAACCAAGTTTTATAATTCAGGTACGTGTATACCATGTGTATTGTTTTTTGCTTGTTGGTTTAGAAATGCATGTTAACTAATAATGCTGAATGGTGAATATGATTGATTGCACTTATGTTTATGATTTGTTAGGTTCCAGAAACCGAGTGTAGGTCGGTGTTCTCGAGGTGGTACTCCAATGATCGGTATGTGACGTTGTCCCTAGTAAAGTCATTTATCGAGATGATCCAGGTAGCATGTGGAAGGATGTATGTGGAATGATGTTGTGAAAGGATTCATGAATTCATAGACAGTGGGGAGTATCCACTATCAATATATAATATATATATATATATATATATATATATATATATGGATAAAAGGGAGTACCCTTTGTCATATATATATGTATAAATATATTTTTGTGGAAGTATGATGATTCTAATGATGAGATTATGTGTTGGCTAAATGATATGAAAGATAACTTGTGTATGAATATTATGTTGCATCATGTTCATGTATGTTTTATTGTTTTTGTCAAAGCATGTGTATGTATGTGTAGGTATACATAGTATTAGGCCTCAGCTCACCCATCGTGGAAACCTTGTTTAGTTATAGGTGACATAGGAGAAATTGTAGGGTATGAAGAAACCCTAGTACAGATTGATTAAAATACTGAGGAGAATGTGAAATACGTATACTATGATGAGTAGCATTTCAATGAGGAGAAAAGAGAGATAGTGAATATTCTCATTATTGTGATTTTAGACTGTTATGTTATTTAAGCTGTTAAAAGCTTCTACTGTATTTAATTGAAGAGATTGAATATACATTATGTATTGGAGACATATGTTTCTTTCAAAGGTTGTTATAATATTTGGGTTCATTAATGCTTTTACTATAATAATTTGATAAGTTTAAAATATCATAAATATTTGAAGGTTAATGTTTGGAGAATTATAATGTTTAAGCTTTTACATGTTTTCATCTAGTGAGGACATGTGGCGAGTCGTAGTGTTCTTGGGTGCTAGGGCTTTACATATAATCAAAGTATCTATAAAGAAAATCATTGATTCAAATGATATATGTCGAGCCTAATTTTTTCCATGTTTTCTTAATCTAATTTGTACTAAATTTTATATTAATTTAATATAAATCATTGACTAAGATTAGAAAATTTTAATTTATTTTATTTTATTTGGAGAAAAATGAGTCACCACTCCATTGAGATTAGGAAAAATGTTAAGTTAAGATTAATTGAGTAGATTAGTCCTAATTTTGGAATTCAGGAGCTATCCTATTAAAATTTTACAGTTGGCATTTTAATCTTCCAAATTTAAATTTATTTTTCAAAAAAAAAAAAACATATTAAATCAAAATAAACATAATTATTATTTACAATTGAGGTTATCCCATAAGTGCCTACATACCCACTAATAAGGATTTAACCAGCTATAGTTTACATCAATACTAAGAGATTGTAATCCTCATTATCATTTTTATTATTTATTATTATTATTTTTACTATATATATATTTTTATTATAACATACTAAATACAAGCTTACATATATGTATATATTTCTAATTAAAAATGGAATTATGTTGTCTTTTCTCCTAAACAGGTAAAAGAAAGAAAGAAAAAAGAAAACTAACTGAGAATAATGACAAACCTGGATAACCTCTTGAACATGGAAACGGTGAAGGACAGATGATCGGAATCCAAGTCGGACTTCGTTGCTTGAACTCGACTATTCCAATCAACGAAAAGAGAAGAATGGTGAGCTCCGTTAGGCCGAGTTGTGTGCGATACATATGGTAATGTCACAACTAATAAAGGTGGTGGTGCGCTGGAATTTCGGTTCCTGATGTTGGTGTCTGGTTGGAAATATTGAGAGAGAATTGGTGTGTGTCGAGCAGTAAGGATGGCTGATTTCGAGAGCCGGAGTATTGGGAATTGATGGGTACAAGTGGCTAGTTTTGGAAATCAATAGGGGAAGAGGGAACCTAGATAGAGAAAGAGAAGAAACTCAGAAACTAAGAGAAAGAAAGGGCTTGAAACTGTTGATTGAGGTGGAATTCAGTGGTTTTCTGTATTTGTTTGCCTCTGAAATGAATAGTGGGGGTCGTATTTATACTTGCCAAGCTTAAATTAAGCTTGGCAAGTCTTTATTGGAGGGTTCAATGAGGTCGAAGGTGTTCGAAATATTCTTCTAATCGAAGGTAAGTGACAAATTGGGAGGAATTGGGTGAGTTGGAATTATTGTGTAGGAT